>JAFIDM010002131.1:29198096-29210271 GCA_023159025.1 Thereuonema tuberculata
GATTTTTAAAGATATCCTTATTGATTAAATATTTTCTTTGTTTGAAAGTTAAAAGTCAATTTTCCATTCCTCTTCTTGAAATACGGTAAATCTTACAATGATTGGTCTATTTTTATTATAATGGGATCTCCCAAATCTGTAGAGTGCTTCTATTTCTTCTGTGGGGTTTTGAAGTTGTAAAGTTTCCGAGATTTTAACATTCGCTCTGTATAGAAGCCGTGGGGCTTTATGCGATCGCTACTGGGATTGCTGCTCCTATCTTGTTTATAGTTGAAATATTTTTCAGATCCTTGTTGAAAATTAGCAGGAGAAACTGACAGAAACCTCCATTGAAATAGCTTTAGAACAAAATTACAGTGTCACAAAGTGAAAGAAATCTATTCATTTCGTAATGGAATTTCCGGACGATTTGAAATGAGTAAAATTAATCGGCGTTAGATCAATTTAAGTAAATAATGCGAATTTAATTCATTTTTTTCAGAAATGTAAAACTTCTATACAGAGCGTAGCTCATAGCAGGAGAAGCCTTATATTCTCTCTCTGTCCGTCCGTCTCGAGAAATTCATATCTCACGAACGACATATGCTATACATATTCTTGTAACTTGAAACTTAACTTAGGATTTCCACAACTTTAAAACAAAAAATAATAATAAAAAATAAAATAATGAAAAAAATTTATTAAAAAAACAATTTAATAAAAAGGCTTTAAGTTCTTTCAGGATCTTCTTTTATTATTATTTATTCACTTTAATTATAATTCTCGTAGCAACTTTATAATCTTCCATCAAAAGCAGTTCTTAAGTTCAAAATATTGTTGCACTTCAGATAAGATTTTTAATAAATTGTTACATCTTTGATACAAAATTTGGATAGTGTTTATGATAGAGTTATTTCTAAATACTAGATAAACAGACATTAAATGAGACATAAAAGCCCAAGACTAAGACTAAGAGTTTACTGATCTGTTTTTGGAAATTGTGATACCGGGAATCCAAGATAGCCTTTTCAGGTTTCCTGATCATCGTCAGTTGGATCCGCACAATTTCCAAAAACAGATCAGTGAACTCTTAGTCTTGTGCATTTTTGATTTTTCATGTAATTGTTTCCACGCACGTTAAATTTTTGCATTATATGAACAGACATTAGTTTGCTTAATGGTATTATGGCAATTTCGAAGACATTGAACTTCATCTAAAATAATTATTAATATTTTATTTAATTGTTATGTACTTTGAGTGCTATAAACATTTTAAACTATATATTTTTTATTTATTTTACGATGAAACACTCAAATTAACTACAGACTACCAATAAAAAAGTTCTTTCTAAAAATATTACTATTATTTAAGTTTTTCTGTTTTCTTTGTTTTAACGCAAAAAAACCTAAGTTTATTTAAAAAATTACTTTCTTCAGCTTCTATTTGGCCAAAAGGACACATGTTAGAATTTGTTCATTATTATTTTCTTTATCAAAATAGTTTTCTCTATGTTTTCTGTATTCTTGAAGTGTGTTTAATTCGAGTTTGCTTTAAGTTGTTGCCGAATGTGATAAGTTTTGCTTGTCTTAAGATGTATCAGCTGTCCATCTTATTAATCTCCATCATTAATCTTTCACTAAATCAAATAAGTTACAAGTTATCTCAACATATTAAAGGAGGTTTAACAAGGTTTTATGTAGGTGTCGACATGTAGGTTCTGAAAATATATCGGTACTAATCTATTTTATATAGTAGTCATCTGTATTATAAAAGTTACTTTAAGTTTGTAATTTAATTTATTTAAATTCTGTCACATTTTTTGCTGGTTTGTTCTTAAGACAAATTTTACTTGTTTTTTTATCTTTCCCTTATGAAAGCATAATATCAGTTTTTTCTAGAGTTAAGTTAAAGTTGCGATCAGGCCCAGAGGACCGCGCAATGCAGCTGGAGGGTAGGCTCCAGTATTCAGAACCTACGGGACAAAGTTGAGGACGGGGGGTCGGCCCGTCGCTCGCCCGCCTTTAACTCCCGGGAAAGAAACCCGGTACCCATTCTATAGAGGGCTGGGTAGACCCTAGGGCCCGTTTGGAGGAGAAAGAAGCGTGGAAAAATTCCCGGCCTCCGCCGAGGCCGGGAATCGAACCCGCCACCTCCAACCCGCAGCCAAGCGTCCTTACCCACTCGGCTACAAGGCCCTTTTTTTTCTAGAGTACTAAAGATATTTTCTATAGATACAAATATTTCTAATACTTACACGAGTCTCTTTACAAGCAAGTGAAGGTTTTATATTTGTAGATAAACTTCAGATATAAATCAATAAATAATATAAAAATCAAGATATGTTGCTTTCGTCCATTTCAATGTTCCTATTTATGACTGAAATTGCAGAACGGAGAAAGAAATTTAAAAATAAAAATTAAAAAAGAAATTTTTTAGAAATTTTGGCCAACTTTACATCATCGGCAGCAGAATAAGATTGTTTTAATTATCAGGCTGTAAATATAAGAAAATGCTAATTCTATTGTTCGAATTCAATCAAGACAATTGATTGGATGTGGAAAAACCAGGAAAATAACTAACAGGTATTCTTAAATGACCATAAAAACCAATAAAGTTACTTTCTCTTGAATCTTGGATCGTTTCGAGTTTCACTGTAGACCTACATGAATACATACCAAGCTTTCAAATATCAATACCTGCAATGTAAAGAAATATCCACAGAAGAAGAAAATTAAAATAAGCTTCAAACTTATTATCATGTCTACAATGAAACCTTACTTTTTTTTGGAGGAGATCTATCCAGTGTTATAAAATCTTAGTTAAGCTACTCAAGAGGAATTTAGATATTCGAGTCACCACTTGTTAGATATAATAACGACAATCTCATTTACGTATATTACTTGATGTCTTCAATTGTAGAATTCCTGCCATTAATCTTTCACCAAGTCAAATAAGTTATCTCAAAATATTAAAGTAGGTTTTACATGTAGGTGTCGACAATGTAGGTTTTAAAAATATGAGCCTAGAGGATTTCATGATATTATCTTTCATAACACTTCAGATTCTCAACATCAAATTCTGCTGATCTCCTTATTACAATCACAGCTGTAGTTCATCAAGAAAAGTTACTTGCCATCTTCTTGTGACCATTCTCATCTTTTGTGAAGATTCACGCCCACAATTGTGGAATTTCAATGTTCTATTTTTTAAAGTAATCTGTTTATGCTTTAATCATTGTGTTTAATTTTTGTTTCCTTTTAACAACAGCACATGCTGCTGCTTTGCATAAATACATGATCAGATCATCTAAACATATATTTTTTCAGATTGATTAATAGGTAGCCAATCAATTGCATTTTTTAAGTGAGCCAAATTTGAACAATAGAAATAAAATTTTCTTGCAGATACAGCCTGAAACCAAAAAAAAAAAAATCTTATTCTGTTGGCAGTGATGGCCTAGATGTGAAATTCGTCCTTGTATATTTTCTTGTCTTCTGATACAACTATCAGAAGACTTATATTCCCGTTTTGTCTGTCTATGGACAAGTATCATTAAAATATCATTATCAACAATCACAATAATCGCAACAACAATCGCAACAATTGCGTCTTTTGCATGCACAACAATCACATTTATAATACAGCTCTAAAACAATCACAATAATCGCAACAATTGCGCCTTTTGCATTCGCAACAATCACATTTATAATAATAAGGAAATTAAGGCAATATCAATTATATTTTCATAGATGTATCAGAAGACGTTGCGAAGCATTGTGATTGGTTTACTAATCGCTATCCCTATCTTGTTTAAAACATATTTTTAAAGGAAATGTATGTTTTTCTCAATGAAACTTTACTAAAATGATTCTACGTTAACTTATTAATTACATAATAAATAATAAAATTGATAGTGAAACTAAATATAATGACATGGTTATAAAATAACAACCAATCACAAAATTTTTAATTTAGAAAGTTTTGTTTTTTCGCAGTGTTGTAGAGAATGTATCAGATGTAAAATAACGAGCATTTCTGAGCTGTTTACAAAACGAAAGGGAATAAACCATTGGAGACTCATTATGCGGGAGTTTACGCCAAAGCCTGGGGCGCTGTTCTGATGAGAACAGTTTAATTATGATTCAACTAATTCGTCACGTCGCCCTAATAACTAGATACAAATTAATGCATGAATACGATGACAAATAAAAGCGCTTCATTATGTGGAGATAGAGGGGGAAATTAAAAAATATACAAATACATAACAAAAGAATGAAGTGACTGAACAAATAATGAACATTGTGTAGTGAGTCTTGGTGAACTAATGAATACCAAGAACAAAAGCAATCCACTAATAGGAAACATATTCAGTATTGAAAAATAAACGAATAACTATGATCAAATTTATGATTCGCCTTCATTTTCTAAAATGTAATAACAATATAAAAATATTAGAAAATTAAGAATATCTCTGATATTATCTGTGATCTTATTTATCGTTAAAATGTTTTGTTTTTTCATTTATTAAATTTATAAGATGGGCCTTTAACAGCCCCTTAAACAACTTAATTGTATGTGAAATTGTGAAAGAGAATTGACATTTTTAAAGCCTGTTTAATGAAAATAAAATGAAAAGTTTGCTAGATGAATAAATTCATTAGAGTTCATGTATCTAATTGGTATTTTTCCAATGAACACTCTATTAAAATAAGGCTTGGGACATTTTCAAACTATTTTTAATAACTCCTAGGAATTGTTTACTCTGAAACCACAAAAGAAATCAATTGCATTTGAAGAGGCTAATGGAAACCACAGGATTTCAGGATTTGAGTTTATCATCATGGAAATCTCTGTATTATGGATAGAATTTAATGAAATAAAGAAGTAAACTCAAAAAACGTACATATAAAATTATGTTTAATAATAAAATCCTGACAGAAATTTGGAATTTGTATAACTTCAAATCAAAAACCATAACTCTGTTTCTTCAAAGATAATGTCAATTTTTTTGAATAAATTCAGAAATTTAGAGGAAAAAAAATAAGATAGAAATTTAAAAAATTAAAAATTGAAACTCCATTTTTTAAGTTTTGGTATAGTTTGTATAATACTTCCATCCATCCATAGTTTTCTGTCCGAAGACAGGTCCAGTTCTATGGAGGTCTCACATGGATCTCCTAGAAACACCTGGGGAAAGATGCTGGGGGTGGTTTCCCGTTGCCTGCCCCCAGGACGCCATTAAGGAATGACGTCAGACCCAAGTGAAAGCGAAGAAGAGGCTGGACAACACAGGAAAGGAAATTGAAACAGCCATGCCACTGCCGGGATTCGAACCCAGGTACTGGCGCACTGGTCGCCACGGCTGGCCGCCGCCGAGACCGCACGACCACGCCAGCACGGCGTATAATACTTATTCAACGTAAATCATACAAACTAATAATACATAAAAAACATAATTTTTTAATTTTGTTAATTTTTATTTTATTTAATTTCAATTTAAATGTGTTCTATATATCTGAATGAAATTAAAAAGAGAAAATATTGCGTTTTAGTAGAAATACTTCTAAATTATTAAAACGAACACCAGATGCCGCTAATGGTGCAATGATCCATTATTCTTACAGAAACAGAAATATAATTTTTGAATTAGAGTTTTACAAATTGTACATTTCTGTCCGGCTTGGTATCGTTTTCTAATATTAGTTAAGTTATTCTTATTTTCTTTACTATTCCAAAATTGCGATTGATTTATGAAATCTATGCAACTCGTAAGAATAGATTATTATCAGTTTTTGGCATGAATGTAGTTCCAAATGCAAAATTCATAGAAGTTTCACTTTAAGTATATTCAATTGGTGTTTTTAGAAAATAGTAAAGAATACAAAACATAAATGAACTTACGTTACTATTATAAAAGCCATCTAGAAACATGGAGTCAGTATTTTTATGTGGTTTGTATATTATGCAAAGACTCAAAATTAAGTTAATTCTCTTTGTTCTGTAAAATTGTGGTATTAGTGATTGAAATTTCAAAGCAGTTTTGATTTTAAATAGTGAAACTTTGCTAGATTGTCTTGAATTAGATTATTTTTAGTGTTTTCTTGAAAACACAAAAATCTTGAAGAAACAAACTTAAAAATTGAAGTTGAAAATTGTGAATCTATTTTTCTTGTTTTGTTTTTGTGTGAAGGGTGTCTGTGGCTTCCTTCCACTCGCGAGGGAAGTGGCTCTGGAGTGGATCCAAAATTCTAACCCTGAAATTAAAGCCAACTCAAATAGAACTTAAAGAAAGGGTTCCTTTTTACTAGAGGGACGTGATTCAATAAGAATCAGTTATTCCGGTCTGAGCTGACAGAATAAAATTTGCAATATTAAATAATTCACATTTCTAAGCCATTTCCCTGTTGAAAGAAGAAATCAGAAGGAACCAGTTACGTGACTGGAATTATTTGTAAGTTTAATCTAAAAAAAAAAAATCATTTTCTACACAGACAATGTAAAGCCACTGCTATGTACCTTTAAGACAAATGATATCATTTTTCATGTATTACTACATCTACTCTTCATACCTAAATAATAGCTTCGAATATAAAAGCTACAGTATTTCTGTATCAACTCAATAATAACCTACTTACATCCGTTCACAAGTCAAATTAAAGTAATTGCCTATCAAAATGTTAATTATCTGAGAACTCCTCTATAATTTAGAGAATGTTTGGTCTCCTCGCGCTACCGCCTTTAGTTAGGGTTAGGTTACGTTCAATGTTTCCTGTCTGAGAGTTCGTTGATATATCGGAGCATAGAAGGTAGAAACTCCAACCATTCAGTTAAATAAAAAATACATTTTTTAAATTTTTAATTTTTTTGTTAATTTTCATTTTTTTTAAATTTATTTTTTTATTCAGTGGTTAGCTTAAAGTTTCCCGCCTAAACTCGCTTAAAAGAAACCGGTTCAAATTTTCCTGAGGGATTCGTGGGCTCTAGATCCCGTCCGGAGGAGGAGTAACTTGTGAAAAGTGCCTTATACTTCCGCAGAGGGTTGAATCTGACTCCTTCAATTCGCAGACTAGTTGCTATACCACTTTTCAAGCAATTACAATTAAAATCTCTGAACTACAAAATAAATTACTTTTAAGCTTATTTAACATAGTCTGAAATAAAATAATGTACATACTTTACTTTTAGATTCAGTTTTTTTTAGATTCAACAGATTTAATGTTTAAATGGAAAGGAGCAATTACGATATTTACCATTTTTATAAAAGTTGTTAGTGCTTATCTAAACTTCAATTATTCTCAACCAGATGGCAGCACTCTTTTCTTTCCATTTCGATTTTCCTATTTTGATTTGTTTTCGTTAATATTTGCTTTGCTACTTTTTATATATTTATTACATTTGGAATCGAAATGAAACGACTATCTTTAAAGCTGTTTAATTTTTGAGAATAAATGGCGACTTTATACTCTGAGCGTTAATCAATATTTTGTCTATTCTTCATTGAATTAGTCAATTAAATGGTTTCTGATTGTCACCTATTGCGAAAACTTTTGTAGTTTTGTGAACTCATTTTTAGGTGGTTGGCAATGAAATGAATGCATGCATTCTTTCTACGAGATGGCTTCAACAATGAATTTTAACAGTTGCTAGTCATTGTTATTACGATTCAGGTCCCCATATACATGAAGCTGTGGCCCGATGCAGGTTTATCTATTAGGTTTTTTGACGAGGCCTCTCGATAGTAAGTTAGTCGATGATTCGCCATGTTAGGAAATGGACTTTTTTTTTTTTTTGTTGATGGCCTTGTAATTTCAGTCCACAGCGGGACGAAGGCGTTCCAATACTGAGGTGACTCTGTAATCATCCCTACTGACCGGGTGACTGGGGTGATGGGAAGGCAAGAGAAAGGGGACAGCGAAGAAGCAGACAAACACAGGAAAGAAAGTTGAAACAGTCAAGCCACAACCGGGAATCGAATCCGGGTGCCGACACAATGCCCGCACGGCAGACGGCTGTCTAGACCGCTCGGCCATGCCGGCATGGCAGAAAACGGCCTTACAGAATCAAAATAGATGAGCGGTCCTTTTGGAATGGGTATGTAACTACGTACAACTGCTAGTACATATGCAGCTAAGATAAATTGTGTATTGTAAAACAGCTTTAAGTATATATTTAAGTACATATTTTAACAAATGTGGATGAATAGTCATTGCTATTGTGGTTGCGATAAAGTAGTTAATGTATTTAGAACTAAGTAGAAGCTCAACCTTGCATCGCTTAATGAGACTTAATGAAAGCAACACTGAAGAGCAAGCAACACTGAACACTGAATTGGATGTCTGAGGACTGAGACATCCAATCCAATCCTAATGCTTAGGTTTAAGTTGGACTAGAAAAAAAGCATCGTATGAAATTTAAGAAATCAGCTCAGCTACCTCAGCAAGAGATTTCTGGGGAATTTTCCAGGGATGGAAGGGTGATGAAAATAAATGTGGTTTTGTTTTAAGTTAGATCATAAATAAGTTACGTACAAAGTATTGTGGAAATCCGTCCAAACGTTTTCACGTGATACGCTTATAAATAGATGAACAACAATCAGACAAACCAGCAACAAAAAATATTTAAGTGAAATACCAAGATTTCGCAGAATAAGCAATAATAATAATAATTATTCAGTGACAGTAAAACTTTTTATTTATTATCCTTCTACAAGCAAAAAAGAACAAAAAAAATCAACATCACACAGACTCTTTGTGCCATGCGACTGGTCCCGTGATACCAGCGATCCTTCACCCATCACACTTAGTAGGGTGCCCTCCTATGATTTAATAGAAAGAAAACGTAATTCAATGTCATTTTGGCCACCTAGCAATGGTTTAAAAATTTCAAACGGACGATAGTCCAAAAATGTACTTTTAATATGCATCTAAAAGAAAAAAATAATAGCAGCTGAAATGGAAGATTTAAATGTTGGCTTTTCCTTCGTCTATTCAGTTATTCAAACGAAACATTTTCTTAAACCTCCAATTATAATTTTAAAAACAGCCCAGAACAAGGTTTATTTATGTGGGTACTAATCAAAGCATGCTTGTCCTTCCATCCATTTGTGGTCAAAACTTATTTTTGCTTCAAATTTGGGTTATTGACAAAGATAATCAATTACAAAAAATAACAGAAACAATTACAGGCGGTTCCGAGTTACGAACAAGATACATTCCTGAGAATATACAACTCGGATCCCTGATGAACATACGGCAATAATAATAATAATACCCCTGTACTGCAACAATAGCTTTAGAAACTATTACATGGTCCTAAGGGTGAACACAGACTCACAAAATAGAATAAAAAAGTAAAGACGAAAGTGATGCTGTGCGTAAGCGACCGTATAAACAATGAGAATAGGCGCTAGAGTAACGACGCTGCGCCAACGAACCACTTACGCCGTTCTGATTTTGTTTATGTGAGCTGAAGAAACTAGTTCAAGAATTATTAATTTAATTATTTAATTATAAATTATCCTTAATGGGGAGCCCGTTCGTAAGTAAGGAACGCCATAAGTCGAGTCGTCCGTAACTCCGGGACCGCATGTAAAAGAATTCTAAATCAAAATTTAAATTGAAATTAAATGTTAAAATTGACTAGTGTTTTGTAAATCCCCAAAAAAGTATAATAATAAAAAATCTGACTTCATTTATAAAATTATTACAGTATATTTACTGAATATTTAATTACCCCTCTGTAAATAATTTGATATTATTAAAAGAACAATATTATACTGTTTATTTTCCAGGATTATATATTACAAATTTTGTTGTAATATTTTTAATAATTTTCTATGCTTAAGAGTAATAATTTATGAATATCACATGTAAGTAAAATCTTTTAAGTATTCTATTCCATGATTGTTGTTTCGTAATTCTTGTAATTTAATTTGAGCTTGAGAAGGGATTTACTCTGAATGTATTTTAAAGTAAGTCAGAAAAATGAAGAATGGAAGATTTGTTCCACTAGTGAATATAGAAAGGATATTAAGTAGACTATTATGGTTTTGATATTCGTCGAATCTTAGCAATAATAATATGGGGTTCAAAATTAATATTTTTCGAAGCACTTCCTAATGGTAACAAAGATTTCTAATCTAATTTAATAAAACTACACCTGTTGATATATGATTTTTTTACTTTCAACAGTAAAAAAATCATGTATCAACAGGTGTAGTTTTATTAAATTAAATTAGAAATCTTTGTTACCATTAGGAAGTGCTTTGAAAAATATTCATTTTGAACCCATATTATTATTGTTAAGATATATTATCAAGTAGATATTACCAGAAAAAAAAAACATGTTTGAATATAAGATTCAATAAAATATAAAAATTTTACTAAAATTTTCTAAAACTGCATAATAAGCAACTTTAAACCAAAAACAGCAAAAAACATATTAGTTCCATAATCAGGAATTATCACAATTTTTGTTAAAAATTAGCACTGACTTCATACTAAAATATTGTGACTTCTTCTAATACGTATAGCTATCAATGCAGGATTCCATTAATTTTGAAACGTACTGAATCCATAAATAAGAATAGGTAATAAAAACCATCTTTATAAATTACAGTCTTGATAAAAATCAAACCTAAAACAAGAATAAAATACTTGAAAAAGTCGAAACTTTAATGGCAGGTAAACACAAACCGAATCTGCTCTCGTCATTGATTTTTGGTACAAATTCGACTCATGAAGAAGATTGAGGCACGAAACCACGCATTGCATCTTTTATTCATATCATCAAGTTTCCAAGAAATCTTTATAATAATTTAATAATTGATTTATCAGTAATAATTTATGAATATCAACTTTAAAATCTTAAAAGTAAAATATTCTTTAAGGTAAGGTGGTGCTTAAATGACCTCACTGAAAAACAGAGATCTGTTGCTTACAGCATCTTCTACAACTTTTGTTCTCTATATTTGCTATTTGGTGGCAGCACTGAAGTTTTTATGGCGTTTCTTTCTTATGTTAGAACTTAAATTTCTCTTAGGTGATTTGAGCACAAACAAAACAAAAACAACTGCATTTCATTTAATCTTATCTATGTTTGTGGTCGTGTAGCTCTATATTAGTGTTTTATTTTTTTAATTGTACGTTTCTTTCACTATCGGCTGTGGTTTATGCCTTTGTGGAGGAAAAAGTATTTCATTTGTGGAGGAAAAAGTATTATACTCCAAAACTATTATCAACAATTTAAATTTGAAAATGTCATTTTATAGCTGAAACGTTGCAGAATATGTATTTGCCACTGTTATTGAATCATATTAAATTATTCAGCTGCAAGGGCATTCAATTTAAGAGGGGCATATTTATAGTTATCTCTTTAAATAAAAAAACGTTCAACCATATCGTACTAACAAGGGAAATGCGTGATCTCGAACGCTGAGAACCTCACGAAAATGTGCTTAGAATATAAATAGCTCATGCCAAAAACAGTGGTATGAGTCATTCTCATGCAAAACTGTACGTCTTACCACAAGAGACATTTGAATGATCACCTATTGAAGGTCCAAGAGAGCGAAGAAACAAAATATCGATATAATAGGACCCAAAACACATATATTTCAATGTCGTGACTATATTGCTATGCTTAAAATAATTACGCTATCTGAACAACAAACTTTCCCTATTGACCTGATAGTGTTGCAGTCTTCAAAGTGTGCTAGCAGACAACAGATGAGGTTTGCTTGGGACTGACTCATACCACTGTTTTTGGGATGAGCTATTTATATTCTAAGCACAATTTCGTGCGGTTCTCAGCGTTCGAAGGCACGCACTTCCTTTGTAAGATATAAATTTATTCTACAATTTATCGCAAGGTCCTAAGTTTTTTAATCTTTAAAGAAACCTAGATAGATCTTCGATTATTTAATTAATTATTTTTATAAATATGGATCGAAGAGTTCTTCATTAATGCAATGTTTTTCCAAGTGTCATGATTACATCTTAAAGCTTAAGAAGAAATAATACATGTTATTGATGAATGCATTTTCCTTTATCAAGTCAAAATACTATATTTATCATTATTTCATGATTTTTTTTTATCTCAAACATATTTTTCCTAAATGACGTAATCGATGATGCTAATTTTTTTTTTTCACTTCATATTCCTCCAAGGCAACATGATTTAAATGTCCGATGCATC
>JAFIDM010002131.1:29210671-29247723 GCA_023159025.1 Thereuonema tuberculata
CACTTCATATTCCTCCAAGGCAACATGATTTAAATGTCCGATGCATCACTTGTGGACTTTGAAAGGTGTTAATCATTCAAGATAAGACTTTTTCAAAGGGAAATTCACTGTCATAAAAAGTACTTGTTACAAATGAGCGAACCACTTCAGAGAGCCATTTCTACTTCTCCTGGGTCCTCCACCACTTTTTTCTCTTGTTATCTTGGAGCGTCGTAAATCACAAGATTTCATTTGTACTTTTGACTAAAGGACGGAAATCGAAAGAGGTCGCCAATTTGATACCAACTGAGTGGAAACGGAGCGAATTTATGTCAGTTCGACCCTGTCAGACCAGAACACGTCTCTAGAACATTACAACCCATCCACTCCACTTACCACAGACAAGAAATAAGCCACATGCACATATATTAAATACAAAAAGAAAAAGAACGCAACATTTTACGTTATTTTTATTATTAAACTACGTTATAATACCTAAATATTGATATGTTTTCAATATTATTTACTGAACTACGAAATCTCATTTTCTTGTTCTTTCCTGACTTTCTGTCTCTGTCACGTTGAAATGGCTGACGGATTTCCTTCATGAGTGGGTAGTTTTAGCTCCACCCCTTCCTAGTCCTCGAAATAAAAACCCCCAGCCATCAGTCCCAATTAGCGATGGAAATCTGAGCGTACACCTAGTAAATATATTTAAAAGTTAAAAAAAAAAAAAAAAGATGAGAGCTCCAAAAATATATATTCTAGAAAGCTGAGATTTTAAGTGTAGGAGTAGGTTGCCAAAAGAAGATCTCATTGATTTTAGTTCAATATCGGACCAATGACAGCTGGACGTCAGACCAGTAGGTAGCTTAGGGGCCAGGAATTGCTCTTGTTCTACTGGTATTCAAAAATTAAAACAAGTTAAGATTAATTAACAGTAAATGACAAGGAAATTCAGTTAAGATTACTACTAAACCAGTTACAGAGAATTAGAATAAATGAGTTTTTGAAGACCTATCCTGGATGTTACAGGATTCAGTAAAGTACAACTTAAAATCCGAGAAATTTTATTTTTTAAGCACAATTTAAAAGAAATACAAAAATATCAGAAAGACTGGCTAAATCCTATTAAAAAATGAACCGCAATGGAATTCCTACTTCAGCATTCGGCTTGTACGCAAAGAGAAACAAGAAGTTATTGATATCTAAGGATAAGATGAAAAGACCAATTTCATCTACACAAACCTATGCCTATTTTAGGTCAACAAAAATAATAATTATATTCACAGTATTATACAAGGGTCCAATGGTTGAAGCGCTGGACTGACTACTGGAGGAGCCCGGATTCAATTATCTCCGATGGATGGGCGCGGGCTTTTTCCTCCAGACGGACCCAAGGGTTCATCCAGCTTTCTATCAAATGAGTACCGAGTTTCTTACTCTGGGGTTAAAGGCGAGCAAGCGTCGGACTGATCATCCGACGCCTTATCCCCTCCCCTCCTTTGGTAGAGAATCACTGGAGGCCTCTTACGCACTCCAGTACCTGCACGGCCTGTTGCTATCTAGTTGTTTATTTTATTTGCATTTGTACATTGATAAGACTTTGGAGCAAAGTCATTAACCCATCCGATAATGTGTTCTGAATGGTTGACTTCTCACCATTTGACCAATCACCGTGATTTTTGGCGCGATTTCAGATCAATCAATGGTTAATGTTAAACATGAAAAATTGACCACATCCTTGAAAAATATGATCTATATAAAATATGTGCCCATATTCTATATCAATATTTTACTTATATTTTATATATCCTACATACATGATTATCTCTTCCTATTTCTATTCCTTGTAAAAAGCTCAATTTTAACTTGATATGTACTTTACTATACTATATGTTGGGGTGTGCTTTAGACTTCATACAAATTTTTCATATTATAAGAAAATGAAAATATAGTAATTTTTTAAATAAGAAGCTAATTTTGGTAGCTCAATCACAAAGCAACTGTATAATTATTAAATATTAATAATTTTAATTAAAAAGAACTATTTTGAAAATGATAAAAAAATTCCAATAGAACTTCTTGATATGAAGGAACTGTGTTTTAAAGAAACTAAAAAAAAAAAATATTGCTAAAAATTTTTTTAATTTTATTAATTAATAATGAGAAAGCTATAAAAATTAAGATTATCGTTTAAAGAAAGATTATTTTTCCTAAAAAAAAAATAACAGTAATAATAAAATCGATAAAAAATTGTAAATGATGTTTCAGGTATGCTTAAAATTCGCAAAATTGTTGTTTAATAAGATAATTATTGAAAATATAATCAACAAAGCTTTAGATATTTATATAAAAAAAATTGGAGGGGAAAAAATGCATCTAACAGCAGAAATGATTTTCCAATGATGAGATTCTGATAATGCTGATTTAAATACTTATCAACGCAAATTTATTGTGAAATTATCGGGAGGCTTATTCGATTTTTTTTTCTTTCGGTATCTGGTCGTTTATAGACTGAGAAAGTTTGGGCATGATTTGTAATAAATTATCCAACGAAAGGAAATGGATTGAACTTGTAAAAACAAGTGGAAGAAATCCCTTTCAAATTCCTTCCTGATTAGATTCCTATTGACCAAGTCTTCTTCGTCGTTCTGGGTGCATTTTCGCAGAAGCAAAGGAAGACAGTGCCGTCCATTCACGGGGATTGTTACGATCCCTTCGGACACGCAACGTCGAAAGCGGCGGCCCAGCCACATTCATCACCGACCAACTGTTTACTTGCCGCCGTTCACGATCAATGGGGCTTTCAGTCTTCCTTCCGTCATTGAGAAAGCACCCACATCCGAAACGCAGATTGAGGATTAGTCATGACGAGGAAGAATTCTGACGTCTTTCAGCGAAGGAATAAAAAAAAAAAAAAAAAGTTAGGCTTAAGCCTCACGAAATTCCTTTCAATTGTTCCCGCCATTTGCAAATAACATAATCCTTATCTTCTTCTAAGTAGATTCTAACATGAACGAAAAGGTTTCAGAACAAAAAACTTACAGATTCGAAAACTATCCTGGCGTTCTAGTAAATTAAATCTGTTTCAGCAAATATGTGCAGCGCCATTTCATTATCTTCCTATTAAATGGCTGTATAGTGATTATTATCTTATCTTGATAAGATTTGATGAGACTTGTTCAGTGAGAGATATCTGATTTGATAAGAGCACAAAAGCAACTTTGTGCTTTGATTTGGAGCACCCTCTCCTCCTCCTGTTCTATGCTAGGTTTTAGCTTATCGATTTGAAAGAGATCAGAAGAAATATTATCAAACTCAATGTTTTCCATACGTCAACTTATCGTCGTATAATTTGAATACGTATTCATTATATGATTACGATATTCATATGTTGAAATATGAAAGTAAACATTTTTAACATTTATCTGAAAATTTAAGAGTTTAGGTAAGTAATGCTGAGATATTATTCGTTATCTAATCTTCATAAAATTTTGCTCATTCAATATTAACCTTTCTTGCATATTTAACGACATCTTATTTTTCGATTGTGCAGGAAAATCGATATTATAGTTCTTCTGATACTCAAGACTTTTGTAAATATATAACAAGCGGATTCTTCATTAAAATTTTATTATAGCCTATGGTTATTTAGCAGAAATGTAAATTAAAAAATAATAAGAAGCACTGATTTGAAATAAAAATTCGTAGATTTAAAAAGGAATTCTAAAGTCCAAAAGTTTCTTATAACATTTTTCCCTTTCATTACTACAACTAACTATTCCTAAACAACAATGTGACATTGTATAAAGTGGCATTCTAGAACAGCTGTTTCACGCTCTTCAGTCTTCATCAGCTAAAAGCAGTCGCCAGTAAACAGCGAGGTCTCGGTACTGAGGCTATTGTGAATCAACAACGGAACCACAGTGGTGCCTCAAAAACAAAAAGCCACAATAAAAATCTCACTAATAAAGTATTAGTGAGAAAATTCAATTGCCAGCTGTCCGCCTGCCTTAACGAATTTTTATTGTCACTGAAAGAAATTTCGCTAAAATCTGGTGGTATGCTATTTATTTATGTATTTATTTATTATTATTATTATGTTTGTATGTTTCAAACCTTGGGTTTCCCCAGCAAAAACAATATGGCGGGTCAAGGACCAAAGCACATACTGCCAAGCGTAAAGATGTGTGCAAGAATGATTAGGGATGTGTGCTTGTGTCCATAAATTTCCTAACTATGCGTGTAGTGTTGAGTACCACAGCCTTATGCAGTTGTGCAAAAGTGTTTTTGTGAAGTCCTAGTGTGCTGAGACTGTGGTGCAATGTGTGAGGCACCAGACCAGTGGCAGACAGAACGATGGATACAACACGTACTCGATCCTGCCTCCACTGCTTCTGGAGCTCGTGTGCTAGATCAGTGTATTTACTGATCTTGTCTGCGTGAGTTTTCTGCATGTTCTTGCTGATAGGCACTGCAATATCAATTATTATTATTATTATGTTTACAGTATGAATATAAAACCTCCTTTTTTTTGGGGTTATAATATCTGTTGATTTTATAATAAAGAGGATTATTAAGTGGATTAATATCTTGTGTTTAAGACATCCACAGAAATCCATTGTTTGGTTTGGAATGCTTCTCTGTGGGAATTTTTTTCTCACTTTCTTTTTAATTTCTCGAAAACACGGAAAAAAAAGCTTTCAATATGAAAGATAGATCTCCTCTTGCTTTTAAATAGGCACGTCAAGTTTCAAGAATACCCATGCAGCGGTTCAAAAGTTATTAGGAGAACAAACAGAGTGGGTGATTCGATAAGCCTCTTTCGTAGATAAGGCTAGGAAAGTAAATATATTGATATTACAGCTTAAAAGTTAATATCTGTTCTTGAAAACTGATATTTAATTTGCCTTTGAGTTAACGTATCTGAAGTTTAACAAGTAATGTTTTTCTTAGTTTTTCTTAATAGCATTTCCATCAATTAAATAAGGATTTCGTCACTTCCGCATCGATAAAATTACTGAATTCTGAGCATGAACTTTTGTTGAATAGATGGCTTCATTCCGTTGAGCTCCAACTGTTCTCCTCTCAATGGCTACTTCGACAAGTTCTGTTAGTAAGTGCCGACGACGTCTGGTGCTAAGACTGCGTTGGGCGTATGAATGGTTCATTGAGAGGCAGTAGCAAACGTCATCTGGTTACACTTTTCTCTTGCCAGAAGAACGCAACCATTTGGTAAAAGAACTCGGAGCGAACTACTAAGATTCACAAGCAGCGAGAGAAGTTTGGAATTAGCAATTCTAAAGTATAAACTTAATTTTAATTTTAAGAAAAATCGCTTTTCCAGTTTTCTTTTCTTCATAGTTTTCATTGATTTCTATATGAAGAAATTATTTAATTGTGGATCTCAAAGAGTGTTAAATATATATTGTTGTAATTGTGCTCTAATATCCTTAGGGAAATGAAAACAAAATAATAAAACCACTATGTGTTTTTTTGTTTGAGGATTATCCAGATTTAGGGCAAATATTTGAAATTTTTTCCTCTTGGTTTCTGTTGAGAAATTTGCGCTTGAAAGTGAGAAAAAAAATCCATAGAAATTTTATAAAAAAACAATATCTACCGAGGTGTAAAATTGTGAATGTTTAAAGTAAAGGAACTGGGAACAGATAGAAACTTTGGAGATGTTTTAAAATATGCGGCCATTATTTACGGTTGTGTGAGACAAGTGGCAGCATCGTCCAGTCAATAGAAAGTTTGTGACATCATTTTTCCGTGACAGTGATTTAGACAGTAGAAATGGCGGCGTTCAAAATATAAGAATAGCATATTATCATCTGTTTTCTCTATGAGAAAATGATGGTGGCCATGTTTTGGGACAGTGAAGGGTGTCATTCTCATCCTGTGTCCCAAAGGTACGACAGGGATTGCTGCGTTTTACAGAAAAATTATACAGACGAAATTCCGGCATTGCAACAAAAACGGCCGCAGAATACTAGATCTGTGCTCTTCTATCATGACAATGCTCCTTTTCACCGGATGGCCCTTCTTTAGGTTTCTCTGTGCCAAAACTTTGAAATGGTGCCTCATGCTCCATACTCACCTAATCTTGCGCCATTTGACTTCTGACTCTTCCCCATAATGAAAGACACACTTCATGGGGCTCATTTTTCAGTCGTGATGCCCTGGCGTCAGCGATTTTCCAGGGGTCTCAGCAGACCTCCAACGGCCATGCAGTCTTGGTGATGATGTTGTGAAAAATATGTACGATTAGAAGCAGACTACGTTGAGAAATGACAGCAGTTTTATCTTTATGCAGTAAGTAATCTTTAAGAAAAGAAAAATAGAGGAGATCTTACAATCTGGATACGCCTCATATTGTTTAAGACAATAAATAAAACATGACAGCAAAAACTTTGTTACTTCGAAAAAGATGATGGATGACGAAGCAAGAATCTTGTACGCAACAGATCGTATAGATGACAAATAGTTATATTTCTCATTACATTATGAAGAAATAAGAAGTTCATATAAATATAAAGTCGTAAACAATCATTTGAAGATATCTGTACAGCCACAGATACCGTCCGAAAAACTAATATTTGAAGAAAAGTTGTTATTAGGACATCGCTACTAAGCAACGAATTACAGGATGTTACAGAACATGGATGAGACATTTATTTAGTAAAAAGGTTTCAAACATTTATCGAAGCAAGATAAAAATGAAATGATACAGATGTGGAATTATAATCAGAATACTGACCTTCAGACGTTAAAAAAGGATTTAAAGGTAAGAAATTTAACATATTTGTTTCAGGAAATACTACAGATACAGAGAAGTGAAGAATACTTAATAAAAATATTGACAGAACAGTTTAATGGGAGAAGCATTCATTGAATCATTTTAAGAACTTTAATATTTCAAGAAGTGATTATTTACGAAGTTAAGACTTTTTTGTATCATTCGAACGTCAAAGATTGTACATGTTATATCTAGTATGACTTAATATTCAAGAAAAAGAAGCTTTATCTAGTTATTTCCATCTTGGATTTCTAATTTCAATTTATTTCAATTTTCAAACTTCACCAAGTAATTTCAAATATACATATAGTTGTGGTGATGTAAAACTCAACACTTTCATTAATTTTACAAAAATTCCTTATTCTATTTCCATCCATCCATAGTTTTTTGTCCGAAGACAGGTCCAGTTCTATAGCGGTCTCACATGGATCTCCTAGAAATACCTGGGGAAAGATACTGGGGGTGGTTTCCCGTTGCCTGTCCCCAGGACGCCATTAAGGAATGACGTCATAGAAATCCAAGAATGTGGTTGGCTTGCTGATGATGTTTTTTTCTATCTAAATGTTCCATCTCAATTAAAAAAAAGATATCAATATCCTGCACTTTGTCAAATACTATAATTTGCAATTGAACTGAATGGACTTTCCCAGTGTAAACAAAGTTGCAGCACTAATATAGACTTAAATTGTCAAAAGCATTTAAAGCTGATTGATGGCGCCAACCCAGAGTCATAAATGTCTTTTCTAATTTTAAGCTGTTTTTGATTTAAGAAAGAACTGCAGTTACTGATTCTGTCGAAAAGATAAAAGAACTCATAGAGGTTGCCGATCATAGATGTTGATAGATAATCTTAATGAACTATATAACAAAACAGGGGGGGGGGGGCTTCCGCGGGCAGTTCTCACGAGCAGTTATGTAGTAGTATCTAGATATGTAGTAATAGCTGAGCTTTACCAAAATTAGTAAATTTTCCTTTAATTTGCAATGTCTACCAAACTATTGTTTTCATCACAGAAACAAACGATAATGAGTATTTCGATGTAAATTGAATTCTAAGCCTTAATTTTTTCCCAATCTATGCTTTTTCTTAGCGACCATTTGGGAGCCATTGTGATAGCGATCACATTCGATAGCTATTGGTTTGTCCTGTCCGGCCGTCCGTGTCTATCCACCCCTAACAACTCCCGAATAAAAGGTCGGATCGACAAACGGATTTGACCATCGTGTTCAGAGGCCCAAACACCGTAGGAATGGGGTAGAAATTCAAGAGTTAATGCACCCACGTTCGAGATATTTGGCATTGTTGTCATTGTACCCCACCTAGCAACTCCGAATGGAAGGTCGGATCGACAAACGCACTTTACCATCGTGTTCAAAAACCCAACAATGGAGAAA
Organism: Thereuonema tuberculata; assembly: GCA_023159025.1. Lineage (NCBI taxonomy): Eukaryota > Metazoa > Arthropoda > Chilopoda > Scutigeromorpha > Scutigeridae > Thereuonema > Thereuonema tuberculata. The sequence goes on from JAFIDM010002131.1 coordinate 29,218,851, forward strand.
TAGGGTATTTTCAGGAGCCAACGACCCCCCCCCCCCCTCAATGTTCGAGATATTTGACATTGTTTTCATTGGATTTCCTCTTATTAGCTTAAATGTTAGAAATGCAACCATTTAAACTCAATTGTTAGCTGTAGCTTGATGGCTAAGTTCTCGGACTCAAATGTTGGTTGTTATCGGTTCGAATCCGTCTATCAATTTTTTTTTTTTTTAATCTTTTTTCTGAATGTCCGCGTGGGCTTATTTTTTAAATTTTTTTCCTAACTGTATTTTATTTTTCCTTAGTTTAATATATTTCCTTTATTATTATTATTATTTGTAATTTTTTTAATATTATGGGTCGTCCTTAAATTTATTGCTTTAGCATAAAATTATATTCACTTGTTTCATCCATATTATCCATTTAGGTGCTATTTAAAAATTAGATCCAAGTAACAATAATCTAAGTTAATCATCAAAATAGAACAATTATTTATCTACCAGTTATTTTTTTCTAAAATTGAAAGCTTAAAAAAAAAAGATATCGAGTTAACTGATAAAATAACTGATTTTTAAAATTCTAATTCATATCTGAATAGTTGAGAACTTGAATTATCGATTATCGATGAATACGTGACGTCATCACTTCCGCTTCCGCCTGATATGATGAGCTCGTTTCCCATCGGATTCTTTTGAGATCGAAGACTCTGTCATTCATTTGCCAAAGCCCTCATCTCCTATTTTCACGGAACTGATTGAAAGCATCGTGTTCTCTTTCAATTCAGTTTGATCTGTTCCCTATTTTATTGCTGTCTCAGTCAAAAAGCCCTTCTCGCTCGATCAGTACCTGAGACTCTATCACTCAGTGCCGTCACCAGATTTCATCCTTGCGTTGGCAGCAATGAACCATGATATCGGTTCTTTCTGGTGAGAAGAACTAAGAGTTCAAAGGCTCTGACTACGGCCCAGAAGCCTTTAAGAAGGAAAAAAATAATAAAAATACCAATAAGATTTAAATTCATAAAATGGAAAGAACATCTTATACTTTAAGCTAACCACTTACAACCAATTAATTTCATCTTCACATCATTAATTCTTTGGAGAGAATTTTTTTTTCGTCAAACCAATATTTGTTGAAATTAAACAAAAATAATAATAAAGGACACCATCTGAGGTAATGTTGGCCTGTTCGGGTGGGGGTGAGAGATGTTGGAGATATAATTCCTCGTCTAAATGGATGAAGTTGGGGTTGGGAAAGAAACCAGATCCCCTTTTACAGATGGCTAGGTGAACCCTAGAATCTCACTGGAGAAGGACACCCTGAGAAAAATTCACCTTCTACCTCATCTCAGCCCTTTTTCCACTAGACAACAGGGCCCAGTTTGTTTAAATACAATACAGGGTGTTCTAGAAGGATAGGCCTAGAAGATATTCCGAGAGAGAGCTTAGAATAGTATAAGTTATTCTAAGGAAAACGTTCATACGAATATGCATCTTATTCCGAACGCTTTCTGAGATAGAGTTGTACGAATGTTCAGTGTTATGAATTTAGCTCTGAATACTTGATCCATCACTTTCTCGCTTGCTTTCCATCAGATCAATGCTACAAAGTGCATTCATGTTAACGGAGGAATTTTTGAAGATTTATTATTAACTGTAACAAATCTGTCACTTCAACAATAAATTTTAGAAACATAGGTAATATCTCTTTCTTATCAATAATTTTGCCACTGTACAGTCAAATAGCTTTATTTCGGAAGCCATTGGAATAAGACACATGTGAACTTATGTAACTTTTCTGTAAACTCATATAAACTTTTTTACTTCTTAGAATGACAGCTACTAGAATCATCCAGAATATTATCTTTTCTCCTCCAATGCATGCATTGTACAGAGCTAGCTAGCTAGTTAGATAGATAGGTAGATAGATAGATAGATAGATAGGTAGGATAGGAATTTTGAAGCTTGGTTATGGGAAAATGGAATTGTATAAGAACGAAGTATAATCGCTAGGAGAACTTTCAAAAAGAAAATGCATAACAGTGCATTTTCTTTTTAAAAGTATAATAATATTTTTAATTGACATCAATTGGGGCTGATGCATTAAGAGATCTAAAACTGTCCATGACTCACTTTAATAACCTACTGAATTGTGCACTCATTGGTGGACTTTTGAATTTAGATACACCCATTAAAAATAGTCAGGCGCTATTAGATCTAGCGATGGAGATGGACAATGAATAGAGTCTATAAATCGCGAGATTACTCCATTGATCTGTACTAGTTTGTCCTCCAATACTCTCCCCCTGAAGCAAGGACCGTAAATACGCCATTGTTAAGTACAGTGGAACCCCGCCATTCGTCCGCCTCGCTATTCGTACAACTCGTTATTCGTCCAACTTTTTTAAGTAAAATTGAACTCGCCATTCGTACGCTTGCTCGCGATTCGGACAGCGTGACCTTGTTACTGGCCGCGCCACGCGGTCGTTTCAGCTCAGTCTCGTGCTAGCTTCCGTACGCTACGCATCATCCACGCAAGCTTTATGAAACTTTGTGCTATTTTATTGTTATTTTTTTGTTATTTTTATTAAAAAATAGTGCAGCCATGGGTCTAAAAAAGATTACTGATTCAACCAAGCCTAAAAGCAAACAGTGAGAACGACAATTGAATTGAAAAAAAACTCGTTGCGAAGTTTGCAAGTGGAACTCGTGTCTCTGACCTGGCAATTCAGTATGGCCTGGCGAAATCAACCATATCGTTTTCATAGTTTTTATGTATTTTATACTTATAATATTATTACAAAGGTTTAAATAAGCAATCATCTGTGGGTCTGGAACGGATTAATCCAATTTACATGATATCTTATGTGAAAAAATGATTCGCCATTCGTACAAATCGCCATTCGAACTGCCTCCTGGAACGGATTGTGTACGAATAGCGAGTTTCCACTGTACTGTGTGTCTTCGCATCATCTGCTTAATCCTGACTCATCATCAACGTCAGCATTAGAAATTTTTACAGCATTTGTTGATATCGTTCTGAGATAACAGTTTCTATATACATAGTTATTTTCTTAAAAAGTAAGATCTAATAATGCCTGAAGTCAAAACACTACTTAAGACTTTGACTTATGTATAATAAAAATTTGCCCAGTTTCTCATAATCAAATTTTGGTAAGTAACATTTAGTTTCATGAAAATTCTAGTCATTAAAAAGTTTAATGTATCCTTTGATTGATTGTGGCGTAACTAGCTTTTTTTTATTTGTGCCTGGGGCTAATGATCCAGAAATCAACTTCAAGACCCGAAGTTCTTTAAAATAAAATCCAAGGAAAAACAAAAATGTTTTACCTCTCTTTCCACAATGCGTCTCTAAGCCTTTCGCCCCATTCATCTCTTCTCTATCTACACTTCTAATTTCTTTGTGAGTTATCCAGACAGAATCAGCTGTTCCAAGTTCCAACTGGAATGCTTCCTAGTTTATCTTTGTTCATTAAATATGAAGTGGGTTTTAGCGACAACGTACACAAATTGTAAAGGGGATGGTAATTCTTTAAGAAGGTTCTGTCCGTCTATCCGTTCGTTCATCCATTATTCCTCTGCAGCCCAAACTAAATGTCGGAAAGACGTGAGTGACATCTATTGAAACGCTTATACTTGTAGAGGTAAGAAAAAACTATCATTTCCTGTCTGTGGTCACTTTCTGTCTCACAAGAAGTGGAAACGTTAGGCAATGAAACACGTCACATGTCATTTTATTAACAAAATACTACTGCAGGTCTGAGGTAACTTCCAGTCTTACAGGAAGTCGCCGAAAACAGCATGCGTACGGTAGCTACGGTTTTGTGTACAATAGGAAAGCATTTTATTTCCTTGTTTATTTTGTTTCTTATTTCTTGATAAATGTCTTTGTGGCAACAGAAACTTATACGAGGATTTGATTCCACAATTTGATTTTCTATTAATTCTTTTATGTTTAATTTAGGAGTTTAACTGTCTTCATTAGCAAATAAAATGCTGAGAGAGATGTTTCTAGAAAACTATCAATTAACAAATGAACCATTTGACAGATCCACAGAATATAGTCCAATTACCTTAAAGATAAAAAGTAATATAAAAAATGTTGATATAATATATGGCACTTTGGTATATTAATATATATGTACGTTGGTTGATATGATCGTGCCTGGAGGCGATCATAACAACAATATACATATTCGTTGGAGCGTTAAATATATAATGATAAAAATGCATGTAGTGATTGAAATCGACAATGGATAATCTAAATTAACTTTTATGTTTTCCATATAATTATATGTTGATTAACGAGAATCGGGTAACAATGTTTTTTTGGTCCTTAGTTGTATATCTATAGGAATTATAGCGCTGTAGATGGAGTTGCCTAAATCGAAAAAATAAAGCCATTTGATAACTATGCTTATTAGCTGACTCGGGGATGCTTTTCATTACAGATCACGTATAGAAATCGTGTCAGAGGGAAAGAAAGCTTTGTTGTGTGCAAAGAATAGACTGATTCTTTGAAAGAAAAATCGAAGTTCACATACACTCAATTGTAATTTTTCAATCTTTCTTTCTTTACCGTTTCTATGATAAGAACTTTTCATCATGGAAACTGTACAGAAATTAAGATTGAAAAATTATTAAAGAAAAGAAGAGTCAAATCAATGAAGTAGGTCATCAAATCCTTATTTGTTGAGGGCTCTTTTGCTGTTTCCTCAGTACTGGAGAGGTCTTCCCAGAATCAGATCATGTAATGGACATTCCCTAAAGTTTCATTACGTAAAAAATATGGTACGTTTTTAATTATGATGCGATTGTAAATACATAGAGGAATAGCCGTTGCCATTCTTATTACAGTACAGTAATTATAAATAAAAGAAATTCCTATTCAGTAATAAGATAATCTGAAATAAGAACTTGTGATCCTCCTCCTTCTGTAAGTGTAGGGAGAAAGAAATGCTCAATGTCACCAGAGTCTATCCTGGTACCGGGTAACGGTAACATCCGTTAATGGAGATCTGCTTCAGACTTATAAGCTAGTAATGCAGCTGGTAAAGTTGATGTTATTAAGATTTCCGTATCCCTATGATTGTTTTTAAATGAAAGAATCGGAAAAATTTAAATTACAGCTGAGCTTATAGCTGTTTTAGTGAATAACCCAAACAAAAAAGATATAATCGCTTCCTTTGAAGCCTAGTGGAAAAAATGGAAGCCGACCAAAATTTATATTTTAGCTTCTCTTATATTTGGTTAAATAGTTGTGTTAATCTATTTGTAAAAAAAAAAGTTCAATTTTTAAAATTTTTTATTTTAATTTTTTATTATTATTACGTGTAATGATGCGATTTAGTTATTTTAGTTTTTTATTTTCCTTTTCTAATGTTAATTATTTATACTAATGGCTTTTTCTTAAGTGAAGTATGACATAATCGTATCACGCATTTGAAACAAAAGTAGATCCATCAATCTATAGAATGAGATTGAATTGTTTTTCCAGTTGGGCTTCTGGATTGTGGTCGACCTCCTGCCAATATGGAACTGAAGACAGACGTATATTGGTTTTACCGAATTATAGTTCTTCGATGTTGGAATCGAGGAAGCGGGACTATTTGTTCTCTAGGCTGAGTTCTTCCACATTGGGCTTCAACAGGAACAAATTCTAACTTAAGGCAGCGATGCTTGTCCTCCTTAAATTAGATTTTTTTCAAAAACTTTAAAATTCTTTGAGTCTTCATTAATAATGTTTCACGGTGCAAAGAAATTCCTTTTCGATTTTTTTTTGGAAGAAAATGAAGATGGCAATTTACAATAAGGAATGTATGATTGATGATTGTCTTAGTAAACATCTTTATATTGGTGTGGGTGGATGGTAACTGTGACAGGGAAAGAAAGATGGAGTAAAGAAGTGGATTGAAAATGTTTGGGTTTGAGGGTTTCTGTAAAAGAAGAACGTGTCTGATAAAAGAATGATTGTTTACAAAGCGAGTTTAACGTATAAAAATAAGCAAATTCGGAGTAATATTAGTCGTAGTAAGTGTTTTTTTCCCTTTATTTTGATTTCAATGCTTTCAAAAGGCACAAAGGCGTGAAGTTGTTATTGCTTAAAATGACGGTTAAAGATTCGGTTGGAAATTCAATCATATATTTATTGCCTATTACATATAATTTATTACATATAATATTATGTATTTATACAATTCCATATACTACAGGCCATAAAGTCTGACCACATGGCCACATACACAAATATAGACAAATAGATGTGTTTCTATGTATTATACAGAAAAAAAAACAATGTGAAGACAGAAAATGAAACTACATGAATGTTCAATGTCTTGTTCCTCATTAGTAATGCAAAGTTCAAGACAGTGAACAAAATGAAAATGAATTCTATCGATAAGAGCTGGTTTCGTGCTGATCTTCATTATACGTTGCTTCGTATGATCCAAGTGTCGTGATTTTCACTGAATACACTTGTACCTTCAAAATAATTCCCCCCCCCCCCCCCCCCAAAAAAAAAATCGAGTCTGAGGATGAGTGCTAAATATTATTAGTTTATTTTTTATTTCCTTACCTTCAGCGCCCCATATATGATATACCTACCTACCTATGTATATTATAATGATAATATCGATGGCTTAGCGCAAAAGTAGCGAATATCCAAGATACAAGTTTTGAGAAAAAGCTGAATTAGTGGGGAAAATGGGTACTTTTTCACTAGTTTAGGTCCTAAAAATCATAGAAAATATGCTATTTTGAAAGATTTGCTAGTTTTGCCCTAAAAGAAGGCTCTCCAAGATACCTATTCGCCACAAAACCCTAATTTTTTGTTTACTGGATATTCGCTACTTTTGCGCTAAGCCATCGATATGAACAATCAGTTGTAACTTTTTTATTGTCTACTATTAATTATCTTATTCAACATTCTTTAACATTTATCACTATTAATAATAGTCATTAAAATTTTAAGATGGGTTGAAAAGATATCGTGTTATTATTTATCACAAAAAATGCTGACACTTTTCAATCCCATTTAAATAAAAGTAATAAATATTTGAAAGAGATTCAATGCATTGAAGTCCGATTCGCTGCTATTTTTAAATCTGAAAGCTGATCCATAAACAGTTGATTGGAATCAGATGAAACTGTCTTCTTGCCCAAAGGAATGAGTGGGTGGATCATTAGAAATATTGCGTGGATCTTTGCCCTAACAGAAGAGAGCTTATTACAGAACGAACGAACAAATACTTATTGAAATTTCAGAATCTTCATTATTATCTTTAGTAATTATTTATTGAATATATTTTCATTTCGTGGTTTGTGTATTTGTAATTCATAGGCCAATGGTTACACGTTAATCGTTTTCCGTAGTTTTATAGTTTAGAAATTTTCTTTGCAGTTGAAGTATTTTAATTTTTATATTCCTTCTATTTATTTTGAATGTTGAAGTTCATTCATCAATAAACAAAAGTTATTATTTTATTAAATGAAAAACATAAAAGAAAAGAAAAAAATCATTCAATTTGGTCATGTGGATATTTCTTGTAAGAAAAGATTACTAAAAGACTTATACATAGACTGTAGCCTTATACGGTGCAAAGACTTAGACCTTGAGTAAAAATGATGAAAGGAGACTAGAAACGTTGAAATGTGGAGTTACAGAAGGATGGTGGGAGTGAATTGGAGAGAGAAGATATCAAATGAAAAAGTTTTGGAGAAAGTAAGCGAAGAAAGGACATTGATGGAGTTGATAAAGAGAAGAAGACTGTCGTGGTTGGACCATCACTTGAGGAATGGAGGACTTGGAGGACTACAGTGTTTGAAGCAAAAATATTGGGGAAAAGAGGAAAGGGACGACCAGAATCACCTCCAGTTCTAGAGCATACGAAGACACAAACTTGAAGACCTAGAGCGACCTGAACAGAGTAGCAGAAGATCGAGGTAGAGGGCGTGACTGGAGTCTTAACCAGTCTAAGAACTGAATGACTTGATGGTGAAATGTTAGTCTTAAGATAGTTCTGCAAAGCCAAGGAGTTAAATTTCTAGTGACAGCAGAAGTCAAAACTGGAAGTCGAACCTGTAAGTTATCATGCTGAAGGACTCTTAGCTTTATATGGCGTATCCTTTATATAACTAACGCATCTTTAAGATTTTTAATTTGCATGTCAAGATAGTTAGGAAACTTCAATTCATTGTTGAACGTTCGCGTTTAGTCTTAATCTGACTTGTTTATTAAAACTCAATAAATATATTAAATATAAATACAATAGATATATAAATAAAAAAGGTTTGTAAAGTAATAAATATTAAAAAATATTAGAAAAATATTAGCAAATTTTGACCTAATATCATATTCAACATCTTTTTTTTAAAAAAACAAAAAACAAAACAACTTATGCTAATCGGCTTTATTCAGTAACTTATACATAATAGATAATTTTATGAGAAAATGTTTATTAAACTCTTTACATGTTTCGTAACATTTCTGTTACATTTTCAAAAGAGAATTAGAATTTGGAAAATGAATAAAGAAAAAGTATAATATTTTAACTATGAACAAATAACGTTATATCAATATCACATATCATCACATTAATAAATTACAATAATAATAATATATTAATACAATAATAAACCAACCAGATAAAAATAAAACACAATCACTTAACAGTAAAATGATTAGTTAACAAAGGATTTTATATTTTCGATTTAATAATTTATTATTAAGTTTTTGAATGTACAAAGCTTCTTTAACTTGGTCTCATCCATTGTTGTTTTTTAAGCTTCTTTTATTTGTAGGTTTTTAGTATTGCTCTCTTTATTTAAAATTCCAATTAATCTAATTCCTATTAATTTCATGATTCGGAAAATTTTATAGGTGTTCTATCGAAGCCGATTTATTGGTTGCATTTTTCTGCTGTAAAATCTTCTTATAAAATAATTGTTGCGTCATACCAATATATGATTTTCTAAATATTGATAACTATTTCGTATACTACACCCATACTATGATTTTTTTTTTTCAATTATATCGTTAGTTCTTGACAATACCGATAAAATTTTGTTCACAGGTTTAAAAATGAATTTATATTTTAGAGGGTATTTTTGTCTGATATTGCGCCAGAATAAGGAATGGTAATAATGTAATAAGTTTTTGAATGTTTTTGAATGTAATAATAAGCAATGTTTTTACTAACTTTTTTGAAAAACCTAATTGCTTTATTATTTTCAAAATAAGAGATAACTGATAATTATATAATAATAATAAATATATCATACTTTTTATTTGCTCTTTCTTAATCAAATCTGAAGAAGCTAAAACTATAGCTTTATTAATGAGATTTTTTTATCCCAGCAATTTTATTCAGTTGATTTGGCCAATTTCGGCAAATTAGAACCTAATTCGGCATTTAGATCTTCTCCGTTTTTATTTTCTTGAAAAAAGCCTAATTTTGAAATATATTGTAATATTTAGAAAAAATATATATAAATTTATATATATGTTTATTGCAGAAAATGCTTATGTTAACTTACAAACAGCACACAAACTAACTTTGTCAATGAATTAATTTTGTCAATGAAAAGAAATAGAAAATATTCTAAAAACAACAATTGGAAACAATAGAAATAAAATTCCCCGAAGCAATTGAAAGGAAACAACCATTTTAAGCTTTCAAGTGCAGACACTTAAGTTTTATACGTTATTACCTATCTGTCAATAATGAAAACAGTAATATAAAAGTAGTAATAAAAAATTAACAACTTAGTATTTATGTAAAGGTTACTAAACATCCCACACAGCTTCGTCTTCCTTAAAAATGTTAACTGAAAATGAAAACTTTATGGCGGGTTTCTCGAAATAGTCTTACGTTATTATCTGGATTAAAACCAATTTAATTCAATTGCTACATGAGCTAATACTAATATTATTGGAGATAATTCAAGCCAGTGGTTAATCGCGGATTATCAAGTTCCTATGAAAAATATCTTTTTTCCAATTGAACCACAAAGTCTATCTTAAAAGAACACAGTTGGTTTCTATCAAGATCCTGTTCAGTAAATGTCCCAATTGCAGCCAAGAGGTTTCTATCCACAGAGAATTCCAGTTTCGATTTACTGTGGTGGTAATTTAACTCTGACTGAAGAACCCTTAGCAACTCACACCTGCTATGAATTGGATCTTCCTCTTTTCGATTACAAAAGATTGTGGGTAGAAATATTGGAATGTTTTTTCAAACTAAAAAAATAGTTTTCAATCTTATCACATATTCAATCACTAGTACAGAAATAAAAAATAAATAAAAAATTAAACTAACTAATTAAATAATAAATAAAATAAGAAAGTGTCCAACCCTCTCATACAACTGAACTGTCTTTTAATATGCTTTAACTTTATTTTTCCCGCCGACTATTTTGTTGCGAAATTTAGTTAAAATTAAAAATAAAGCATCCACGAAAATTATAAATAATAAATTTCAATTTTGTTTTTCTTCATTTTTTTATCCTATCTGTAATTAGTAAACTACGACTGAAAAAAACAACAAAAAAAAACAACCTTATTATATTTAGAATGACGACGAAGCCCATTTCAGAACTGTATAACAAATTGTGGACAACATTATTAACCAACGTTATTAGCCAACAAAATTTATCTTCAATATTACAGAATTGATACAATTTTCGTTATTTCGTTTATACATCGATTTTTCATTTCTCGATTTAACATTTATATTAAAAACAAAAAAAAATACTATTTCGAGATCGCTTCTCGCCGCAGATCCAAAACAAAACAAACAAACAAACAAACAAACAAACAATTAAAAGCTTATGAAATTTTAAGTATACTTATTTTTTAGATATTGCGCAATAATTGCCATTTTTACAATCATCAATTATAATGAGTCACAGTTAAATTTAGTTTCTTAAATAATAAAACCATTTTCTTTAGTTATATCTCATGATGCAGAGATCAAGGTTTCTAAAAATAATTCTAATTATTTCAAACTGTTCTTTCCTGTACTTATTAATATTTAATGTGCTCGAACTTTTACTTTTAACCTATATAGTACACTTCCTAAAAAGCTTTTTTTATTATTATATTTCATTAGTAATGTTTTTAAGTTTTATTAAAAACATTACTGATTAAATAAAATAATAAGCGTTTTAGCTCAAAAAAAAAAGAAAAAAAAAAAGCTAGCTAGCATTCAATATAACATTACCATGTCGTCGTCATTGATAAATTTTGGATAATAGTGTGTTTCAATTCGCAGGAAATGCAACTACTGAAACAGGGGATTGTAGGACTATTTCCCTTTCTTTTCATTTCCCCCCCATTTCCTATTTTGTCTATTGTAAATGGAAAGGGAGGAATGCAGGGGAAGCTAAAAAAAAAAAAACCTCTGAGATCGATCGACGAAATCGACCTAAGGGTTACCTCGTTCTGTATGCGTGTAAGTCCAAAAAAAAAAAGCCACTGAGGAAAAACAGGACGCCTGTACATGTCTCTCCTCTTTTCCTGACAGATTAGGAGGAGTTGTTGTCTCTAAAAGAAGGTCGCCGTCCGCACGTCACTTCAATTCCTGCCAATATTTTCTATCAAACGGAAGTATTTTAAAAAGGCTGATAGGTCATGTCAAAGCCTACATACAACGACGAAGTTGTAAAGATTATAATATGGAGAAAGATATAGTTTTATAAGAAACTTATTTATTTCTGTAGAAGAAAATCGTAGGAAAAGTTAATTTTTATTGGTATTCAGGTTACCATAATTTCGCATAACTATAAGCAATAATTAACATATTACATACAGGGTGATTCCAAAAGATGGTCAAAAATTAAACAGTAGCTTCTACTTACGAAACCAAATAAAAAAAAGTTCTTATAAACACGGGCCCGGAAATAAATAATTTTCGAGAAAAACGTGTTGTATCGTTGTTATTCAATGTAGGTATGTTTGTTTCTTTTTGTGTTTTGTTGGCAGAGTATGATGCGAGAAAACCTATTGCAAATATTCATAAAATGCACCACAAATAAGCGAAATAGGGAACGAATGATTTAATAAACGGTGTTGTAAATCAAAAACAAACGATTAATGGATCCAAAATGAGTTTTCGCGCAAAATGTAGTTTGCAGTAAACATTGTATAATTATAAGAGTCAAAAAAATTAATTATTGCTGCAGCCGTGTTTAACTTCCACATTCGCTAATTTTGCTGCAGTATCTCCCATACCCGAATACTTCAACTTATTGAAGAATCACATTTACTGTAATATAAGTGTAATATTTTATTAAAAGGTTAAATTTTTAAGCTTCGAAAAGTCAAATTTTATTGAGCATTCGAAACATGTATATTATTGTTCACATTGTAACGTCACAAAGCACTGGTTTAGCAATATCAAACTTTATTACGCCTAAACCACAGCTCCACAATTATTTGCTTCCTCCTCCTTAAAAAAAACCGATCGAGACTCTCTACAATCAAAATTACTATGATGATAACGTTTTTTCTGCTCGTGAATGAGTTCTTAACAGCTGGAGCTTTAAACTCAACAATTAAACAACAGAGTATTTGAATTGATTCCATGTTCGAAAGAAAAATCCAAATGAATTAAAATTGAAATTTTTAAGAATCCTTATTTCCAGAAAATCAGAAAATTATAATAAATCAGTTTTTCATTACAAAAAAATATACGTAAATGCAATCAGAAACACATCCAAATCCCTTATATAAATCTAATATGTTACAATATCAACATTACTCTATGTAATATAATCATTACCGAGATATTTTGATCATTAGCCAATCTTTTGAAAGATTTAGAGGGCCAAGACAAATTGGGATAAGCTACCATGCGTAATGTAGGGAATATTCTATAATTCCTTATTTTTAATTTATAAATTCCTAAAAAATCAGATTAATTTCCTAGCTTGACTTCAGATGAAAGTGCTGTAATCGGAGACTTTTATTGAAAACCACAAGAATTCCAAGAAATGAAGCCAAAGTTTTTGTAAAAGTTTTATATTTGCCTTCCCTAATAACAGCGAATTCAACCGTGTTTCGAAATGCGAATTTTAGGCCGACGTCTGTGCGTCATTTGATAGAGATTTTATACTCAAATTGAAATACATGTTCATTTTAAATCCCTATAAAACCAGGGCTTTGTGGTAATTAAGGTTCGTTAATAGTTTCCAAGATAATGAAATGCTGGAACGAAATTAAGAATCTAGGAAACCATTACGACACAAGACATAAATTATTTTTCTAAGATATTCAGAAGAAATGAATGCCTGAACTGCAGCAATGTATACAGGGTGAATCTGAAATAGGCGAACAAACTGCGGGTTCCAATCCAAAGAAACGAAGCCAGACTACAATGGAAACAATGGATATGAACATGAATCTTCATTGGTAGCATGTAGTTCGTACAATACCACAATGTGGTTATCGCACATGTAAATAAAGAAATGCTACCAATAAAGATACTGCTCAAATCCATTGCTTCCATTGTAGTCTGGCTTCGTTTCTATGGATTGAAATATACACAAGACACTGAAAGAACTTGAAGAGTACTTTTTGTTAAAATCTTACAATTTCTTTGTCTTTTTTTAAAGTCGTCAAAATGATATACAGGAAAAAATCTTATCTTTTTTTTTTTTAAATTATAATATCTGCTGAATAAAAGCAGTAGGGGTGTTTGAGCCTTATTTGCCTAGGAAATTAGGTTAACAACGACAAAATATAGAACAATATTAAATTCATTGTTTTTAATGAAAGAACTGGGGGAAGGCAACGGGAAACCACCCCCAGTATCTGTTCCCTAGTTTATCTACGGCTTCTCCTAGGGGTTCGCCCTTCGGGGGTCACTAGGTTCCCTAGACCGCGTAACTTCGTATATACGAAGATCGCACATCATGATGATGAATAAAAGACGACAAATGAACTTCCATTTGAGAGATGCTGGGATGCTAGAAGCATTTGAAATGTGGCTATGGAGGAGGATGGAGAAAATTAAATGGACAGACAAGGTGACTAATGACAAAGTTCTCGAAAAAATTGGAGAAGAGAGAAGTTTATTAAAGAACATTAGAAGAAGAAAAAAGAACTGGATTGGTCATGTGCTGAGAGGTGAAAATCTCATGAAGGAAGTATTGGAGGGGAAGATTGAGGGAAAGAGACCAAGAGGAAGAAAGAGAAAAATGATCCTGGATGACCTATTGGTTACAAGTGGATATCAAGGCCTGAAAGAGGAGGCAAGAAATAGAACAACTTGGAGGAAGAGACATTGCTGACCTTATTTGCTGCTTGCCATTGGACCTGTCTACGACAGAACACTGATGATGAAATGAACTTCACAGAACGAAACATTACGGAACGAAATAAGTGTTTTATTCATTTAAAGAATATTTGAAAAAAATAATACTTCAATGAAACACTTAAAACACAATATTTAAAAGAACTAGCAGCTTCGATCACCTTTCTATGATCTTTCCCAAACGCACTGAGAGGCTAAAGAAGGAACTTCCAATTTAAAGGAATTGTTGGGATTCACAACCAACAGGAATTGGCCAGATCGATTTTTGTTTTGGATACACAAGGTTGAAAGCTAACCAATAGAAAGATCGGAAGGACAAAGAAATTATCGGGATAGCCAATCAATCGGTCAGTTCGATTTGTATTTAGGTGACAAACAAACAAAAGTATTCAAATTTGATTTATTTCATTACTTTTATAATGGCCATCATTGATAAAAACTAATATTTTTAAAATGAAAACCGATAAACTTCGAACTACACATCCACCGTTCTTTCCTCTTAACTTCAGAACCATTCACAAACAACCAACAAAATTAGCTCAAATAAATTATAGGGAGTCATTATTTCTCGAGAAGGGATCCCTTTTCATAAGCATTAACTTGGTGGCGTTTCTTTCGTTTGGAACCAACTTCTGAACAGATTCACTGAAATGAAAGAGAATGATTTTCCGAAGGATGCACTTTAAGGTCTCTAATGATAATCGTAAAAATTGTTCCGAGACGAACCACTCTCGTGACGATTGAGATGAATAAACATAAACTTTCTTTTATGAACAGGCTGCATCCAGTGTCGTAAAAAGAATATGAAACACCCAGCCATTCACTTACTTGAAATGTTTTATGCTAATTGAAGGAAACCATTCTAATTTATTTGTTTTCTTCGTTTTCTGTATAGAGACACTTTCGCTTAAAGGGCTTTTTCCTACATTAAATGCATGTAGAATGGGAAATTCATAAAAATTGAAATATTACAATTTTGGATTATTTTCTTTTTACTATTGTTAACCTGTTAGTTTGCAAAGGAAAGAGTGTTATAAAAGTGTATGTGTGTATTACCACTGTGTGTCTACAATAATTGTGAATGGATGTTCTTAAATGTATGTTAATTTAAATGCAAGAAACGTTCCAGTCTTTCAAAATTTCTCCCTCTGAATCTCTATGGGTTAAATTTGCAAAAAAGTTCCCTTTGGAAAGCATTGGAAGTAAGCAATTATATAACTGACAGCAAACAATGAATTTCTGCTGATGTACAGAAAAGGATCAGTAATTCATACTGTTAACAGGATGTTTAAAATAAATGTTAATTATGTAATCTTCTCAATTCCTTCTCATCATATACAGTCGGATCTCTATTTAACGAACCTCTATTTTGCGAATTTCTCTATTTTGCGAACTTTTCTTTGGAACCAAGAACATTTTGATAATTTCTTCGTAAAATAACCTCCGAATAGCGAAATGCATTTTCTATTTAACGAACTTTTTCGTGGTATCTATTTTTTTTTTCTCCTTTGAAATATTTTTATTATTAATATTCCCTTAGAGGAAATGAAAGAAATGTGGATTCAGCTGAGGGAAAAAGAAAAAAAATGTTGATGATGTGCTGATTGATGATTATCTTTCATTTGATTTTGAAGTTGAGACCTCAACTGAATCGGATATTTAGGACAGTGTGAAAAATGAAAACAATACAGCAACGAATTGCGATGAAGATGAAGATGATGAAAATGGAATGATCATGATTCAGAAATCAAAAAACCTTTGTGTGAAGAAATGCTAAAATCATTTGAAACAATCCGACGCGATTGCAAAGATGTGAGACGTACTACGAGCAAAAAAAAAAACAAACAACTTTTTTCAAAAAAACAAAACTCAGACAAAATTAGCAGACTATTAGTAAAATTTAAGTATGCATATGGTAAGTATGCATATATGCTTTATATCATTAAAATTATTTCTTTTTCCAATAATATTTATTATTAATGTATTTTAAATCTGTTTTACGTAGTTTAAAGTAATTTTAAAAGGTGAATCTCTATTTAACGAATTTTCCATATAACGAACTTTTTTTCGGAATTTAGCGGCTTCGTTAAATAGAGGTCCGACTGTACTTCAAATTATGAAATGTAAAAGAAAAACTCCTATGAACTGATAAACATCTTCTTTAATCCACACGATGTTTCGATTCTCTTAATGAGAATCTTTTTCAGGTTTATATTTGAGGAAAAGAAAATTTTTCTTCTTCTTCTGCAACTTTTCTAATCGTTACGATTATTCATTATTCATTAATTGTTTGAAATGAAAATAAACAACTGACTTCCAAGAATCAAATGAAGAGTCTTCGATAAACGGAAATATTTTATCTGACAATAACATCAACAGAATTATTTTCAAATAAACACGGGAATCGACTAAACCACAAATAAACAGTTTCTAAATATACTATACGCAACACTGTGTTTACGTGATCGTACATTGCTCGTGAAGTTTTATTACCAAAATAATAGTAATGCGTCCATTGCACAGTGTGAATTATTTATATTAAAATGATTATAAATAAATAGTCCCTAAAAGATGTAGACTTGAAGATTAATTTATATTAGTTTTAGAGGCATGAAGAAATAGTTATTTAAATGACATGTGACGTCATGATAAAATTGAAAGCGAGGCAGTGATCTCGTGGATGATTGCGAGAGTGAGACGAGAGGAAAAAAGGAAGAGCGGATGAGCCATCATGAAGGACGGACATGAAAATATCCGGAGATATCTGCAAAGATGCGGCTTAATCTTCAAACTTAAATTGGAGAGAAAATGAAGCATGTCTTAGTTAATTATAATGAGATAATTAATTCAAAGTTAGTATTAAATATGGAACAAGAAATATATCCTTGAAACATGGATTTAGAATGGAGTTTGAGACGTTCCATTGGCGCCATGTTTGAAACGGACGGTTCGATTCCTGGTAGATGGAAGTAAAGTAATTTCTGCTAGAACTTCAGTAATGTAAGTAGTGCATTTAATTATTATGCAGGAAGTTATAGGAAGAGGATATTCGAAGCGTTCGAAACAGAAGATATCAACTTTAGTAAATGGAACATCGACGTGACCAGATAATTCAAAGTAGCCATATATAAATATTAGTTCAAGAATACTATAGTGAATAAACTTTAAATATTTATTTTCATACTAGAGTGAAAGTAGATCAAATAATACGATAAAACTTTGTATTAACTCTTAATGATTTTCTATTATGGAAAGAATAATACAGTGAAATAGGGTATTAATAGCGTATCTGCTATGCCTAACGAAGTAATAGAACTTATTATTCATACAGTGAAATAATTAAAGGATAATTCAGTGAACTGGATTAATAATGTTATATGGGTGAATTATAATAAACTAAACGATTTTAAAGAACTGATTTAATTACTTGTTAATAACTATTACAAGAAGATAGTAGTTAATGGATTGAACAGTATATTTTATTGTTGAAGTGAACTATTGACATTGATTATAAACTATTAAGAACTGTGAATTATAGAAGAAGCAACGTATGATAATTATTATGTACTTAGAAGAAAGAGTATTGACATACTAGAACTAAAGGACATAAGAAGTTTATTGAATAATAATTCAGTTATATATAATATTGATTATAAGTGTTCATATATATATATATTTTCATTTACCTTAAATAAATCTATTTGAAGGTTCTTAATGTGTGTTTATTACGTGTAAGTAGCTTACCAAAAAAAAAAAAAAAATAATAATAATCTCTGATACCACATTAATATGACTATCCATTCACAATCGGATGACGATAGTTTTCACACACAGTTTTAAATATTTCTAGTTAGTAAAAAACTTTCGACAAATATACTATGGAAGCATAAGAGAAAAGAATACGTGCTGATTAAATTCTTTGAAATGTGTCAAAAAGCCCAGCACAGAATAAACAACAAATAAATTGCCTTTTTTCTGATTCATTTACCGGGGAGGAACAGGTAACAGCTGTTTCGCTATTCTACTAGCTCATCAGACCTGCCCTGCCTCTCCCGATAAAGAACCAGAAAAGGCACAAACCTATGGGATAACCACCGGCCAAACTGGCAGTGGCTCCCCAAAGGCAAAAAGGCAATAAATTATGGAACATTGTCATAATAATTTCCTTCTAAATCAGTATTTTCCTAATCCTTCAGTGACAGTCTAATTATTAGTATACCGGGTGCCGTAATTAAACTGGAGGTGTTTGGAGCATGATAGGCAAAACTTTTGGGCCAAAAAGGCCTAATTTGGTGTAGATATTATTCAGACCCTGGGATTACGATTTGCAGGAAAAAATTTGTAGTTCTGAGCGGCGCTACTAGGGGGGAAACTGACGCTGTATGGTGAGCTAATCAGACGTAGGAAAGAAAACAAAAGCGTACAGTTGACAATAGGTTTTATTGTTAGTCAGTTACAATTATGGTTCAATATATTGTACTTGCACGTTGTTCAAATCTGCATTCTATGGAACGTAGAAGCTATTGCGGATCACCGTAGATTCTATTGATTTGTCTCACTTGAAGTAGTATTCGGTCCTTCAATATTGCCAAACTATCAACGTGTCCATGGTAAGCCAATGCTTTCAAATAACCCCACAACCAAAAGTCATATGGTGTGAGATCAGGCGAACGTGCGGGTCACGTCGTTGGGAATGCTCGACTGATTATGTGGTCGTCAGTGAAATGCTGACATAGGACTTGCTGCACTGTCAATTCACTGCACTGTCAATGCAGCATAGGACTTGCTGCATGAACATAGTCGTGTCAAGACATCTACGCTGTTGAAGTTCTGGAGTAATGAAATTTCGCAGCATCTGTTGATATCGCACTGCAGTTACAGAACATGTTACTGATCCTATTGGTAGCAGTTCTTCGAAAAAGTACGGACCAATTATGAAGAAGGCGGTAAAGCCAGACCACACTGTCACCTTTAGTGGATGCAACGGCATCTGCTCAATAGCATGAGGAACCAAAATCCGATCTGTGTGTGTACTGACAGTGCTGCTGAGATAAAAATGCGCCTCATCACTCCATAGAATGTTCCAAGGCCGTGCATCGTCCAATTATTCAGGAACAGGCGAGAGAAATGCAGACGCGTTTCCGCATCCCCTTCAACCAGGTATTGGACTTGGCTGATCCTGTAAGGATAAAACTTCAGCACTTTGCGCATGCATTTCCATACAGTTGAATACGGCATATCCTGTTGCCTGGATGCTTCCCCGAGCACTGCTAAATCCGTGTGCAACGGTTTCTGGAATGACTTCGTCATTTGATACCGGTTTGCGTCCGCGTCCTGGTTGCACTGTAAAGATCTGGTATTTTTAAAACGTGAGATAATGTTTCGGAAATTGGTAATAGTCATGTAACCTTTCCGTAGGCCTTCGTTAATCGGAATAAGCGTAGTGCAGTGGACGCAGTACTGTTATTTTGGTAATAAAACTTTACGAACAACGCACGATCACGTAAAGTCAGAATTGCGTATAATAACGTTCACAGCACCGTCATGCAGTTCGAAATGACAAATGCCACTCATGTTGAGGCTTACCTGATAACGTCTGTTGTTTGTCATTGGGTGGCTGTGCCATTTCCCCCCTGGTGGCGACATTCGGAACTAAAAAAAAAAATTCTGTGCAATCGTAATCTCGTCGTCTGAATAGTATGTACATGAAATTTGGTCCTTTTTTTTGACCAACAGTTGTTGTTTATCGCGCACCAAACACTTCCTGTTTAATTATGGCCACCCGATATACTGTTCGTTTTCGTTTACGAGAGCCTTCAACGCTTTTGCGCATGCGTCAGGTCTCCTTGGATTTCATGAAAATAGGGTTGAGGAAAAATAAAGAGAGGATATTTACTTTTTATCAGTGTTAGTATACTAGTAGCTGCGTTCTATTTGCGCTTTTCGGGAAAGCATTATGGAAAGAATAAATACTATTGCAAAAATAACAGGTACTAAAAGAAAAACAGCTCTTATGAAAGTGCCCATCTCAGCATATCACCCCTTTGGGGAGTAGAATCGTCTGTGTTGTCGTATCTCTCGCTTTTCAAAACGAACAGTACAAAGGTCAAAGTTTGTATGTTTGTATATTTGTACGTTTTCTGATCTGAAACAAATTTTGCATAGTTATTCTTTACTATCCTCGGAAAGTTAAAGGCTACTTTGGAACCTCGACACCCCCCCCACCCAGAAAAGGATGAAATCCCTGCAATAGCGCCCCATTTGCACCTGGTGGCGACAATGAGAACTATATAAATATTGTTGTGCATAATAGAGTCAAGTAGTAACCTGGTGGCAAACACTAGAACTATTTAAATATTTTTGTGCTTAAATCTCTTTCGCATCCTCCTCTTAGTGCACACTAAATTTGACATGAGTGTTCTTTGACACAATCGAAATAATACGTATTGGACGAATTTTCGATATTCGGATCCGAACGGGGGAACGCAACCTTTTTGAAGAGTATGTAGATCTCCAAAACCCCTTGATGTGGAAACACGAAAGTTGTCAGGAGCTTTCTTTGTGAAAAGATGCTTTTTCGATATCAAACCCTAAGGGTGTTAATGGGGGAGGGAGTGGGGAGGGGATGGGCAACGCTGTTGAATAATACTTCTACGGAGTTTTCTGGTTTTACAATAAGATAAAACATTAATTTGTACTGATCACGTGATTGTTTAGCAACTGGGGAAAAGTTTGATGTGATGGGGTTGGTGGAGAAGGGGAGAAATGGATGGGAAATATTATATTCTCCGGTCTCGATAATAATTTAACTTCGAACCAATCACAATTATTGGGGAAGGTTAGATATGGAAGGGTTGTGTAGAAGGGGAGAACCAAGAATCCCAACCCCTTCATCACCCTCCCTTCACCACCACTCCCTCCCCAAGGAACGCCGGGTACTTCAAGCTAGTATCATTGTTATTAACTCAAAATAGTCAATGTCATTTGACTAGTCTAAGAAGGAAAAAAAGACTGAACAAAGGGTAGTGGAATCTTTGTTATTTATATTTCTGCTTAGATGTTCTTAGCGGTGCATCAGAAAGCTAATAAGGATATTTTATATATGGTACAATTTAAGTTCGAAACAATTCGGAAATGGTTAAGTCATTTGAATTAAAAAATTAAAACAAAACAACTAACCTTGAACTTTAACTTTCAAGTTTCTTAAGTGTACAAGTCAAATGTACGTACATGTACATTACATGTATATATGTATATACTTAGGAGTATTTTAGTTTAAAAGATTTTTAACTTAAAGGCACTTAAAAAGCTTTTAATTGATTTGATTAACTTCGTTTTATTGAATGCTTACATTTGTTTGATATCTGAACCAACACGAACGAGATAAGAACCAAACAATATATTTGAGATCTGTTTGCATCTGTCTGTGTTTGCGTATATTTTGGAAAAGAGAATTAAAAATGAATTTCAAGTTTCTAAGGACATGACTTTGTAAACAACCAACTTTTCTTAATAAACGCTGCATCTTTAAGAGTTTTCTCGTGTCTAAAGTTTTTCTTTCTAGAAACTTCTCATCTTCTTTCCTGTTTTCTTCTTCTCTTTAATGTTTGCTTCACCATTTACCCATTCCCGGAATTTCTTCATAAGCGGATTGTCTATTCAGTCAAGTCGAAGAGAAACGACGCCAAGAAAAAAGAAATATCTGCCGATTAATCTAAATTTGAAATACGAATTGAATTGCAGAAGAGTTTTAAAGCCTTGCTTATTGGTCTTCCGCTCGTCTCGGCACGTGTGTAATCTTACGAATCGATATTTCCGCCTCCCAGTATGAAATTGAAGTTATATCCGAACAACGTGTTGCCACGTATGTTAACACAGCATATCTGTCATTGCCAGCACTGCTTTCTAACACCTCAAAGACAAATAAGCATAAGCATAGAGAAGAGATCCCCAGGATGCATTCGAAACGATACAGCATGAAGTAATCATCTCGCAGTTACGAGGTTTTTGTGGTGGACGATTTTCTTCTCGTTCTTTTACTTTTTTTAATAAGATTAAATTTAAAACTTTATGAAAGAGTTTCATTTTGAAGTTAGGGGAAAGTTAGAAGAGAAGTTTATTCGACTAAAATTGAAATTTCTTTTTCAAACATCAACGTTTGAAACATCTTCCATTTCGTCGACTGTTTTCTGAATGTATAAGCATTTCTAGGTAAAGAACAACTACAGCATTTCTAGTCGTACGTTGATGTCTAACTCAATTTACTTTAAGATTCAACATACATGCAAGAAAACATGCAAGAATAAAAAAAAAAAAATTAAAAATTTATTTTATTAAAAAACATTAACATGTGCTAAGAAAGATTTTTTTCTTATGATTTTCGTTATTATTTTTAAATTGGATTTTTCGTTCTATATTTTAAAATTAAAAAAAAATTTACTTATGTAATCCTCTTTGAATGATCTCCAGTTTCTGGAGCCTTTCCTGGAAGCGTAAGCAGAATTCATTTAAGACATTACAGCTAAATTTGAGAGAAACTTCTCGAGTTCTGAACAGATTTTTAATATTTGTTTTTATATAATGTTACTCAGTGGTATTGGGAAACGAAAGGGAATGCAAACGACGATAGACTGACTGTCGACCTTCTGCCAATCTGCAACAGGTGTCGTGTATCACTTTCATCCCTATTTCTTTAGTAAATAAAGAACAAAGTACAACAAACAACTCATCTGGAGAAAATAAATAAATTCTGGAGAATTTAATTAATAGAATTGAATGGAACCATGAAAATATTTTTTTTATTTCACTCTGCTTTATGCTACCGTCCTTATCTGCAAGGTTAAATGTCCTCATTATGACTGAATGCCAATTCGATATTTACAATTTTACTAAGATATAAAAAATATTCTGAAAAGGAGAGTTGGTCTCGGCAGAACATATTTTATTCAACTTTATATAGATATTTGTAAATTTTAAGTCATTGGCATTTTATGGTGGATTATTAAGTTGTTAATTTTTTTAATTTCATTAATTGTTTAAGAAAACCGTTGAGAGATCCACTTGGATACTAGCCTTGTCATCAAACAAGTGTTCAATGCTTCCATATGGCAGAAAACATGATGCCGTTATATTCTACATATCTATAACATTTGACTTTTACTAAACATTTTCTCCTTCATTTAAAACTGAAAATAGAATCAATTTTGCTTAGTTTAATTTAAACTTAAAGTATCCATCTACAGGCCTCTATGGTCCTCGGCCCTGTGTGGCCCTATGTGGTGTTACCGCAGGAGGTAAGACCAATTCGTGACCTATTGACTAAGTTGAGGTTGAGTGGTCAGTCCATCAGTATTTAATCTCAATTAAACAGGCACCGGCATTCTTAAAGAAGGGAGGGCGGCAGAATGACCTCAACTAATCCCAAAATTGGTTGAGGATCGCTAAGCCTCCGCTTGCCCAAGGGCCCGCAGTGGAAGACCAACTTAGATAGATAGATAGATATCTAATGACAACTATCAAGTAAGTCCTATTTAGGAAAGACTGATTTGATAACTAATGCTTTCCGTCTATCTCATATCTCTCTAAAGCTAATTGTAGGTGAGGTTAATCGATTAGGAGAATTAATTCTTAAAAGGTAATGTGTTGTTTGTTTGTAGAATTAAATTGAATATTTGTAAGTTGATTAAATAAGCTAACAATTTAATTTAAATTATAAATTCTGTTAAAAAAATACCAATTTATAATGTAATATAATTTAAATCCAATGATGAAATCACTTGAATTCAAAGCGAATGATGGAAACCATAAAAACTACATTTATTATTATTATGTTTGTATGTTTCAAACCTTGGGTTTCCCCAGCAAAAACAATATGGCGGGTCAAGGACCAAAGCACATACTGCCAAGTGTAAAGACGTGTGCGAGAATGATTAGGGATGTGTGGTTGTGTCCATAAATTTCCTAACTATGCGTGTAGTGTTGAGTACCACAGCTTTCTGCAGTTGTGCGTAAGTGTTTTTGTGAAGTCCTAGTGTGCTGAGACTGTGGTGCAATGTGTGAGGCACCATTATTATTATTATTATTATTATTATTATTATTATTATTATTATTATATAAATCTCTGTATTATAATATGACACAGATTTAAATTAATCATTGTTTTGTAATTTACTTACAGGCAAATCTTGCTTTATGATAATATGCTTTCCGGCGTTTCGCTCGCACGATAGTTTTTCAATTGCGACAACTGATTCGCCGATACGAAATAGGACGTTATCATTTCGCACTCAAAGATGGCACACTTTCCTTACAAGCATTATACGCAGGCCCTTAGCCAGAATTTTCTTTCGGAGAGAGCTCATTCCTAGAAAAACTGCCATGTGATCATCGGCCATACGAAGAATAGCATCATTTCCTGTATTCCCATTGATGTCTTCAGAGGCGACAATTTTGCATTGATATGAGTAATTGCTTTGATTTCAACTCTGAGAGAGATTTGTCTTTTGTTTAGATTTTGGGAGGGTTTTTAGCCCCCCTCCCCAATCTCCGTCTAACTATGTGCCTGACTGTACGGCTGCATCTCTTTAGTCACGCTCTGTAATTAATTGAATATTAAATTGCTTATAATTTTCCTTTTCTTTTTTCATAATATAAAATACAGGATTATATTTTTATTCTCTTTTCATTTTTATTTACCGATTTTAAATTATTTTAAATTTTTAATATAAAAGTATAATCATATATTTTAAGAGAAGTTAATTATGCACGTATATGATGATTGCAGTGCAGTATATGTATCAATAAATGAAAGAAAAGGGCAGTGTTTCGCAACCCGACGACTTTTCATTACGATAACTAACACATCGAAATATGGGCTACGCCTGTAAATAATAAACAATTATTTAATTTCCACCTTTTTATATTAGGCCTAGAAACCATCTCTAATTTATTTACTATAAAAATATTCTATCAAAGCTGATAGAGCTTTTAAACATCACTGAATAGAACTGTATTCTGGCGAACGTTTGCGGCCTCTGGTTAGTGAAATTAGACGATTAGACTCGAATAAGATCTGGTAAGAACTCTCTGTTTATTCATATTCTGCAGGTGTTTAAATAGTTTATGTACAAAGGCTCAATGTACAAAGCTATTGGTTGCTGTGCTCTACAAATTGATTGGGCACTTAAATTACACGTGGGTTTTAACTGATATTTAACTGTCTTTTTAAATAATAACGAATCAGGGAAAAGAAGCACGGTCAACGGGAAATTTGAATATAATAATGGAATTAAATGATAAACAGTAAAAATTAGAATACACAATTGATAATAGAATAAATGCTGATTAAGGATAAACGTAAGACAACTAAGAATATACAATGAATAAATAGAACTATTATAAAAAGATAAGAGTGATAAAAATAAAAGAATAAAAATAATTAAAATAATTATAAATAAATAAAAATCATTATAAAAAAAAATAAAAATCATTACAATATCAATACTAGAATTAGATCCTATCTGATTCTGGTATTGATGAATTATTTTACAAATATTCGTTTCTTAGATTAACTAAAAATTAGGGATTTTCCACTTCATTTAAATCCTTTTAGATACACGTCCTTATTATAATATTTAAAGAGATATTATGAAAGAACTTTTTTTTTGCATACTTATTCCATCTTCATATGCTATTGTGTTGAAATAAATATGAATGATAATCAAAAATTCCATTGTAAACAACATAAAATTTAAAATAATCTCTAGGTCACTTAACTTTTAACAATATCTTAAAACAAACGAATTTATTTTGGGATACAAGTATTTTTGGGATCTTCAAAGGCTACTAATCTCAGGTTCTGAAACAAACTGTATGTAGATGAAACAACAATTACTACTAAGTAGATAGGCTATACCTCAATACTTCAACGCATTGCAGGAAAGCCTCTGAAAGGGAAGCTTTTTGGTAAGAGAAAGCTTTCGGAAATACGATGTTCTAGTCAAAGTGAACTCAATTGCAATTGAAAGAACTTGTAAAGACCAAAACAAAACAAACTGTTTCCAACAAAATATGTTACAGTAAAGCTATCTTACAGATATCAAAAAGCCCACACATTATCGTGGTGTGTTCAGAAGATCATATTTTACTGAGAGAAAATGTTTTTTCTTCTATTCTTGCAATTCCTGTAAGTTACCGTGATTGCTGTCGTATATTTAAGACGGCTTAATTCCGAACCACTAGCATTTAATTACTTGCCCGTTATCATGTCTTTATCGGTTATCTTATTTGTAGTTTGTCCAGTTGTTATTTAAGTCGTTCATTTTCCTTTTCAGATATCCGATACTTTGTCTCAAACAACCTTTCAGGAAACCAATTACCTTGTGCATTCCGGAGGAGGGAAGGGAAGAGAACCCAATTTCAGATCTTAATCATTAAAGTTGTACAGATCAATGTAAAGCATCTTTTGATAAGAAATTTGCATTTACCTATGAAGTAACTACTAATTCTGTAAAAAATGGGTTTTTATTTTATCTTTTTTTTTTCATGATGAGGTCATTTTCGATTTTGGCCAATCATGACTCAGGAAAATTGAAAAGCATTATTACATGTAAATGAAACACGAATACAAGGCGTAGTTAACTGACGATAGTAACTGGTCTTCTAATTCATTGTTTTGCAAATCCCTTTCACTGCTTGAGCTAAAAGGAAATAGGTCACTGTTCCGAAGAACACGTTTTGCTATGGAAAACAATAGCGCTAATCAAGACTGCATATTTTGATTTTATCAAGTTTGTTAAATATTTTTTCTGCAGTAACATTGTAGCAATAAGTATTGACTTACGTCTTACAGCTTCTTTCTCACTCTCTCTAATAATCTGGATAATGGAAATCTCAAAGAAATGCTTTCGTACCTTTGTCATTAAATGTTCCCTAAGGAAAAAAACAGAAATTTTAATGACAAACTTCTTTTTCAGTCTTACGATACATTTGCTAATGTGGGCCGAGAATATAAGGATCTTTTGTGACTCTCGTTTGGAATGTTTAATTCAAGATGTTCTTATTTTAATAACATTAAAAAAACTCTTATTCATAAGCGAGATTCTGACGAACTTTTTTTTATATTCGCCAATTTCTTTCCTGAAGTGGAATTCAAGTTTTATTATACTTATAAATTCTATTTTAAAAGGTCACAATCAAGCAGTTTTTAATCTTCTTGAAAAACCTTATTCTTCTATTCCAAATAGGGTATTTACTTCTGAAAGATGTCTTTTGCGTATCGTTTAATTATCTTTTAGCTCTTTGTTTTTCTTTTGAGCAGTCATTTGCACAATCTTTTTCTTAGAAGAAACCACTTCTAAACCACCTGCGCAAATAACAATTTTTTTGTGGTTGTTGCTGTTTTTCCCCTTAATTTTCTCTTTCCTTTGACAGGCAGTAGCACAGGTTTTTCTTCTAACAGTTGATGTGTATACGACGACCAGATTGTAGATATTTCGTTCCTTTCTCTTGTGTTTGACACAATTATTTTGGGGAAGAGAGTGAACTTCGGAAAGCTTGAGAGGGAACATTTTCTTTAGTTCTCACGAAGACAGGTAACAAGATTTTTTAAAAAATTTGTTTATTTCATTCATCACACGAGAGATTTCCCGATTCACCTGAGTGTCTTATTTTTTCATGGCGATAGAAAAATCTAGGGTCAAAGTAAACCTAAAAGTTCCATTTATTAAAGTAGTTAGAACCAAACAACTTGATATGTTCTAACAATTAATAGTCATTTTGAAGAATTACATATGCAAATTGGAAGAAGAAACAGTAGCTTCACTTAATACTCCAAAATTTTAAACAATACCTCTTTTTATTTTTTGGGGAATAACTACATTATATTAAAAAATCAAATTTCAAAAAAATTTGTTAAATACAAAGCACAAAACTTAATAGGGCTATATTTTTAGCCCATTTTTAAAAATTAATGTATTTTATTTTAAAAATAAACTTTCAAAATTATTATACTTTATTATTATTTAGTTCTACTTTATCAAAATAATTTTAATTTTTTTTTCTTTTTAGGAATTCTCCAAACATTTTCTTTTTATCTGCAAATTTTCATATCTTAAATAATTCTAATAATATTGCTACCGTGTTTTTGTGTCGAGCACAAACGGACGGTGGCAGGGTAACGGAATGCGACTGAACACGGAGGTTCTAAAATAACAGAGACTTTTATTAACTCGGTTAGGATAAAATACAGGTAATTGCGAATGAGGATAACGAATCTTCGATCCGTCAGAGTTGTCTTCCTCCAAATGGGATGTCGTCTGCGTTGTCTTCCTCCAGTTGGCGGGACGTCCGGATAAGTCCACGGTGACTGTGTTTCCTTAGGGCGGTCACGGAAATCGATCCCCGTCGTCTTAGGCCTTACACCGAACCTCTTCGGAACTCTGCGGCGATGGGATGACTTCTCACGGCAAGGGTTGACTTTTCCCGTTGCCTACGGGTGATGACCGGGCCTCTTCGGAACTCTGCGGCGAAGGGATTACTTCACACGGCAAGGGTTGACTTTTCCC
>JAFIDM010002131.1:29264489-29286215 GCA_023159025.1 Thereuonema tuberculata
AGGTGGTCATTTTGAACATCTTCTGTAATGGCAACGACCGGCGGAACGAAAAACGTTCCGGTGATTTTCAATGTTGTGAAGGCCATAACTCGGAAATGAAGCATTTCCGGACATATGTTGTAATGAACTATTTTGATTGTCTACATGTGGGAAATACATACCTGAAATTATGCCGTGTATTTTTGAAACACCCTGTATACATTACATCCTGCAGGAATATTTCGGGTGTCTCGACGAACTAACGAGGTTGAAAATGGGTTAGTTCGTCGAGACACCCGAAATATTCCTGCAGGATATATATATTTACGATTTTATCTTGACTTGTGTGTTCTTAAATTTTTATAAAAAAAAAATGAATCAAAGAAGATTTCATAACACAAGGCGTGAAGTACATGCATAAGCAGCAACACAAATACATTATGAAGGGTAAAAGTTAGGTAGCTTGTTTCGTGTTGTCACTGGAGCTCGACTGGCTGTTCACTCACTGGCGAAAATCTTTCACTCACTCGTAATGCATGATCTGAAAAATTATAACCTAAATTAGCGTCGATTTAATAACAGTAAAAAGTAGTCTTTAAATTTTGTAGTTATTTACCGTTACTATGACAACACGTCGGCCAAAGGTTCAACGTCATCATCGCTATCCGAGTCAGCGTAGTCCATACGATGTTTGCAGCCATGTCCTGCGCAGTAGCCGCACAAACTTGTGCAAAGAAAACCATGCCTTCTTCACCCGCGTCTCTTCTCGCAACCACATTTACAGTTGCAGGATATGATGTTCGGTATCCGCTCCGGTGCTTGTTCTTCTTTAGTTGGAATGGGTGTCAGCTGACTTGCATGATTCATCCATCCCCACTCTGCTTCCGGCAGTCGATTTCCCATTCAAACCTAGAATTATTAGTTGACGACCGACACTGTCTCCCTTAAACAAGCTTTAACTTCTTGAAAGATCCCTTTGTGCCTTTTCTGAATGGAGCAGAAGTGGTACCACATCCACTGATTTTCCACGTACTTCACATACTGGAGACAGATGTGGCTGAAATTCGCTGGACGCGCCCACACAACCCGGTGCAGGAGGAACCCGCCATCGACTGTAAACTCTGCGTTCACTGGAAAGTTTGTCTTGGACGGCGCTATCTCTTATAAAACGTCGATCAATCCAGACATAGTGTCTTTCCGCATCAACATCCCGTCAAACAGCGCTGGAGGCCTTGCTGCAAGTTCATATGTCAGGTACTCCTCGAGGTGAACATCGTCACGCACAACACAAAGCAATCGATGAAAAAGTTGGTTAGGGTTGATTTCGACGACAGTGTCTTTGATTTTGGCCGTTTTAGATGCAGTGGCAAAAGTCGTGACTTTGTTGTTTATTTTTAAGTGGACTTTACTGAATCGTTGACCTGTGATTGATTTCCTTGCTTGAAAACCACGGGAAAGAGTCTCATCACAGTTAACTGTATCGTCGGCTACTTTACCGGTAGACAAGAACATTAGAAGGTTCGTTGAGTCGTTAAAAGGATGGTGGGACTGGAGCCAGTCTACCATCTTGCGAACGTCTGCCTTATCTCTCACTTGCCGAGACTCTTAGCTCCACATGTTGGTCGGAGGTTTCGGCGAAGACTCCACAAAATCTTACAGTGGCGTCGATTACATGTGCAGATGAAGGCATTGCACAAACCCATCGAGCAATGACGTTATCCGTCAATCCACGTCCACGTGTGAGCCCACCCGCCGTCTTCATGTTTGTCATCAACACTTGCTCTTTAGTTATATCGGTCCATATGCCTGACCAGAACTTTGCAGATCTCCTGACAGTGAAGCAGCCTTCCTTAACAAATTGCCGGAACTCCAAGGAAGTAATAACATCCTCGAGCTGAGATGTCCCGCAGAGTGGAAATACGGAATCATTCTTTGGACACACAGCAAGTGAAGAACCCAAACTCCAGAACGTTCAGCTCTGAGAAACAGACGTCGGATGCCAACCATCTTAAAAGAATCGCACCCACAGCTTCGCAGTGAGCCGTCCAGATGAAAAGAGGCCTTTCAGCTTTGCTTCGACAACTCTGCTGCCTGGGCAATGTACTCTGACGACAAAACGTCATCCATCGAAGTCGTTCCAGTGTGTGGTCTGAGTGTGTGCGTTTCAAGCGATCGCTGAGAAGAGAGTCTGCGTCTTGTATATCCTGAATGATCAAAATTGCCAACGACAGCTGCATCAGAAGATGTGCGCGGACAGCTAGAGTGTAGGCATGGCCGTTTACCATCTCGGTCACCGTGTTCTTCGCGTACACAGTCTCCCACAATTCTTCCAAGCAGGAGAACTACGTGACTACCGGAAGCAGAGTGAGGATGGATGGCTCATGCAGGTCAGCTGACACCCATTCCAACTAAAGAAGAATCAGTACCGGAGCGGATACTGAATATCATATTCGGCAACTGTAACTGTGGTTGCGAGAAGAGATGCAGGTGCAGAAGAAACGGTTTTCCTTGCACAAGTATGTGCGGCTACTGCCCAGGACATGGCTGCACAAATCGTATGGACTACTCTGACTCGGATAGCGATGACGACGTTGAACCTTTGGCAGACGTGTTGTCATAGAAACGGTAAATACCTACAAAATTTAAAGAACACTGTTTTACTTGTCTTAAATTGATGCTAATATAGGTTATATTTCTTCAGATCATGCATTACCGTCAAAGATTTTGGCCAGTTAGTGAACAGTCAGTCGAGCTCTAGTGGTAACACGAAATAAGCTACCTAACTTTTACCCTTAATAATGTATTTCTATTGCTGCTTATGCATGTACTTCACGCCTTGTGTTATGAAGTCTTCTTTGATTCATTTTTTTTATGTTATAATAACATTTATTATAATTTTACACCAATTTTCATTTGTCGTATTTAAATAAATATTATTTTTTCTCAAGCACCAAAATTGGTCTATAATTATTAATTTTAGTGTTTTGGAGGAGAACGCAGCCTGAATTAAGTAATTTGGTGCAAAAACGAATACAATCAGAATCTCGGTTCAGTTGCTTTGCTTAAAACTCGACAAATCCACGATGGGGGCGGTTTTTTCAAAATGGCGGATTTTCCACAAGATGGATTTTTTGGGAATTTTAGGATATCAATCAGAAACTATTCTCAACATTTCTACCAATTTTCAGCTTGTTATTTCAAATGTCCGGGTCAACGTCTAATTTCCCTGGACTAAGGAGCACCAGTAAACAATGAGGTCTCAGTACTGAGGCTAATAGAAATAATCGTCGGAACCGCAGTATTGCTAAAATTCGTTTAAATCTCTAGCCTTTAAATGCAGTATATTCGAAAATTGTCTAATCCAAATCTAAAACATAACAATATATAAAGTATACTAATACACTAAAGAGTTATTTTCATAAAATTCAAACGAAAATAAAAATGACAATTACTTACTCATTTTTTTTCTAGCTTGACAGGATACTGCTATATTAAAAGATGAAATTGTAAAAGCAAAGTTAAAAAAGCATGCATATCACAATCACTTAAATTTAGAAATAATTTACCTTAAAAGATTATTTACTTACTTTTAAGCTATTTACAGGTTTGAATTTCATTAGTAATTTAGAATTAAGAATAAAATACAGATCTCTTAGAATCGACTGCTTTAATAGCAAATTGTATAAATTTTGTAGCACATTTGACTGAAGTATTTGAAAAACTAAGACAGTAGCTTCCATTTCCAGTAAATGCCAATCCCTCCCCCCCCCCTCAGGAAATAACATCTTCTGCAATTGAAGTACATGGAAAGAGTATCTGCAATCCGTTGTAATTCGCAGTGACGATGACAGGTATCGTGATGTAAGCGTTTTAAAGGACCGTTACAGTAGGTGCCAGAGAAATGGGTCACTCCATCTCCGAAATCAACACGAAATTTGGATTTTCACAAATAATTTTGGGTATACAGCGAGTACACATCAGCGAAAACATCCATCGTCACCGCTGCGGCCGACGAAAAACTGGACGATCGTGGACAGCTTCGTCTGGCACATATTTTGATATCCAACAAGTATGCGGCAGTGCAACATCTAATAGAAGAGATCGATGTTGGGGCCACACTTACATAAGCATTTATGAAGTACAAAGTTCTCTTTCTTCTTTGCGGCAGAGAAGTTGGTGGTCAACCCGTGTTCCATTGCTAACCAGACAAGCTCTGCGTCTCCCCTGACTCGTGAAAACGTTAATGGAAGCAAACAACTGAAAACGTGTTGCCTGGTCCGACGAGTAGCGATTCCAATTTTTTCAGGCAGATGGGCATTAAGCATGTGAAACTATGAGGCAATGAATTCCGCATGCCAACAAAGGATAGTACTGGGCGGGCGGTGGTGTGAGCTGTTTTGAGCTGGCACGCATTAGGATCTCTGATACATTTGCAGACATCATTGATCTGCGAACGCTGCTTAACCATCCTTGTGGATCATTTACAGTTCGCATCAAGCATCAATCACACAAGAGCGGATCTTTCAACAATACAATGCGCCACCGCACAGGTCCGCAGTCACCAAAAGAATGGTTGGAAGAGCATTACTCTGAATTTGGCAACATGAGTTGATCGCCAGATTTCAACCCAATAGAATACGTATGGTATGGGGTTCAACGTATCATAATGCCTGAGTTCCATAACCGACGAATATTAGGGAATTATAAACCTCTATTGAAGAGACATGACGTTCAGTATCTTGTTAACACTTAAGATGGATCATGGAGTCCATGCCCCGTCGTGTTACTGCAGTAAAGCGATGGAAAGGAGGTCTCAGGTTTTCTGGTGCATCGGTGTATATCTTCTCTATAAAATACTAAATACTTGATCTAAATTCTATATGATCGTAATTAATATGGAAAAGGAAAACTGTCATTTATAGCTTATTCAAATTTTTTTTCATCGTTTTAAAAATTACTGATTGAATAAAAAGTAATACATGAAAAGTTCATAGAAATACAAATCCACAACTCTAATCTTATTTTTTGTTGATGTTAGAGTGAAACACACACTTGCTCTTTGGAATTATTAGTTCTTTTAAACAAGATTATTTTTTTTTGATTCGTAGACGACAGAATGTAATAACAAATAGAAACATTCTCTTACTCAATTTAAAGCCATTTAGAAATTGGATTACTGTTTCCAGCATTCCAGAACTTAAAAATAGTCGCTGGATATGCTGAAGAGAAAGTTCCTTAGCAAAACTTAATTCAATCTTATATAAATCAAAACAAAAAAAGCCATTAAAAACGAAAATCAGTAAGTTCTTAAAGCTTTATCTAGATGAGATGTTGATAACAGATAAAGTCACTTATCTGAGCGCTTCAAAAAAGGAGGACACATCCATTACCTTCGCTAAATACATCGTAGCCAATTCGTCCTTATTCCATTAGTGAATAGTTCGCTTAACTCTTATAAAAAAGGAATATAAGCAAAAACGTTACACCATGAAGGCATTTCATCTCGGATTCGGCTTCAATGGAGGAAGACTGTATTTTTTCTCAGGATTTATTAAAAGTTTTCAGCAAATAATGACTGCAATTGTAAAGCCTTTTTCCTGGTGATATCCGCTGAATTAAAGAACCTCCGTGTTTATTCTGGCGCTGATATTTTTTAATACAAGATGGCGATTAAAATCTTGTAATTTTTGTTAATTTCTTCCACTGCTTTGCTCTTAGGTTTTTTACGAATGAAATGTTTTAACCATTATAAAAAAATTAATGAAAATTTAAAATAGAAACGTTTTTATTAATTAATTATTTAAATTTATTAATGAAAACGTTTCTATTTGAAATGAAAAAGGCCTTATTCTCAGTCGTACACATGTTTTATGTTTTATCTCCCAACGTAAATATTTATATACTAGGATTATTTTCAGGTATCCATAGCTTAATGGGAACTGAACATGTAGCCTAGGAAGGAGTGGGCGTTCGTATTCATGTTTAATTTAACTAAATCATCCGTTTCAGAGTGATGCGCATGCGCATAGATAAACAAGAAGAAAATGTTCAAGGGGAATGTTAAGCATTCGCATACTCGTTCAATAATTTATTAAATTTTTGTTGTCATTTTTCGTCATTGAAGCTTTGATGTAATCTGTACAAGTAGCTTCATTATTTCGAGCAAGAAAATATATTTGGAGGGCGTCAAAAATCCAATTATTGATCGCTATATTTGGATGCTCCACTGTCATACAGGGAGCATCCAAAATAATCATGTTTTATTTTTATTTTTTTCACTTAATAGCGAAACAAGACAAAACTGAAGACATTTTTAATTTCCCTTAAGAAAAACTAAAACAAAATTACAAGGATTTTGTTTTTAAGCTTTTTTATGATAGTAAAGTTAAGGTTACAGAAATTAAAAAAACATGAAATTATCACTTTGTGTATTTCTATTATTGTGGATCCCCGTAGTCTAGTGTGAGGGCGCTTAATTACGGGTTAGAGGAATTGCGCACAATCGGGTGAAGATTGAGGATTTTTAAACGTTGAATTCTTCTCCAGACTGGTCCTAGAGTCCACCCAGCCCTCTGATGAAGGGACACCGGGTTTCTTTCCTGGAAGTTAAAAGGCGAGAGGGCGCACAGTGGAGCATTTGCATGATTTAACTGGCCAAAAGTCGAAAAATAAATTTGCCCGATCATCGTCCAAAACGGCACATTTCAGTAGAAGAAGCCTACTGCATCATGTCATTGTAGTTTCAGATGGATGATGCATCTGTTGTCAATGCTACGTGAGTTTTAATTAGTCATGATAAAGCATTGAAGCGAGCAGCTTGTTGTTTTTTATTGGTCTCAGTATAAATGTTTAATGAATATTATTGACACTATATATTGCGCAACTGATTTCAAATTTTGCAGAGAGGGATTAAAAGGTACGTAATTTTATTTAAAATTATTAGCTTTAGAATATTTTATAAAATAAAAATCACAAAAATAAATAAATATTATTAAGTAATAAATTTGGCAGTTTTTTAAACATACTTTTAATTTCGGAAAGGTTTTTGAAAACTTGTCGGCCCATTGTATTTGTATTGACATTATCCTTGGATTATTAGTTAATTATTCCATGAAAAACATTTTCCACATGTACCCACAATTTTGAGTAAACCGACCTGGAAAATAACTGTATTGTCTAAAACGAAATGGGTTTTGTAGCGCACAGTACAATCAATTGATCGGTTATTGTGGAAATTAGGTCAATCAAAAAGAATTGACTTCAGTGTCATTATTTAATACAAACATACTGTAGATCAGAGGTTCAGAACGTTGAGGCGTGAGGGAATTTTAGGGGAAGCATGAAAGGAACGTCGCATTTTAAAATATAAACTACAAAAATTTTTAATAAATTAGTTTCAACATCAGTGACAATATTCCTTTATTATATTTTTCTGACCCAGAAACGGCTGCTCGTATAACAGGATTAGATGTGCGTCTAATAAGAAACTGCAAAATTATTTGGAGGCTATCTCAAGCAGCCATCAAATAGACCCCGAGAAGTTTCAAGTTTTCGCTTCAGCTACAGCAAAATTATACATTGAACTGTATGGGTGGCACCCCATGACCCCCACCCTGCATAAAATTTTGATTCACGGTTCAAGTGTAATAAGAAATGCTATATTGCCTATTGGTCAGCTATCGGAAGAAGCAGCTCAAGCGAGAAACAAACATTTTCGGCAATACAGATTAAGGTTCTCTAGAAAGTTTTCGAGAGAAAAGTGTAACAGGGACATTATAAATAGGCTGTTTCTGAGTTCCGACCCCTTTTTGAGTTGTACAAGAAAAATGCCGAAGAAAAGAAGCAAGCCGTTCAGTAATGAAACAATAAAACTTCTACAGCCAGGAGCACCAAACTTAGATAATTGGGGAGAGAATTCACCAGTAAATTATGATGATGAAAGTGACAATGACGATGAAGATGACAATGATGATGATTACAATAATGATGCTGATAAGAGCGGATGCGTAAGACATTCAAAGGACGAAGAAGATAATAGTGAAACTGATAGCAACGATTCCGAATAGAAGGCACTGAATTTGTAAGCTATATTTAATTATTACATGGTTTATTAGAATGTTTTTATTATTGTTTTATATCACGTAGTTTATTAAGTTATTATAAGCCTTCATTTATATTACAGTATTTATAAGCAAACGTTTTCAATTATTATGTCCCTGCAATTTTTATACGTATTATGACTACATGTTATCTTGTTTTTTTTGTATATATGGTTTATCGTTCATGGCGAAATGGCGAAATAAATCTTTTTTTATAATAAATTGTAATTTATTTTTTCAATACAAACAATATTGAAGCCCTTTATTAGCATCTAAAAGCCCTTTATTACAAACAATAATGGTTATGTAGTTTTGGCCAGCTGTGGAGGCCTTTTACTCCACTGTGGGGCGTCGGGCTGACCAACCGACCTCAGTTTAGTCCCCTTGGTCACGAAGCGCCGGGAGCCTTACCTCCTGCGACCCCAAACGCCTTTAGTGGGATACTAAAAATTATATATATACAGTAAAACCCCGTTATTACGCTCCCGCTTATAGCACTATCCCGTTCTTTACGCTCCTTTCATGCGGTCCCTGGAATTTTCTATATAATTCTGTATACTTTTACCCTCTTATAACGCTTCAAATCCCGCTTGTAGCGCTTTTTTATATCGGAAATTTTGTATCGAAAAGAAATGTAACACTGTAATGATTCTTTTCTTTCCCTGGTAGGAGGGAATCTTTGAACTCTTTGAAGTGCGGGTCTGTGATACAGTAAGTTAGTGCAAAATGTCGAAGCGGAAATCCCTTTCTATAAGTGAAAAATTGCAAATTCTTCGTAAGTACGACGAGAATTCTACACTAAATCAGAAGGTTTTCGCAGAATCTAAGAATTCCCTGATCTAGTCTGAGAACAATAATAAAAAATAAGAATGGAATTATCAATTCAACGAAGGATGGTTGCAAACGTAAAAAAGTAGTGTGGAAAATGTGAAGATGCCGAGGAAATTCTAATTGAATGGATTCATCAGTCCCGTGGTGCATCAGTGCCATTAAGTGACCCAATCATTCAAGAAAAGGCGCGTGAAATAGCGGGCAGTGCACTAAAACTGCTCCGAAAATATATTTGTATTGCTCCTAGTGGAATATCAATTGATGTTAATAGTTTCTTGAACCGCATTGAAAATGTCATAATTTATAACAGTAGCATACACACACAGCAAACCACAATCAAAGATTTTTTTAATAGGAAATAAGCTCACATTTGCACTATATCTATTTCAGAATCAAGTATCTTTCCTGTAAAATGGTGTCTAAATGTTTCCCCATCATATAAATCATTCCCCGTTTATAGCGCTATCCCGCTTATTACGCTTGTAGGTCACGGTCCCTTGACGAGCGTAATAACGGGGTTTTACTGTATTATTTTCTATTATTCATCGTTATACTTGTTCAATGAAAGTTGAAATTGACCATGTCACTGTTGTAGTTAATTAATTTTAACTTTAATTTTAAATTTAAAAACCCTAAAATAAAATAAAATAAATAAATCTGAAAAGGAAGAAAAATATATAAAATAATTCTTTAGTTCTCACATGGAAATACTTTATTCTTCGGATTGAAAAGTTCTCTCTTTTTTTTTCCCTTCTAACTGTTTACTTTTTTTGTTCCTTCGTTTCCTTTCTATATTACTTTAAATCTCTCTGGGCTTTGATTTTTGCTTCGATCTTTTTCTTTTTTCTGTTTGGAATCAGAGCACCCTTTAGTCAGAAGAAAAACCCCGTGGTTAAATAAGATGAATTCTACTTCTACACATCCATCGCTTGTGGCGGAAGAACGACATCCCGGAAAATAAGAGGGATAACAGGGATGCCGAGGGGGAAAGAGAAGTATTGACAAGGCAAGATTCCCATTTATAAAGAGAAACAGACAGACGAAGAATCCACAACAAACAAAACTTCTCTTTTCTTTTCCTTCTTTCTTTTTCAATCATCTCTGTCCTAATGCTCTCAATAAATGATCCACTTGGGATTGCTTTGCAAGAATAGAGTGGACTCTTTTTTTAAACTTTATTTATTTTTGATCAATAAGGATTACTTCTTTTTTAGATAAGATTAATAGAGTTATCAGAAGACAGAATCAAAGTAATGTTTCAAATTAAAAGAAGAAATAACCCACTAATGTAAGGAGCTCAGCATTTAGAAGGAAAAGTTGAATTGACTTCCTCTAATCCTTTTTTAAAGATTTAATTTAGACCTAAACTGCAATCAAGTCGTGTAAGTAATTTGAATAACAGTTAAGCAAACTTTCTCGAACTCTCGCATCGTAAAAGTAGACAGAGTAGATCACAGCACCGAAGTTCATTTTCCTTCAATTTATTTAGAAAAACAGTTTATCTGGTCTCAGTAAATGACCTCTCAGTGTTCTAAAAACCTATCAATCATATTCTCATTCAACGAATTTTTCTTCTTTAATTATTTATTTATCGATATTTTTTTAAAACAAAATGAAATTTTAACTTGCTTAAGACGTGACAGAGATATAAAAACGTTCACAATTACCAATCATTGAGCTGTTTGCTTTTTGAATTTTTGATATTGGAAATCTAAGACAGCTTGTTTCCGGTTCACTAACCTTCATCACTTGGATTCACCCGGTATCTGCAGTTCATTGTTTATTACTTTCAGTAAACTTTACTTTCAGTAGTGCTATTTTTAATGTTTTATATTAATACTAGCTAAAAAAAAACCGTTCTTCGCTCGGGTGACAAAAAGACAAATGTCCTGATGTGGATGATATTTATTATTATTAGGGGTGAATGTGGGCGGCAGGAAGCCAAGCACTGCGACCTGAAAGATCTAATGTGCTAAACCCTCGGAAGTTAGGACAGATGAGAAAGACTGAGAAAGTATGGTAGTAGGCTCGCAGGGGAAACGGGAGAACCCCGAGAAAACCTGCCCAGCGCGGATCGTCCACCATCACGAAACCAACATGAGAACCGAACTAGGGACTCAGAGGTGAGAGGCCAGTGTCTTAGCGACAACGCCAACCGCTAGGCCGATGTGGATGATAAGAGAGAGAGAGAGAGAGAGAGGAATTGATAGAATAGGGTTGAAATAAATTAATCGTCTTCTGAGTTGTTCATAAATGAGCAGTAAACTAAATTTTAATTAAATCAGCCAATTATAGTGACATGCTTAGAAAAACAAGAAGACAATCTGAAGGCACAGTCAACAATTTGTTAAATTTATATAATTTTGTTGTAATTTTCATATTTTCCATCATCCAAACCTTCATATAAATTGTTAAAGTATCTTCATTATCTCGAAATAAAAATATACACTCCCCTTATTCTTTCAAATCGGAAGAAAGTCCTCTTAGACCAAGTGGTAATGTTGACTAGAAATAAAGCCATGCTTGAGGGGAGAAAGGAAACGAAAGGAAGGTATTTTCCTGAGTCACAAGTTTCATTCGGACGTGGGTGGTAGTGGGCCCTACGGATAGAAGTCCTGTTACACCGACTCAAATAAGGTTAATGGGGCAGGAAAAAAAGGACGAAAAAGTCGGATGAAAAGGAGGAGTGCCGCTGGAGCGAAGACAGTCCCGGTTGGCAGTACTAGACACTCGGTAGAGGAAGCTCTTTCATTCCCTTAATATTTTAGGAACTTGTAGCCGTGGTTGCGGTCAAAGGAACGATCGCAGCTTCACAAGGAAGGATAATATTGCCTCTGGAAACTGAAAACAAAACAAAGAAGAAAAAATCAATTCCTCATATGGTAGCCGGATTTATAAATTATAACTAAAAGAGTAAAGAAATATAATAATGTTTGAAAAATGTATAAAAACTTAAATATATGATTGAAATAAATATAAGATTTAAGGCTTAAATATAAGTTTTTTTATAATACTTAATTAAGACTAATACTGAAACTTCCATAAAAAGTTTAATATTGAAACATCCCACAGAAGGAAATAAATTTTATTGTAATTTTGACCAGTCGTTCAACTTAATATTTGAAGTTGAAGTGAAATAAAGAGGAACATAAAGGGTTTAAGGTTTCTTCTTTACGATTTCAATTTAAATTCATTACGTTCCTCTTTATTTCACTTTAAAAATATTACTTACATCACTAAGGAAATATTAAATTACTTCCTGAAACCAATAGATTTATAGTGAGAAAGGAAAGTTGATGAGGCCTACAATAGCCTCATTATTCTTAATTGATTAGCGTTCTGGAACAAGTTGATCTAACTTGCACGTGATGAATCCGGTTCGAATCCCAGTATAGGTTGGGATACGTCTTCTTTCTTCTGCATAAGTTACTTTCCTTTCAACGACTTTTCCTACATTTTCTATCTAGTTCTTGGAGCAGTTAGTCTCTATCATTCCTGCACCATTAAAAATCGCTCACTTAAAATATGTTTACTGCAAAACAAATAAAAACTGAATTGATTACGTAATTTCTCATCAGTACTTATTTTATATTTATTTTATATAATTTCAATAGAATTTTTACGTGTGTGAAATTTGTTGATAAGTCCTAAGGTCAGCCTACATACAGTTTAAAAAATTCACACTTAAAATTAATACATTTAAACTCTTTAAGTTTAAAAAGCATCAAAAATTAAAAACTTTAAAAAACTTTAAAACTTAAAAAATTTAAAAAAAAAATTAAAAAAAAATTAATATTAATGCTTTTAAATTTTTTTAATTTTTTTAGGTTTAAAAAAACTTAAAAAATTTTTAAAAAAAATTAAAAAAAAATTAATATTAATGCTTTTAAATTTTTTTAATTTTTTTAGGTTTTAAAGTTTTTTAAAGCTTTTAATTTTTGATGCTTTTTTAACTTAAACAGTTTAAATGTATTAATTTTAATTGTGAATTTTTTAAACTATATGTAGGCTGAACTTAGGACTTATTTATATATTTTATGCTTATTATACATACAGGGCCTATATATATACATGTATTTGCAAATTTAAAATTAAATTTGATCCTTTATATTGCTGCCAACAAATACATTGAAAAACATCATAACTTGCAATGGCTACTGTTTCAGACTTTACTATTGGAATGTTGATATGAAACAATTATTTTTTGATAATTTGAAGTTTATGTAAATTACAATTACTATTAATTATTATTATAAATGACATTCTCAAATCATTAATTAGTAAATATAGTAAGGGTTGGAGGATGAGATGCTGTGGCCTTCCATCAGAACTTTTTATTAAAGTACAGTAAAACCTCTCAAATCCGGCCCTCGGTAATCCGGCTCCCACGGTATCCGACCTGGTCCTGAGTACATTTTTTTTAATAACTAAATTCGTTTCCCTATTTTCAGTCAACTCGGCTGGCGCGTTTATTTTTACCATCTAATTTAACTTCTATTTGCCAACCTATGGACCAGGGAGTTCTGGAAACACTCAAACGGTAAATATCGCCATAAAATTCTCACAGTGATAATTGCCAGTATTGATAGAGGGGACGGCATTAACGTTTTTATTAAGTTTTTAATAAAACATATTGTTTTTAATAAAGATTTGAGTGCAACATTATGAAAAAATGGGGTTAAATTAATTAAACCTGGCATTATGTCTTCGTAAAAATTCAGAACACTCTCGGTAGTCCGGCTTTTCTGAAATCCGGCCTACTGGGCGCCCCATTAGGCCGAATTTGAGAGGTTTTACTGTTTGGCCTCAGACTTCCTAAGGTTGTGCACCCACATATAGACTAAGTGTCGCTATTACTGATTACATTGGCATGCATATTTATGGATAAAAGACGATCTAATTTCTGCATTTGAAAAAATTTAAGTAAGGGTAAATTTGCCGGTGATGACAAAAATTCACTCAGAAAAGCTTTCGAAATGAAATAATGACTTTCTACTGCATATTAATCCATTTATTAATCTTGCTTCGTGCGCTTAGACTTGATTAAAATTATTTGCATTTGAGCAATTTAGGAAAGTAAGCGTGTTTTTTTTAAGAAAATGAAAAAGTATTATTATTTGCATTCCGCAATTTCTAAA
Organism: Thereuonema tuberculata; assembly: GCA_023159025.1. NCBI lineage: Eukaryota > Metazoa > Arthropoda > Chilopoda > Scutigeromorpha > Scutigeridae > Thereuonema > Thereuonema tuberculata. The sequence goes on from JAFIDM010002131.1 coordinate 29,278,537, forward strand.
ACTAAAAATAAACGGAAACTTTCGTTTATAATGTTTTCACGACTTTACAAAAAACAAAGGGGAAACAGCAATGTTAAAAGAAATTTAAATTTCTTGAAGAAACTTTAACGATGAGATACGATGGCTTTTTTTCTTTTCTCGTTTGCTTTGGCCACAGAGTTTTTAAGTATAACATTAATAAGTAGGGTCAATTCCATTGACCCTAGGTCATAGGTAGAGTCAATTCCACTGCAAAACAAATACTTTAGAGTAATTTATCAAAATTTTACTTCAACTTTACTATCATAGTTATAAAAAAAACCCTGAATAAGACAATTAAAGTAAGATGAATAGTTAATGCTTAATTAATTAATTAATTAATTAAAGTTATAGATAATTTTGTAGTCAATTGATGCTGATTGATTATTAACTTTATACTATGAAGATTATACCTATAAATCCTAAAATATTAAACTTGATATTTCCGCGTGGAATTTTAATTCAAACCAAAGAGAATTCAATAAAACCAGCAATGATTTATTGGTCATTGAATCAATATTGAATATATTTTCATAGATGAAGATTACTAAATTTATTCACAGTTTAACCGCGGAGACCTCAAAATAAATAATGACATTTTGATGATAGATAATAATAATATTTCATCTCCCCCGAAACCTCATATTGTGCAGTAGATTTCATAAACGATAATTTAAACTTCCTTCACAGTTGAAAGTAAATGAAATTTGCAGAGAGAAAATAAAATACTTCAGTGGAAATGGAGTCTGTCGGAAGCAACAAGAATATTCTTACGAAAATGAAAAATGATAAAAATTAGGAAACTTAGGAAGTAAGATGTGAAGAAGAAGAGGAAAAAGCTAAATGTTCCCTTTGGATTTAAACATTTTACAGTAGAACTTCGTAAGGCGGACTTTAGAGAAAACTTGAGAAGAGAATATTCGAGTTATTTAAAAACTGTATCTAGCGTTACTTGGGAAGGAGGGAAATATTAATAACTTCATGTTTTGAAACTGATGTACTTTTCTTCGGAACTTCCTTAATCAAAAAAGAATTCAAATGAATTTATATTTGAAAACCATACAAACCATTAAAAAAGAAGCTTAAAAATATACATAGCGGAAAAGTTTCTGTATAATTATATTTTCTTGCTATATAATTATGGTTTCTTAAGATGCAAATGAAACGCAACCTCCAAGAAATCTAAAAGTATCTGAATTACACTGTATCAGCCTTTTTATTCGGCCTTCTTCCACGATTGCGTTGATGAATTTCTGCTTCCGGGACAGTGTGGACTCCTAAGCCCATTGCACATGGATCCGAAATCGGTCGGTCGGATCCATGTGCAATGGGCTGAAGGGGAGCGTTTGAGACCAAAATTATCATATTGAAATGAAAAAAGATAAGGTGAATGAGGGTGTTTTGAACATTTAAATTTTGGTCTGAATCACCTTACACGTAAATTGTGTTCCTAAACACCCTCATTCACTTACCTTTTTTCATTTCAATGTGATAATTTTGGTCTCAAACGCTCCCCTCCATCCCATTGCACGTGGATACGACCGACCGATTTGCGGATCCATGTGCATTGGGCTTTAGACATTCGAGTTCTCTCCACACGAAACGGCTTTGTAACAAAAGATTGAATGCATGTAAGTTCATATATGCGTGTAAAATCTATATATCAAGCATTTATATATGGAAAATGTGTTTAGGATTGCAGATTGAAGAAAGCCAGATTCACTTTCTGAACCCTGTCAACAGTTGTTTTACCTCAGACGGACCTATTCTCTGTCAAATGATTTCCTGGTTCTTATTCAGAGGTTAAAGGCGGGTTGGCGGGTGCTGACCTGGTTGAAAATCGAAATTTCTCTCGCTCCCAAGGACCTGCTTGGCCCGTTATTGAACGCTTTTATTGTTATATATGTATGTAGAATCTGTCTAACAACATTCTGAGCCCTGTTTATTCCTTTTATACAATACGATGATGATTATAAAATACCTGTCATTGTCATCCCTGTTGTTTTGCAATTAAATTTTTCCATTTTACATTATTTTGGGTACAAAATTATTAAAGAATTTTGGATACAAACATTATTTAAGTTTAAAAATTTTCAGCATTTCTTATGCTATTCTTTCTGCAAGTTCTACTTAAAAAAAAATCATAAAAAACTGCATATTTCACTTTAGTTTTAAGCAGAGAGTTCCGTTATTTTAGGAACTCTTCAATATTATTGTATCCAAATTTATGTAAAATGGTAAAATTACTGTTATTGATTCTTCCGTATAATAAGTAATAAGATATCATCTTAAAACTGTCCGTGGCAGTGTCGATGTAGCTTTTAGTTCTGGTTTCACAAAAATAAGAAATAATGATATATAAAATGGCAAATTTCATTTTCCTTGAGTTTAACTATTTATTAGAAAGTAATAAAATACAAATATCGGTGAAAATATGTCCGCAGACTCAGAAATAGTTCAGAAAATCATTCGATAATCCCCAACTTTGGGATATTATTTAAAAGGGCACTATAACATTCCTTATACACGAAACAGTTCTGAATTGTTACTATGTTGTTTTCGTCAGATTCTTAGAGTAGCAACTACCTCAATTAGCATTTAGCAAATTAAAGGAATTTCAGATAATCACCAAGTTTCGAGAAGATTTTATTCTGTAAGGTTATAAAGAATTCTTTATGGATATTCCCAATTATAATTTTAAAAGTGTAATCTTAAAATTTCTTAATCATTCCTGATGGAAAGAATTCCATATGTATTTAACATTGCCAAAAATACATAGCCTACCTTCAAAACATGATGAAATTTTTATGGCAATAAATCGATAATGGCTCTCGATTCAGTTGAGGGAACACAAAATTTGAACAGGAAAAGAACTGTAAATTATTTTTTGTGGCTTTTATCTTCAATTCTGTTTTAAATTTTTGATAGACTTGTTTTTGTTTTCAATTTCATGCATTTAAGCCAATGAGCAGCACTTTAATAATAATAATAAAACGCTTTGAAGGCAGAGTTGCGTATTTTCCAACATTCTAATCACTAATGATATTGAAGCAGTGGCTACTTGTTGCGAATATTGCGCTGTAAAGACATTTTACTATTAAATCGAAGTTTTTTCTAAATTATCGGATATTGTAATAGTAAAGGAAAAATAAAACCTTATATATATTTGAAAAACAGTAACATTTAATGTGAAGAGAATATGAATTTTATTTACTTAATACATTAAGGTTCACAAAAGTTAAAAAAAATTGGTGATATAAACATTTTTCTTAAAAATCGTCTTTAAGCTAAGGAAACACAAAAACTATCCTCTACATCAGTTCGAAACCCTTTCTTACGAATCTCCTCTCCGATAAAAGCTACTCGCGGAAATTGTATATTAACCATTTAACAGTTATTACTGTTGCTTCACTAAACCATAAAATTCCCCCTGAATCGGGGATTCTTTTTGAATTTTATCGCTTATAGAGGCACTTGCGTGGACGGTGAGTACGTACTATTTAATATCCCTCCAATTCATGTATCCTCATGTTAAATCCCATTGATTCCCCTCAAGTATCGTTCATAGGTTTCCGACAATCGCTTCTCCGTTGATGATAGCAACAGTTTAACACTGCTCTTCTGGCTGGCGTCCAAAAACGAAGTCTTTATTGCATAGAGAAGAAGGCCGTTTATTGCAGCACTTTCTAACCAGTTATGATTGTAGTGACAGCCTATCTACTTCTTTACTGTCTGTCGTTCCAACTTGATCTGAATATTCAGCATCGACTACAATGCTCTTTGCATTTTATTTCCGTTACTGTACCAAATCCAATTCAAAATTCCACTGAGTTATATTTCTTAACAATATTTCAACGAATGCGCTCAGCGCATTCTGAGCAAGCAGCAAATTTAGAGACAGGGGATGGGTGGAGAGCTCATAATTTTAAGTCGGACCCTAAATGAGCATCGTACTAAATTTGAAAGAAATGAAAGAAAGAGATTTAGGAATGAGATGGATGGAGACCAAACGTGTCTTACAGTTTTATCTTTGACCAGAAATGAGCAACATAATACATTTTAATGAAACCAGTGATGCTCTTACAAACGGACCAATAGACAAACAAAAAATATTCAACAGGAATAGAAATTAAACAAAAAAACACCAAATCTCCATAACATGTAGTTTATTTAAAACTTTTCGGAATTTTCGGGATGATAATACGTCATCCCTTAATTAAAAAAGATGTAAAAAAAGTGGTTAATATTGATGAATTTCATTATTAAAAGGTTTTTGATTATTGGATTGTTAGTTAAATTAAAGGATTCAAAATATCAAAGTTATCTTATTGTAAACAAGAATTGATTTGTCTAATGTGTTATTATGTTGTTAGTTCATTTGGATTATTTGTTAAATATTGGTTTTTCAAAAATTGTAAAGTAATGTATAAGCATAATTGCTATTTCATATTGTTAAAACAATTGTTAATTGTTTCAACCGTTGTGTTCATGTTTATCACTAGTTTGTATTGTTGGTTATTCCAAAGAACTAATTTATTGTTACATTTCGCTTGAAGAAGGGATGACGTATCATAATCCCGAAAATTCCGAAAAGTTTTAAATAAACTACATGTTATGGAGACTTGGTGTTTTTTTGTTTGATAAACAAAGATGAAAAGGAAGAAGTTAAAAGAAGCATTAGGAATAGAAATTCTTCCTAGGCTTAGTCAATTGAGTTTAAGCAACTTATGAAAAATACTTAAGGACTTAAATCATCTTAAAAAATGAAAAATGGAAAAATTTTAAAGTTAATTGTTTGTATCTCGGCAGATCTTTCAATTTAGTAATATTAGAAGACATTTACTTTAAATTATATTTAATTGCTAAATATATAATATATTCGTGGCGAATTTTCGAAAGTGTTTGTTCTCTCTTTTTCAAGCATTCTTTTTAAATTATAATTTAATTTCTTTAAATTGTTTTCTATGGGTTTTCATCAAAAAAAAAAAAAAAATACAAATAAGACGTTTTAAGAGCATCGTTTGGAAATCTCTTGTTGGGTAATTACTTCAATCCGAACGGTGAAAGAGTCACTATGCCATGTAAGAAAATCTTATGTCATCTAAGTCATTAAGAGAGCTCGCTTCCAGGAAACACTAATAATCTTTTTTTCAGAACTGTTATGTTGTTCCTAGGAATTAATGATACTTCAATTATTAAAGACAGTGGAGTAGGCAGAGGAATTTCAGGTTCAGTCTCTCCTTCTTCGATTCCACCTACAATTATTGAATAACACCATTTACTAAAAATTAGCTAATCACGCAACATTGTATAATGTACTCACAAAATTTTTTCCTTAAGAGCATTTTGTGTATAAACGTATTTCGGTTTCTTTCCATTACTAATGATCCGATTCCTTAGTTGTTTCATCTCTAATACGAATGTCAAATCCTGGGTTTAATAAATTGAGAAAGCTTTCATTTTTATCTAACAATATTAGAAACTAGACTGTTTGTAATAATTAAAATTGGTGTAAGAATATTGCAAGATTTATCTAAACTTTTATAGTTCGGATATTTATAGAGATAATATTTATAGTTCAGGTCACAAAAGAACACAAAAGAGAAATAGCGTTTACAGATGATTTAATCTATCATTGAAAAACTGAATTATTGGAAATTGTGGATGAATGTTAAAATAGAGTCATATTCCAATTCCTGAAATCTTGAACGTATTCATTTTGTTATTATAACTTTAAATATAAACTTTGATAATTAGTAATTGATTTGTTTTATTTATATATTGAATGAATTCGTCACGTGGATTTAAAAGTAAAATTAAGACAAAATATGGACATTTCATTGTATGGGAAACTTATTTTGGTGGAAGCGATTATAAGCACACTCCACCACCACTCCAGTAACAGTTACAATAACTCGTAACAGTTTTTCCAACTAACTATGAACAATATTTTAAACTCCAAATCGAGACACATCTTTTTCTGCTGTCCAGAAAGTACCATTAAAGTAGGAGAAACAAATCGGCGCGCACAATACCATCTGCACTGGGTGACCCTTTTCGATAATTTGGCCGTGCGATAATTCGGTTATTAATGTGCCTCGACGGATTCATCGTCGGCGAAGCGAGCGACCGTGCACGGCGAAGCCTAAGATAAGACCCACGTGCTGCGACGGATTCCAAATAAGCATTGGGCAATAAATTAAGCCGGTGCTTAGGTAAGAGGAATTTCCTGAACTCCATTCCATGCTTCCGCGATACAGATAACGTCTTCTGTGCTTCCTCCTCTGTAGAGATTAACAGGAGGCAAACATTCTCGGATATAGAAATGCAGCAACAAAACGACGCTCAATATGTACATCAATTTAGATGCTAATAATGCTTTCTTAGCCTATCTCCTACGGAAGTGAGGCACTTCAAACTCAATCCCCTCTGTGTGTCCACTTACCCTTACTTAACTTCTATTCTGAATGGCTAGATGCATCTTCTTGAAACTTGGCGAGAATCTTGAAGGAGAAAAAACGATCTTACTTTATATTTGAAATATTATCTGTGTTGGTTCTTGTCGAGGATTTAGCTCAAAAGGTGACAAAAATTCATGTAGAAAAACATTAGAACACAAACATTGACATGTAAAAATTCATATTAATCTATTCAATTGCGCTCATTTTGATTTGATCAAAATTAATCGGATTTAGCAACTTAAATAAACAATATGGATTTTATTAATATTTTACACAAGTAATTTAAATTTGCAATTGGTCCGTAAGACTTTGAAGACCACATGCATCTTCGCCAGTAATCGCAAAGAGAAGTTGTGTGCTGTTTGGGGTCACGTGGTTGCAGCTCCTGTACCCTCTGAATTTTACAAGGCTCCATTTCGTAAATGGACCGAAGAACAACTAACCTCGGAGCTTGCAGTTGCCGGGATACATATCCGGCACTAAGTACAGGTAGCGACTGGATTTCTGTAACTTAAGTGCGTCGTCTCCCTTTGCTTTCTGCAACAGGACCCGAAGCTACTCCCAACTCACCTATTTCTTCGAATTCCTTTATCTTATTAAATTTAGCGTTCATTTAGCGACAAAGGTCCTTTCCTTATTTCTTTGAAACGATGATATTGGCGTAATGCATTGCTGCGGTTCTGATTAAAGAGTTTCACTAGCAAAGTTCGCTCCTTTTTGCAGATACCCATGATTACTTCCAGCGATCATAGAAAGGCATCGCCTGTGATTGGCTGCAATGCCACGAGAATTGCATGTAGAAGTCACTACAAGTAAGGAACCTTACAGGGAATCAACACGGACGCAACCTAGCAACAGAAGCATCCCGGAAATTCTTGAATGAACGCAAGAAAATGAACATCAATAAGTTCCGTAAAAACCAACGTACCATTAAGCTCCTTTCTAAAAAATCACTTTATAGACCTGATTCAATACGCAGCTAATGTGGACCTTAATATTCAACGAAATTTCGTCAGCACGCACCTCAAGAAATTGCACCTATTGTACAGCCTACGAAAATATAAAGGAAAATAACCAATAGTGATAATACTTTAAATACTATAAATACACAGGAAACTTACAACCATGCGGTTATTCCATACATACAAGAGATTAAATATAAAAGAGACCATAACACACATATCTTCAATAACAAAAATA
>JAFIDM010002131.1:29306215-29322083 GCA_023159025.1 Thereuonema tuberculata
ACACCAAATGTCCAGTCCATCACTTGACGACTGTGAAATAGGAGGCTAGTGTCGAAAAGGACACTTTCTACAGCTGATTATCACACACTTCCATCATCAATTTCTTCCCATCCGCCCTCAAAGGCCACAGTTCATATTAAGTTTCCGGTTCATCCTCAAGAATCTTCTGGAATTGACGAAATGAAACAGACAGAGATTTATCATCTCAATGTCTACTGAGGAAAACGGATAGATGTCCAATGAAAATGAAACCTGCGTCGTAAATGCAAATCCAATTTCTAAGATTTCGTGAACACCTTAAATTACAGTGTCGTGTCGTGAATAAAAGTCTGATACAAATGCATTCAATCTTTCTGCTTTAAGTTAACTTGATATGAAGCGGAGATGAGCAACAAAAGCAATGTGAGTAAGAAATTCCGTCCCTTGGATGGAGCTGAATTCCTCTCTCTTGAATTCCACATCATTTAACTCAATATAATCGTATTTAACTATGAAAATGAGGCGTCTCAAATCAATCAACCTGTGTGTACATTCCCTCCTTTATAACTTTTGAACAAGAATCTTCTTGAAACTTTGAATGTACATTTATGGACAAGAGACGATCTAGCTTTTATTTATTTTAACTTTTTTTTTACCTGGGGGGCCCTTTTTGGGAAATTAGAGCGAATGAAGAAAATATATATTTAGTTTATTTACAAAATTATTCTGAAAAATATTTATAAATATAAAAATATAAAAGAAAATTATATATCAAATTTTTCAATTAGATCTAATTGGTTGAAAGTTTTGAGATACCTAAAATTAAAAATAATTTTGGTTTTAGAATAAATGATTATATTTATTCTAACTTTTTAGTCAACTAAATTGGGATAATTATAATAATAGTAGTATAAAAGCAATTAAAAATGAACTGGTTTATGATATTATCAATAATAAAATTAAAGAGTTTCTAATATTTTCATGTTTTATGAATATTAATAAGTACACAACGTGTTCTATGTTAGAAAAAAAATTAAAACTCTGTAAATTAAAATTTATTAATAATTTTCTTTATTTAATCTAAATGACTTACCATTATTTATTTCCATCACCTATAATACTGGAGTACTTATGTCATTACACCTAATAGGACTGGTTAACATTAAAAAAAAAGAAAAAGATTTTTTATAAAGATTGGAACGGAAATAATAAATTTTTAACAACTCTTAAATGAAGCTTATTAATCCTCTTAATATATGCAGGAGTTGTAATATGATTGAATTTGAATTATATTCAGACAAATTGAGAAAGTATTTGTAGATGTTGTTTCAGAAAATGAAAAATCTCTTAGTGATAGTATTCAATAGATATTACATTTAAAAAAAAAGAGATACATTTCGTTTATATTATCTTCACGACTTTTAAGAAAAAAAAAGAAAACGCAAGAGTTAAGGAAAGTACGCTTCAAGTTCTTTTAGACATTTCTTTACTTCAGAATTTCAGACTTTTTAATTCAACATCATCGACCTACTTTTATAAGTTGACATAATATTCAGTCAACCCATTCCCGAATGCTTGGTAACTCCCTCCCAATGAAAATTTTTTAAAAATTCTATTTTTTTCCAACGGAAACTTTATCGAATGCCTGCAATATATCTCAAAAAAAGCCAACAAAATACTAAGCATATAGTGAATTATTTAGGTTTGCGACCTCCAAAAGAGTGAAAGTTAAAAATAGATGAGACTCCAGATAGCATGAAATTTTACTTTTTAAGATTTAAGATTAAAATTTTAACATTAAACGTTAATCTACGTTATTGTGTTATATGCACAAAATCTGAAGCATTATTATTTAATCGTCTAATTATTTATTATATTAGTTAGTATTTAAAGGTGAATGAAGGGAAGCCACGAAAAATTGAAAAATACATTTCTTTTGATCACGTGAGTTCATTGATCCATGCATGGTTGATTGAAGTCATTCAACGCAGTCACTCTAGATAACTGTTTTAAGAAGCTGTTTTGTCAGTCCGTGTCCTTAGCCGTGATCGTATAGTGGTTAGTACATTGCGTTGTGGCCGCAATAACCCAGGTTCGAATCCTGGTCACGGCATTGGTCAAATTGCCAATGTCACGGCACACGGTGAATTTTTTTTTTCATGCATAAATCTTCACTTTTTATTTATAATTTTATTATTTTAGACTGATATTTTAATTTTAAAACGATCTTTTTATTTCGCAATAAACCTTTAATTTTTTAATGATAGTTTTTCATCAAGTATTTTATTTCTAATGAGTTTATATATATATATATATATATATATATATATATATATATATATATATTTACTGATTTTAGTTATTTACTGATAATTTCATGTTATTTAAAATTGTGTTGAAATTGTTACGGAACGCGGCTATTTCTTACTTTTCATTTTTTTTTTATTTTTTTTCATTTTAAGTAGACTAATTGTTGAAAATTAAAAAAAGAAAGAAAATAATTATTCTTTTTCATCTAAATTCAGCCTCTAACTTCACCTTCGAAATAGTATTTATTTAGTATTTATTCTATCTAATATTTATTTATTTTATTTTCCCTAAATCTCCTTAACTGGAAAAAAATACTTTTATTTTGAAATCAAAATATCGGTAAATTTTTAAGGATCTTAATAACTATTTGTAATTTCTTTTATCTACTAAGAAGTGCAAAGAATTCAAAGTATACGTTCCTTAAAATGTGGTTTCTCAAAAATGTCTTTGTTGTTTTTTATTTTGTTTTTATTTTGTTTCAAGTCGTGAATATGACAAATGAGAAATCTACAAATTCGAATATTTTTTGATTAAAACAGAGAATTTGTGAGAGAAAAAAAAAAGAAATGAATCCAAAGTAAAGCTGCGAATCGAACTAACTTAAACCGGCGTCAGACGGTGCGACCCAGTGCTTAAACATATTTCAATTGCTTCTGTCATATACACTGTCCGGTCACTTTATTAAGTACATCCCTGCTGTACGCATGAATGTCTGGACCCGTCGTTTCTCACAACAACTCTTCAAGCCGGTGGGGGCAGTCATGATGTGGGGGATGTTTTCCTGGCACACGTTGGGTCCATCGATACCTCTGGAGGCACGTCAGAATGCTAGAGCGTACCTAAACAACGTAGCTGCCCAAGTGCAGCCGTACGTGTTAACAGTTATCCTCTTGCAGATGGCTACTTCCAGTAGGATAACGCGCCGGTGCACAAAGCCCGCATCACTATGGGATGGTTTAAGGAACATGACTATGACTTTTCCTTTCTGCAATGGTCCGCTCAGTCCCCAGATCTCAGCCCGATTGAAAATTTGTGGGATGAGCTGGAACTCAAGGCCTGCACCTCCATCAAATTTTCAGAAACTGCGTGACATTCATGTCTGCATGGTACACACTACCTCAACAACGTTTTCAGCATCATGTGAAATCCATGCCTCGACGAATTCTGGCTGGTTTGAGGGCTAAAGGAGGCCCAACACGCTACTAGGTAGGTGTACTAATAAAGTGGCCGCACAGCGTAGATCAGAGCAAAAGATACAATCTTTTAACAAAATTAACATCCAATACTGAAGCTATTGTAGTCATCCTGAAACCAGTCCCGATTAAAGCAAGTGGAGGTCCTGGGCTAACAGGCCCAATCTTAATAGCATCCTATCATGAAAAGCAACCTCGTTGTTTTCTTTATCTACTCAATGACAGTAGAACACTGGTGAAATTTTAGCGTTGATAAAAGATTGTTTATAAATTTATAACCTTTAATAAGTTTATAAAAGTAAGGGATTAATATACAATATTAATATTATACTAATTAAAAAGATTACACACACTTAAATAATTTTAATATGTTTAATCTTTTTAATCACTACAACTTCTGCAACACACGTAAAAGATTTTATTATATTAATATTATACACTCATACATAATATTCATAGGTGAATCATAACTACGTAAAACATTACACTACATACAAAGTCAGAACAATTGTTTTCGAGCTTTTTTGAATGCAAACTTATCAATTATATCATTAAAACCAAAATGTCGCAGTTTATAATTTTCTATGCAGAGAATGGTTATATCAGACAATCTTGGGGCGTTGTTGAAGTAGACCCTTCTTATGGCCGAGTGCACCAAACTTCAATTAACTTTTATGGCTGCATTGTGGATGTAGCTAAAATTAGTGGGGGGTGCTGCTCCAGAAAAATTTTAGCCTTTGTTTTAAAATTCTGTGAAAGGAAACAAACATGTATAAAAAGAAAATTTATTCAGAAACTTGATAAATTTCTTATTATACATGCTTGTTTCCTTTCATACAATTTTTTAACAAAGGCTAAAATTTTTCTCGAGCAGCTACCACCCCCACTAATTTTAGCTACGTCCACAATGCAGACATCAAAATTAATCGAAGTTTGGTGCACTCGGCCATTAGTCTAGTAAAGTTATAGCTATTAAACTCAGGAACAATCAAAAAATTGTTTCCCCAAAAAAATTGCTTGCAGGCTTATCAAAAGTGAAAAATTGTTAGCCTCATCTAATGTTGCTCTTCTGTTTAGGGTGACTTCAAGAGCATCCATGTCAGGGATAAATGAATTTACAGTAAAATTGTCTTTTGGAGAAAGTTCGTCTAAGGCTTCAGGTGCTGTTCCATCATAGGTTTTTTTTTCGTACTGTCTGCCTTGTTTTGACAGTTTTGTGCTCTAGATTCGGTAGAGTAAATTTTGCTTGCTGCTCAATTTCATCAAAATTAGCCTAAGTGTTTGGTAGGAATTGCAGTAGTGCAATTATCCCTCAACTAAATATTTGCACAAATGCTCAATGAAATTTCCGAACTTTGGAGTGCTTAGCTAACTTTATGAAATTGGTTTAGCAGATGTTGCAAAGGTGAAGCAAGAAAAGGAATTCAAATTCTTTCATTTTCTGCAAAACGTTTTCAGCCTGTCGTCTAGTATTTCCTTTTTCAGTTTCATCACTGTAAATGTGATTGAGGGCTTCAACAATATTAGCATAATTTTCGCTAATAGCTGTAGTAGCTTTGGTGTGAGCCTCTCATAATCTTTAGAAACATTTTACTCAAGAGAAAAGATTTCTTTTTATAGAAGCTGAGGAAAAAAACCCAATTAAGCTCCTTTATTGTGCAAAGGAATTCATTGCATCCAGGGACGAATCAACTACGTTCGATTTAGAGAATATTCAGTTCATGGAATAAATTTGCAAGTTTATTCCTTTCCGTAATTTTTTTGTTGAACGTTTTCTTTATATTTTCCAGCAATATTGGCTTTATTGTCATTTTGATTGTCCTCTACATCTTTCAGTTCAAAACAACTCAGAAAGCATTCTAGTAATCTATCACTAAGAGAAACAGAGCTAACGAGGACACTAAGTTGAACGAACATAGGAAACATCAGGGGTTGAATCAGATTATAAACTAAAATATCCTGCCTGTTTGATGTCGCTCGGTGTAACTTCTCGAAGTTAATTAGCCATCAACTAGATAACCTCTTCATATATGGTTAGGATAAGTACAATGGCTAAGCAGAGCCTTTACTGATTTGTGTGAGCACATAGGAAGGCAATTAATTCAAGCAATCCAAGAAAGTTACCATTGTTTGGTTAGCCAAATGTTTCATCATATCCCCTAAATTCCAAGCCACGTTCTACCAAAAAGGAAATCACTGCAATATCTCGATGAAGTAAATGCCTCCAGTAATCCTGCTCCGATTTGCTCTTCGAATTTTTATATGAGCGTTTCACCACGCTTTCTTGTCAAGCATATTAACATAGAGTTCGTATGATTTTCCATGAGTTCATTGAGTTTCCATGGGTTTGATAAGAGTGATGCCAATCATCGAATTTAACAGAAAGCTAAAGCAGTAATTGAGGTAATTTGGTTAGAGAAAAGTTTCACAGTAGACATTTCCTTTGTCACTAGCTATTCTCGAGGTAGGTTTCTTCTTTTACTTTGATGGAAGGAAATACATTGTTTGAACAGAACCAGGCTTGAGTTTTATATTTTCGTTTCGAATTGGTAAAATATCTATCCAAGTCCTGACATTCCAATATACCTTTCTCAATAGAGAATGATGTTTCATCATTATTCAATGCTGTTCTTTAACCTATGTCATTATTGTCTCTGAAATCAGAGTAAACAGTTGGTATTTTTCTATCTGCAAAGCTAGAGTTTTCGCTGAGATCATTTGGTTTCTTTTCCAAATCTTTAAGATAGGAATGAGGAGCGCTTTGTGTTAATTCTTTGGCTGCAGGTCCTGTCACTTCATTGTCACTCTCTCCAGAAATTTCTGTACTTGTAGTGGTAGTTATTGACAACATTTCTCCTTGAAGTTCTTGGGAGGACTGTTTAGTGAAGTCTACTTGATTTTTTTCTGTTTGCAAACACGAATATTCGTTATCTGAGGAATTATGTAGGGCTGTTACTACCTGCTGAACAAAGTCATACGACGTGATTATGTAACCGCTTCGGTATTTCCTTCTTTTTGTTCTTTTTGTCGTTTTCATTTACTAGCACCATTTTGATATCGCTTTCTCATTATTATGTTCACAAAAGGTCAAAATTAAATATTCTTTGATTCTTTGATATAAAAGAATCATCCCTTGTTCTCAAAACGCATGTTGTAATGATAGACAGTGATCTGAACACTTGCATCGCATGGTAGCTGACTTTATAATTTAATTTTGAGTAGCTTAAAAGACACCAAAATAGCTATTGCGTTTGTCCTGTCCTCCGTCCCTCCGTGTCTGCCCACCCGAACGAAAGGTCGGATCGACAGACGGACGCCACCATCGTGTTCAGGGACCCAAACAACATAGGAATATGGAATTTTCAGATGCTAACGCCCTCCATCTTATAGATATTTGGCATTGTTTTCATTGTTTTGGATTTCCGCAATTAGCTCAAATGCTAGAAATCCATTTCATATCAGTTGTCAGCTATAGCTTGATGGTTAAGGTCTCGATTCGTACACTGAAGGTTATCGGTTCGAATCCGTACTTTATTTTTCTCTTAATCTTTTTTTCTCAATGTCCGCGTGGATATTGGTTTGGTTTTATAGGTTTTTTTTTCTTATTTTCCTAACTTTTTTTTTATTTTTTTCCTAATTTTTTTTTATTATCCCTCACGTTAATTCCTTTTTTTTATTATTATTTTAATTTTTTTTTAATGTTATTGGTCGCCCTTAAATTTATGCTTTAGCACAAAATTATATTCACTTGTACATTTTCAGAAATGAATTAAGTCAAATTAGCGATTGGCTTCATTGTTCCTATCCTTTGGATTTGGATATAAAGAAAGCTTTCACTTTTTCTGTATATTAATTAATGTTGTATATATAACATTCTGCAAGCACTGCTTAAAAAAAACGAAGTTCAGGCAGTCAGTGTCACACTTCCAAGATTTTAAAATTAAAAACAAAAAAGGATAAAAAAATAAAAGAAAAGATTGTTCAAGCTGTATAAGTCATGTATTTAAAAAAAATGCTTTATATTAAGAAATATAAACTAAAATACTAAATTGATAAATAGATCAAAATTCGTAATAAAGATTTTAAACAAGTGAAAACGAAGCTATCCCACTAAAGAGATCTCGTCTTACTGAGGCGAAAGCTTTGGACTGCTTCTGCTTGTTTATTTCTATGCAGGCTGATATCTACAACATAAATAAATTCTTGACTTAAGAATTTTTAAATAAGTTAAAGATTTTAAACAAGTATTACATTAACAAAGAATTCTTTAAAATCTTATTAAATGGAGGACAATTTTCCTTCATTGAAACTTTCTTATTCTAAAAGTTTATAAAAATCTAGGATATAAACTTTGTTTATACATTCGACTGATTTTGATTACATTTGAAAGATTTATATTTCGTCTCCATGCAAGGAGTATCTTTCGGGAATATGCCACTGCAATTGTGATGATGAGTATCAGTAATTTCACAGAGATAACAGCAAACTCTTATACTTAATTTTCCACATTAATCTTCGAAAACTAAAAGTTTCACGGAAGCATCTACTGGTAAAACAGCCTCGCCCTTCCTTTTATTTAGCAAGATAATTTTGATTACTGAATTCTTATTATCAGTATTTTTCCTGTCAAAAAATCTTAAAATGAATGAACTTGTTTCGTTGCTTCCATTTTGAACACGAATTAATGTTATCAACGTGGAAAAGCGGCAACAAATAATCCATTTACACCGTGAGACATTTGGTTATCATCAGTCCTAAATCATGTAGAGGAGAATGCAATAATGACGTGATTTATGTGTTGGCCATCAGTGCGAGATGAATTAATTAGTTTCACAGTTTTAAATTCATTTCAGGATTAAAGCTACAGATTACAAACAAAACCAGAATACCTTAATTCAACAGTCCTCAAACTGCCAGATGCAATGAATCCTGAGCGAGCTTCGGAAATTTACTTTTCAAGCCAAGGTTTCTTTCAAGCAACATGGAGTTGTCAAAGCAATTATCTCAATTATTTTTAAGTTTTATTCTAATGTCTTGTTAATTGGGATGTTACTTCACTAGTCACTGCATTTAAACTGAGTGAAGATATCTCTGGCTAAGAGACCTAATAAACACAAAACTGTGTCCCAGATGCTTTTTCAATTAACAAACAGTAGTTCAAAATGCGGAAATGCAGATTTTTTTTGTTCTAACTTAATAATTACTAATCTTGTTATAAATTAATCCCTTGATGCTAAGCTAAACGCTAGCGGGTATTAATTATTTACCCCTTTTTATTCTTGATTTTGTTTTGATGTTTTTGTAATTCAGAGGTCATTGATTTGTATGTTTGTCCGTTTTGTATATCGTCCTATTTCACTGAGGTAGGTATGCTAGACGGATTGGACTGATGAGAAGCCAATTAGCCTTGAAACAGTACTGTCTCCGATTTCTAGCTCAAATATCAAAAAATAGCTCAGTGAATTTATATTTTGTTTAGGTATGTGCGTTCTTTGTTTTATTTTACTGTTAATAAATTACCTATATCTATAAAACGCAAAACACACTGACTGGCTCACTCACTCATCAATGCACTGTCAAACCTAGGAACCCATCCCGAAAATGAAAGAAAGGATTTTTAAAAATACCATCCCTTAGGAGTGTAAACGGGAGTGTGAAGTTTCTTGAAGGTTATGCATATCTCGGAAATGGATTGAGCTAGAAACACGAAATTTGACATGAGAGTTCTTTGTCAAAATCAAAAAGACCCATATTCGGACAATTTTCGATATTGGCGTCCTTGGGGGTATAAATGGATGGGAGACAACTTTCTTGAAAGGCATGCATATCTCGGAAACCGTTTGAGTTAGAAACACGAAATTTGACTTAAGTATTCTTTATCAAAATCAAAAAGACCCATATTCGACGAATTTACGATATTGGCGTCCTAGGGGGAGCAAACGGTATGGGAACAACTTCCTTGACAGATATGCATATCTCGGAAACGGTTTGAGCTAGAAATATGAAATTTGGCATGAGTGTTCTTTAGCAAAATGAAAAAGACTCGTATTCCACGAATTGTAGATATTAGTCCTGAAGGGTGTAAACAGGGGTGCCAACTTTCTTGAAAGTGCCACAAACGCATCTGGTGGCGACAATGGGAACCACAAGAAAAGTAACTATGGGAACCACAAAACATTGGGAAACATTGTTTTGGCAAACAACAAAACATTGTTCTTTAACAATTCGAACTAAAATATTCTTGTGCATAACAGCCCCACATATTAACCCGGAGGCAAAAACTAGAACTATGGGGTATAAACGAGAGTGCGGTGAGGGCTAACATTGTTGAATGATATTTCTACGGGTTTCCGGGATAGATCTAGATTTTAAACGATCACATGATTTTTTTAAGAACTGGGGAAGGTTTGAAGTGGTAGGGGTGGGGGAAGAAAGGGGTAGGATGTCTTATATTCTCCGATCTCGATATTAATTTCGTATTTAGGGATCTCGAGTTAAAAATTCAAATATAACATTATCACTTCAATATACCTATAAATTTTGTATCAACTGGGAAAGTTTAGAAATGATCTCAGAATTACAATTTCTTTCTCATCCGCATCATTGCAACTCGTACGAAGAACGGGTATTTTGCTGGTTTAAAATAAAATAAACGGTTTATCTGAACCTAACAATAATTTAAAATCGTGAAAAGACTATACAACAATAGTCTTAGTGTTAGTTCATCTAATTTTTCTTTGCTAAATGTGATTTTGCTACATTTACGAAAAGACTCAACTAATTCTAAAGTACAAATTTAAAAAAAAAATCCCTTAGATTCATAGTTACTACTGCTTGAATCAGTTCTTGCGAAAATCTGCATATGCATTCGTATCCGTGAATACATAAAGTTTTGATCACCAAAAGAGGAATGACGAGACTTCTGAGATTCTTGTCTTGTTAGCCATTTGTTTATTCTGTGAAAATAGCTTCTTTCAAATTTATGAGTCCTTTTCTGTTTATCTCCCGAGTTTTAAGTGCTATTTAAATTAAATATACCAGCATGTCTAAAAATGCTTTTTGAAGAATAAATGATGTTATGAAAGTTACATCAACTTATTCCTTTTTATTGCTCTTTATTTACGTACATCTTTCAAAATTAATTACCAGGCGCATTTTGGAGCGATTGCTCTTTTATTCTTCTGACTTTTAATGGTTATTTTTGTTTTTAAAACTGCTAGAATCTTAGACAATTCTGATCTTACAGCCTTGGTAATTTTATTCGTGACTCATTGGTTCTGCGTAGAATTCGAAGCGGTTTCTGCAGTTCAATTCTTAAAAAAATTTCCGTTATTTTCTCTTTAAAGAAAACACTTCGAACATCAATCAAAGAAAGATACAATTAAAGAATTCTTCTCGGGTTTCCAGCCAAATAAGAATTTTGGAGTGGTCCAAGCTTTCGGACGCCGTCATTGGAGTCCATCTTTAATCTTCGTCGCCAAAAAAGTTTTAAGTCTCAAGATATAATTCATTACTACGCTAGAAAAAGTGACGAACTACTGAGAATAGTAACAATGAGTGAGACCAAATTATTTACAAGTGACATCCTGGAACAGCTGTTTGACAAGGTCTCCGTACTGAGGCTGGTATGAATGATACATCGGAAGCGTAGTTGTGCCTCAAAGGAAAAAAAAACGGTTAATAACAGCGTTTCCAATTTTTCAAGAGCTGGAACTTTGAAGATAGTGTTTGGCTTATTTGAACTCTTCACTTATTTTAAGGTAATTCCATCTTAATTGAATTCCTTTGGATCATCGCAACACATCATACAATGGAGAATTGATTTTGAAAATTAAGTAATGCGAGATCATCATGTGAAGATTTGATATTAGATTGATACATCTAAGACTATCTAGCTGCTATGTTGGGCAAAACCTTGTCATCAAAAAAAGGAAATAAATAAATAAAAAAAAAAGATCCTAATATTGAATTTGTTACGATATAAACTCTTAGTCCTTAGTACTTTTGGATTTCACGCAACATTTTAGGCAAGTATAAGCAGAAAGAAACAGGATACCCAGTACCAATGAACGAAGGTCTTGCAGTAGGCTTATTTTGCTTTTTTGTCGCTTATAAATTACTAAAGACTAACCGTCTGGCGTGATAAGAGTACTCAAGGAATCCAGTGCTGGACGTACGGTTCGTAACGCATATGTTCTTTCATTAGGCATATACTTTCTTGAGATTCAATCTTCTGCCCTCTTTTAGCTTCTTGAGCACTATGGAATGTATTTGAAATCTGACACGATGTCCTCCTTTCTAACCATGCACACTTAAGAAACTTGGATTGCTTAAGGCCGCTGCAGATACGGATTTATTAATAACAAATGTAACACGGCACGACACTACAAATATAAGATGAAATTTTACTTCTGTCGACACACACACACAGATTCACAGTTTCCTCAACTCTCCGTACAGTAGCAAAAACTTCCTTACCGACATTTTGGACCACTGATCTTAAATTATCTTCTTTAATCTTGTATAATATGATATTGTTATTACAGAACTATTCACCTTTGATGTTCATAAATATTAAATTCTCATTAAATGTAGGCTAAATTTCAATGTAGTTATGAGATTTATGTGCTTGAGCCACAACATTTTATCGCTTTGACTTAAAAAAGCAATTAATTCACGATCTAAACGAATTTATCAATAAATTTCTTTATTTATTATCTTAATAGGCTTTCTATTTTCTCGAAATGAAGGGTGTTTTTATTATTGTGGATATGATAATATCGATCTCTGGTAGGATTTCGTTCTCGTTTCTTTGGTTTTTCCTTTGTTTTGAGAAAATGGGTTCATCGAGTTGATAAAATTTGCTTAATTTGATTGATTAATTCAGCACAGGATGTTTGCTCAGTTGATGTCATTTCTTTCCCACTGTTATTTACTGTTGTTTTGATATTTTTGTTTGTTAATTATTTGAATAAGACGAATCCAAATTCATTATTGAATGCTTTCTTTTGGACGAATTTATTTATGGAATATTTCAAGAAGTAGAATTAGTTGTTGATTTTTGATTAATTGATTAAAAAAAAAAAGATTTGTTTCAATTTGTTTCAAACGAATCAATATGGAGCCTCCAAAAATAAAATAAACAACAGCAAAAGTGAAATTGAAAAATTCGCGTGCCAACATTTCGCCGGCAATGATTTTTTTCGCAGCGCTTTGAAAAAAATGAAAAGGAGCATAAAAATATTCAGAGACATCAATGGGTGAGACCAAGTTTTTACTAGGTGATATCCTAGAACAGTTGTTTCACTCTCTTTGGCGATCATCAACTAGGAGTAGTCACTAGTAAACAGCGAGGTCACGGTTTACAAAAATTCATTGATCCCGGAGAAATGCTGGCACATGAATTTCTTAAACTTCTCTTTTATTGTGAATTTATCGATGTTTATTTTATATTTTTGATACTTTCAAATTTTAGATTGGTTCAAACTTTCAAAGTTAGAATGAAATCTTAACTAAATATTAACTTTTTTTTTTTAAATATTAACTTTTTAAATTACATTCATATTTGTATTATATTCAAGTACTGTAGTATAGTTTTATAGTCATGATAGAGAAGTTGTGTCAATTATTATCATGAAATAATTTCTGGTTTACTTTTGCAGAAGCATTCAGTGCGCACATGCTTTTGTAATAGGAAAACATTAGTATAACATAATATTTCTGCTCATCTCAACTACTAAAAGCAGAGGAAAAATTATGCACAATACTAGCTGGTCGATCAATTATAATTCAGGTCTTCGCCAGGTGTCCCCTTATACCCAAACCCATGATTGTGTTTTGATTTATACTTTATTTGATTTATTTAGGTCTGCAATTACAATAAGCTATGTTTTCATAATCATCCATAATATTTTCTGCATTGTTGTGAAAATGGGCATTTTTCACCTTTATTTCTTGCTTAATTGGTTACATTCCTGAGTTTTTGGCTTCACTGAAATGCTTTTGATGTCGAGCAGCTAGATAGCCAAAATTTTATTATTTTTCTTATAAAATTTTATTATTTTTCTTATAAAATTTTATTATTTTTCTTATAAAATTTTATTATTTTTCTTACAAAATTTTATTATTTTTCTTATAAAATTTTATTATTTTTCTTATAAAATTTTATTATTTTTCTTATAAAATTTTATTATTTTTCTTATAAAATTTTATTATTTTTCTTATAAAATTTTATTAGTTTTCTTATAAAATTTTATTATTTTTCTTAGTGAGAGCGAGTGAGATCCATAGCAGTCAGAAACATTTCTAATGTTCAGCAGCTGAGTTGATGAATAAGGCCGAATAGCTGTCTCCCAAACACTAATAAAATCTAAAGATGTATATAGTTGTGAAAAGGTTCGTCTTATTCAAATTTTGTTTGTTATATAGAAAGGTGGCGTATTTCATTCCTATCTCTTAAATTACCTTAAGTACTATGGCAGGAATGTATAATTTATATTTGCTTTCAATTACAAACAATCTTCATTACAATAGAGCTATTACTATTCATTAAATTTACAAATCTACGTTTATGCAATTATCGTATTATAACCACAATGTCAAGGCTACTTATCTATATAAAACAGAAATACATGCTTATTAAGTGGCATCCTAATTTACAGCTTGTCATCGCATATGTAAAAAGCTATAGGACCCTTCCATGGTTCATCATCTAAGCTGATACTACGGTCCATTATATATACTAGCACTGGTGGCCATTACCAGAGGTCATTTCTGTAACATCGAAATTATAGTTATAAATAAATTATTTTAAATAAAATTGGAATGAGTTCTTTTATATCCTGCTGAGTTATATTTGCATATCAATTAACCCAAATTGAACGATTATATCGAACTTTACCAATTTCAACATAAAGGTATTATTTCAAAAAATTTTCATTTTTTTTTTCTATTTTTCTAGTCCCTGACATCGGCAGATAAAAAAAGACGCCTAATAAACAATGGTTAAGAATTTACGACGTAACTCGGAGCAGCCTTAAACTGCAGAGGATTTGGTGTCAACTTGGCGGTCACTTTACGAGCCCTAAAAGACAAGTGCTTCTTTACGTTCTTAACCAGAAATAAATAAGAGATCTGTTGAACTCAGGCACAAGACTTTGGACTTCAGTAACTGCCACAAGTTTCGATGTCAGTAACTGAATGATCTAATGGATTAAAACGCTTCATTTACTACTTGCAGAAAATTTTCGTAAAGGTCGAAAATATGGGACTCAATTCTTTCTCGAACAGGAAATGAAAATGTTACCAAAACATAAAAAACAAGCAAGAAATTATTATAAAAATTGAGAAAATGAGTCATAAATATAATAGAAACTTTTTCTTTACTCAAATCCTATAAAGCAACTATCTTTAATGTTCACATATTTCGTTTTCCTGAGGAAGTTTTTCGAAAAGAAAAACGAAATATTGTGAACATTAAAGATAGTTGTTTTATAGGATTTCAGTAAATTACTTACAATATTATGAATGAAACTTTTCTTGTTTATTACTGTTGCTCATTTTTATTTACTGGAGATTTTTAACAGTCCTGAATCCATTTAACTCTTCATCATATGAGACAGTTTTTTTTCCTTTAATTGATGGATGTGATCTTAAAGGAATTCTTGTTTTCTTTATGATTATAAGTGTACCTTTTTTTCTCCTTTCTTCAGATCTTAAATTCAACTTAAAAAGGAAAACTTCCCAAATTTTATTATTACTTTTTTATTTTTATCAAGGAGCTTAATTTTGTAAACGGAACAAAAACCATGTTTCTTGCTTTCTAGTGAAATAATTTAAAAACATTACAATAAAAATTTAACGTGCCTGTTACGAAATAAGCAATAAACCAAGAAGGCACCAAAGGTAAACAAAAGATTTCGCCTCTGAGCTATCAACAGAGGGTTTGTGTGACTACCTTTGGTGCCTTCTTGGCTTAATTTTAAAAACATGTTTTTTACTATCCGAAAATTCCGAAAATTACTTTCCGTGATTGGATTTACTTAAACCTAACAGAATTTTTAGACAGCGTAAATAGCTATTTGCAAATTTAATCACAAATACTTAGAATTTTTGCTTTCACTTCTAAAAAGAAAAGAAAATGAAAAACGCTAAATAAATGGGCTTTATATTCTTTTAGGAATTTTTTGTGTCATTTCTTACAGTAAATATCTTCATATTGCATGACACTATTCCCTATTTATAATATTTTTGCAATACTAAAGAGTAAATTAAACAAATGTAAAATTTAAAATTCGTTTTACTTCTAAAACGAAATCTCTTTTTATAACGCTTCAAGAAGCCGTTACTGTGTCGTAAATGAGGGTGATATACTGTTGGAGGAGGTG
>JAFIDM010002131.1:29322483-29333588 GCA_023159025.1 Thereuonema tuberculata
TAACAAGCGATTACCGTAATGGCGGCGTCCTGTCATAAAATCAGACGGAAGTGCCTGACCAGACTAATCGATGATACATGCGCAGATCTCACAAAAACAGGGTGGCCATCTCTCATTTGGAGGACAATACTTCACTTCGTTTTTTTCTTTTGTTGTCCATTTGTCTGTTTGTCTGTGCAACACTGTAAAACGGCTGCACGTCCTCAAAACTAACCCATAGCGTTCTTTGTTCAGTC
This sequence comes from Thereuonema tuberculata, assembly GCA_023159025.1. Classification (NCBI taxonomy): domain Eukaryota; kingdom Metazoa; phylum Arthropoda; class Chilopoda; order Scutigeromorpha; family Scutigeridae; genus Thereuonema; species Thereuonema tuberculata. The sequence continues at coordinate 29,322,720 of JAFIDM010002131.1, forward strand.
TCCACTAGGTGACGAATAGCTACGCTTTTATCTATTTGCTTGCATAATAGGAATACAATCAGATACTTTTCTCGTTAAGGGCTTCCAACGATGGGAAAGTGAATCAATTTTTGAGGGATGGAGGGGAATGGAGACCAAAGTAAACGTGCTCATGTTTTAAACTTAAACTTACATAATAAAACAGACCAAATGTTAAATAAATCCGGCCAATCGTTTCAGCGCGATGTTCAAACAAAAAAAACCAAACCCAAACAGACAAACAAAAAGAAAGTTTTCAAGTGCAATAAGACTGCGCATGTTCAGTCAATTATTATATTATATATTATTGTGCTCAATACAAAACTTTCTGATACTTTGTACAAAATATTATACATAAATATATTTCTTCAAATTCAAATTCCATCAATTTCAAATTCCTATAACGATATTTCGCGGAAGCTATCATTCCACTTTGTCAAGTTTCGCAAATAAAATAACAATAATATATACTAATAATAATGTCAACAATGTTTATGATTTGAAGTTATTTCAATGGCTTAAAACTACAAATAATAATTCATTTCTTTTAACAAATAATTTTTGATATCTATTATTGAAATAATAATAAAAGTTATCCATGCATTAACAGAGATAAAGGCTATGCAGTGAACAGCAACACATTGTCTGACTTCCAGAATCTAATGCGACATAAAGAAGAGAAATTTCAATAATACTTTTATTGTTATCTCATCTCGTCATCGGGACCGCGTTAAGTCACTTCTTTCCACGAATCCTGGTGAGTGGATTTTCTTCTACCGAACTTGAACAGCGCCGTCCTTGCTGCTTTCATCCGGTTGCCGCATATGGCGGGGATGCGGCCGCGGCCATTTTTGAGCTTCCCCCCCACCATATGCGGCGACCGCAGATTCGCCAGTCCGGCTCGGAAGTTTCAGTACCCGGCGTATAAGACGACCCTCGACTTTTGAGAAGATTTTCCAGAAGATTTGAGATTTGATTTTCGATTTTTGAAAAGAAAAAAGTCGTCTTATACGCCTGACAATACGGTATATATTCTCCGATGATCTTAATATTAATTTGCTAAATAAATAAAAGTTTGTTTTTTTAATGCTATACGCAAGGGTTCCGGAGCGAAGTGACGATACCCAGCTATTATTATTATATATTATAAAAACGTTATTCTGTCTGTCATTCTATAATCAAAATGTTAAATTACAAATTACTAAAACGTCGGAGCAAGGAAATTTTTTGGAAAATATTTCAAGAATTTTCACAAAACATGTTATTTATCATGAATTTTGTAATAAAACCTAATATGTTTCGTTATCAAAAAATGTGTTTGTTTATCAAACAGAAAATATTAACATTTTAGCCATATATAAAGCACCAAAACACAAAGAAAGGTAAATTTACCGAAGAATTAGAGAATTATTATTTTATATAAAAGCGTTATTCTGTCTGTCAGTGTCATAAGACTTTAAGTTTTTCCAATTATAAGAGATAGATTGGTCATGTAAATGGATAAAATGTAGAGCTTTTTAAGACAAACAAAATGCTACAAAAATCTTTCGAAAAAAGTTATTGGTTTCCAAGATGGCGCCTTTTAAAGGGTCAAATTTTGACTTTTTCTCAATTTAAACGAAAAGTATAAAAGTTGTAAGAGAATATTATATTGAGTAGTATTTGAAAGTTCTATCGAACGGTATATCAGTCATTAACAAACGTTTCTGCGAAAATGAAGTGTTTTTGCGGCAATCCTCCCTGTGAGTGCCAACGCGCAATACACCTGAGTTAAGCGGAGAAGCCCACAACGAGCTGGGAAGTCGTGTATTCTCCGATCTCCATATTAATTTGCTAAATAAATAAAGGGTTTTTTTTTTTGGTTTTGTTTTTTTAATGCTATACATGCAAGGGTTCCGGAGCGAAGCGACGGTACCCGTCTAGTAAGAATATAATGTTATAAGAATCAAAAATTATTTGTTAAAAGACAAATGAAAGAGACAATGAATTATTATTTGTTATTTTTAAGCGATTGAAATAACTTCAATGCATAGACATTGTTGACATTATTATTAGTATATATTATTGTTATTTTATTTGCGTAGCTTGACAAAGCGGAACGATAGCTTCCGCGAAATGTCGTTGTAGGAATTTGAAATTGATAAATTTGAATAAATATATTTTTTTCTTAATAAATAACGAAGAATTTTCTTATAACATTTATATATATTAAAATTTACAATGGACACGACCGGTTTCGACTCTTAGACGAGGCTTTGACAAGTGACCAAAATAAACCAAAATAAGAGTGCTGTTATTTTAAATTGGACCATAAATAACCATCATAGAAATTTTTTACGAAATTCATTTCATAAACCGACGGATTTCGGGAGTCTTGAAGGATAGAGGGTGGAGAACAAAATCACTATGTCTATCTTTTGAAGTTGCTACATAAAATAAAATAAATAAAACAACATAGCATGACCATAAATAATCGATTTTAGCAATTTTGAATGAAATTATATCAATTTTTTTTTCCAAAAATGTTTCTATTAAAATAGACATTCAGATAAACGGGCAAATAGAGAACAAAAATGCCCAAAAGGAATAGTGAGACTGCGCATGCTTCGCGTTAATTAATAACTAGGCATACACTCAGTCATCATCATTATGGAAATCTGTCCAGCCATTTTAACGTCAGACGCGTACAAACATATAAGAGGGCAAAAAGATCAACAAAAGAGAAAAATCCTCAAGTGAATTAGTAAGATCACGCATGCTCAGTCAATTATCAAAATCAATAAAAAATCTTCCATTTTAAAGTATCAGAATCATCTGACGATCGACACTAACAAAATTTAACTATGCAGAATATATTCCAGAATCAAAGGTTCATTAGGAGCTCATCAATGTTATAAGAAATCAGATTTAGAATATTATGCATCTGAAGTTCACTTGTTTTCAGAAGAGTCACCAAAATAACTTTCGGGATACAATTTGAAGGGGTTTAATTACTTGAAAATGTAGTTAGCTGAAAGTGAATGTTAACACACATTTTCTTTTTAAAACTTATTACTCCTAATCATTTTTTTTTTTTCATTCCGGTGCACATTAACGGGTTGTACAAACATTTAAACGAAACTTATTCGCTTATTTAATAACGATTAAATAATTAGAAACAGAACAAAATGAAGAATTCGACTGAAGGATGTTAGTAAAATTGCAGTTGCTCTGTCAGGTAAAATCTTTTTAAAAAGTTAACAAAATCAATTTGTATAATATTATATAATCTTAAATGTGAGTTTCACAACTCGGCAGTGATATTACAGAGTTCCATGTTTTTGAACAAACTTCGGCTTTATGTGTTTACAAGAAATGAATTGAAGTCTCATAGCTGACATTTTTTGAAACAAAATTTGACAAAGACATATGAGATCTTCAAGTTGGTCAGAAAGTAAAAAGAAAGTACGATCCTGGGTTCATTTCCATCCCTTCCGGAATTTAATATCTTCGCTTCCGCTGGATTCGGTCTCCTTCCGGAACATTCTCGATCGTTTATCTTTCGCTCGCACTCTGTCTAAAGCTCTTGACGTAGTAAATCCTTCTGGTCCAGATTTGTTTTTGAAAGCAGGAAAATAAACACAGAAAGATCTGCGGTCATTTTGGAATAGAAATTACATTTATCTTTGCAATTGTCGTCCCATCAACTCAATCAACAGTTCACTTTGAATAGAGAAAACACTTTTGAGGCTAAAGGCATCAGTAGCATAGAAATAAAGACAGATGACAAGAAATGGGAGATACACGGAATAGGAACCCTAAACATAAACTATAAGTCATTTACTTTATTGATAAAACGAAATCATTTAAGAACAGCAACAAAGTTGAAGCCAGTAAATGCTCATCAAAGAAAAACAAATCAAATTTAACTGTGTTACAAGATAATAATATTACATAACAGAAAACAGAAACACACATAACTAAACAATTTTGGTTTTTGTACTGGTAATCGGAGACAGTACCGTTTCGAGTTACTATACTCTCATCAGTCCGATCCTTTCTGTTATGTGCTAATCAAAGAAGTTGAAGAATTTTGAAAGAATCCATTTTCAAGTTCTTGAAAATTCACTTGCTAGCAACATTAATAAGCAGGTAAATTAAAAGAATTAAAAGATCAACCTTCCACAATTCTAGATAAAATAGATTAACCAACAGTGTTGAAATGAATAAAAAAAAAAAAAAAAAAATTAAACACATTAAAAGGTGGACCTAGTGTTTTAAAAGTGCAGTAGTGACATCTCCAAACAGCTGTTTCACGGTCAGTTGCCGATAATCAGTGGAGAGTAGTCATTATAAAACCCTAGGTCCAATTACGGAGGTAAGTATAAGGAAAGGCAGGGAAAAGAATGGATCCTCCAAATCTAAACTAAAAAACAAGAAATACAGAATAAAAATAAAAGAATAGAAATTCATGTGCCAGTCTCCGCTGGCCTCAATAAAAAAATTATACGATGTAAACGTAGACAAAATGATGACAAAATGACTAAATGGTGAGGCACTTTAGTAGACCAGTGAAGGTTTGAGACTGTAGCCCTAATACTTATCAGGGAGAAGATGAAGATGTCTATTGTTCATATGAAAAGCCTTCACATAAAATGTGAATTCTAATCAATTATTAGTATTCAACAACTAATTTTAGTAATTTAATTTACAATTTCTCAAAGATTAATATAACAGTATTTATAAAAGATAAAATGATAGTGAGATCAATTGGATATGGCATAAATGAGAATGTTGAGGTTTCCATTTGCCTACATAAGATTGAAAAAAGTGAAGCATGAATGGTGAAGGAGAATTTCAGAGAAAGTCAGGAAAGCTGGACTCAGGAGTACGAGCATTTTAAACAAATGGAGATACGTATGTCGAAAGCAGGATGAGACGGTGCATAATAGCATAGCCGAGAGAATATGAAATAATAGAACTAAATGATACAATGGCATAGAAGAGAGACATATGCAACAGATGCATCCGTAAGCGCAATCTCACATAGTAGGATTACACTAAAGAGATAATTTTCTTAATGGTCCTTTCAAAGCATTTTTTAATGTATGCTTATCATTAAAGATTACTAGATGATAAGTCAATAATTTATCAGACTACTGGTGGAGTTTTTTTCCTCGAAGCTCACTGCATATGAACTCCCCATGAGGTATCAAATTCCAATAAATAGAGATGGCAATTTTTACCTATTGTTAAAGTTTCAGCTTTATCAAGTATCTTAAAGGTAAAGCTTAAATGAAATTTTCATTGAATGTCTCTTGGCTTTTAGTTCTCTACTTATGGACCAAAAATAAGGTAGCCAAAACCTCAATTAAATGCTAAAACCTACTAAAATACCCTAAGGGGATTTCGCTTATTTTTATTAATTCTCGATTTATAGTTACTGTATTTATCATTTAGTACTTGTATTTGTTTTTATAATAGTTAGTTTCAATATTTACTTGATCAGTATTTTCTTAATCTCTATATTAGGTTAAGTAAAAGTTATTTTTGATATTTATGCAATTATTTTAACCCACTATCAGTTATTTCAGCATCTTTGTCTGTTAGCTTAAAATCTTGATTTTATATTAGATCGTTTACTTTTTACTTTTGATTGTTTTCTTCAATCTTATTTTTCGCTTATTCTCTTTGGAATATTTATTATGCTCACATCTTTTTCTAAATTTTTGCGCTTTTAAGACTACAGTAGTTGCTTTGCTGTTTAGAGAGTCAATTCAAATCTGACTTTCTTTCTTTTAACTTTCAAATAGTTATCGATTTTGTTTGTCGTTTTATCGTTAAAATCGACTGAATTTAGAACTTAGTTCTGATAGTCCTAATCTAATTCAAAGTTGTAAAATATGATGTTTTCGAAATTGAATTTCAGTTGTCATGACATAAGTTTATCATTCGTTTTAATCAAGTTAATCCAGTCTGTAATTCTAAACCAATTTAATCCGAAATTTTAATTATGTTTGATTTTCCAATTTCGATCTTCGGTATCCAATTGGCTGTGGCTCACACAAAAGCCTTTCAGATTATAACGCTTTCAAACATTATTGCAAAGTTTTGTTTTCACTAAATTTCGTCGCATCAAAGAAGTTCTATTTCTACAGTAATGTTGATTGGAATGATTTTTACAGCACTTCGACGATTTAACTGTTCTCAGAATAAGTAACGAAGTAGTAAATGAAATCAAATTGCATCGAAATTCGAGGTTAAGACTTGGGACCATTGTGAAATTTACAGGCTTGTAATTCGATTGGATGAAAGAAGGTAATGTGTTCATGCATCAGACAGTTTATGTAGAGAAAATTCTGCAAAGATTTGGATTTCCTGATTGTAGAAGTGCCTACATACCTCTACATCGTGGAATTGTTCTCAGCAATAAAGACTTCTGAAATCCATAGACGAAGTATAAACTGCGAGAAATGTTCTTTATCATCCAATAATTAGTTGTCTAAGTTTTCTCGCTGATAGGACTAGACCTGATATTATGCTTGCTGTTAGAAAAACTTTCTCAGTTTTGTAATAATCCTCATATCATATATTGTAATAGCTTAAAATATTTGTTAAGATATATTTCTAGTACTAAAAAGTATGATATGTAATACATACCGATAGATTATGAATTAATTTCGTATTCAGAAGCTGATTGGGCTGGAAATATTGTCGACAGACATTCATACAGTGCGGTACTAATTACCTTAGAGGGTTGCCTATTAGTCGGCAATCGGTAAAACAAATGTTGGTCTGTCTTCCGCAGAATCTGAATATATTGCAACTCGTGATATGTTAAGGTTATCTAGGATTCTGAAAGAATTAGAAATAGAGAATATTGTAAAAGAACCAAAGATATTAAATAATAATCGATCAGCTATTGCGTTATTAATGAATAGAGTTTGCAAGTGGATGATTTAAAACCTATTCAAATAAGATATCGTCATATAGAGAAAAGTGTAAACAAAACTTCTTATTTTATATATCGTCTAACGAAAACTTAATTGTATTGTTGTTGTCGTATCTCGGATCCATCTTGGACCCCTGGTCATGAAGGATTATTGCTGTCGCTTAGATATCAACCCAGGAGGCATCGCTAGAGGACAGTCAGACACTTGCCATTCTTTAACGAAGAGAAACAAACACTGAAGAAGAAGGAAACATCAGTCCCGCGCCTGGATTCGAACCCAGGTTCCGACACAACAGGTACATTATCTGTTAACCAGAAATTTAAACAAAAGTAATCACGACGGATTATGTAAAGGTTCAAAATTAAAATTATACACATTTTCTCTACATAGTACTATATTTCCCTTACATTAGTTTTATCAGACATATTAAATGTTGCCTCGCCATAAAACATGAGGGAAAAAAAATCTCTATTATATCAGATACGAATCAATTAACTACAGTAATATAAAAGTTTTTGGAGAATTTCGAAGAAAAAAATTAGTAATTTCCTGTTTAATTTGGTAAATGAATCTTTATTTCTAGCAGGTGAAAGCTAAGTATTGTCAAAATATTCAAGAAGAAGCATAAATTACATTCCCTCTAATTGGAGAGTTTTCGCAATGAGAGCGGATTATCCAATCTTCCTAAATCTCATCTCAAAGGTATTTCCAGTATTTTCTAATCTTAGGTTTGCAAACAAGTTCTTGTTCGATTTTCTCCAACAAGATGTTTTCCCTGAGGAGTCTTCTTCCAATTTTTCTTCAATGCAATGGATTCTACTCAGGTTATTACGACTGATTGAAAATTCTAGGCCCTTTCAGAAGTAATATTCAGAATTATTTGCTAAGATAAACTACAATTTTCTCTCAGCTTCAATAATTTTAGATTTATGTAAATGAAAATAATTTTTTTTTAAAAAATTTTTTTTTACCAACTGTTGTAAATTTTGGCAACTTCAAGATTTTATCTGAGCGCTCTTTCTAACCTATATTTCCAGTATGATGAAAGGAACAGCTATTAATTACTTTCTAAAAAAAAGTTTCAATCGAATTCAAATATTTCTCAAAATTCATCTTAATGATCTTACATATAATTAAGTATCGAAGTGCCAAGCAAATGCTAACAACATATTTAAAAAATAAGGCAATAATGTAATGGCGTATATTTCTCCTATACATTTCTGCAGGGAAACCTACCTTTTAAACCAGAGAAAATTCATTTTTCTAAGATTATTAATTCTGTCCGATCTTTAAATATTTCTTATTGCATAACAAGAAAACTATTGCAATTACATTCAAAATCACTTTCAATTAATTTTCTAATATCTTGCCTGATTTATACTGCCCAGAAAGCTAAGTCCCCAAATATTAGATTTAATAAGTCCCACATTAAGGACTAGCTTAAAAATAAGGGAGGTATTTCAAGATGTTGGACTGTATCCTCATATTCGCTTAGGGTACCATTTTGTTAGGTACATCTAACTAGAAGCATGTTTCACTTCCTTTAGCCTTCAATACAGCTTGAGGTTCGTCTTGGTGCGGATTTCAGCATCGTACAAGATGCTGGAAGATGCTGAAAGATAAAGTCGCGCATATGCTGAAAATTTGATGGAGGCTGCCTTTTGACGAACAGCATCAACTATCACTCCACGTTCAAAGTAACTCAGATCATTGGCTTTTCTTATTACGGCAACTGATGCTAGAAGTGCTCTTCTAACCTTATTTATGCCTCACATATTCTATGTATAATAAAGTACTATCTCAGTGTAGAGCCTTAAAACTGTCTTACACAAATCTAAATTAAATCAGGGTTTAAACTTCGTAACTAAAACCCATAAATCTTGGAATGTTACAAAGCAATAAGACATTAAAAGACTTCCTAAAGGATTTTGGTTGTAGTCAAAATCATGACGAAGTTTTACTTTTATTATTGATACTTTGCAGTGGTACGAAATATCCTAATAAGTTTGCAATAAATTGTTACATATATGAGACATCGCGAGCGAAGCGACGGGTTGCCGTCTAGTATTTTTAAAAATACAAAAATGGATTGCTGTAGCCATGATTGAATAGCTTTACATACGAAACATGTAGACTTGTATTTATTTAGAATTACTATTATAAAAGATATTTCGTTAATATGGTTTAATTAGTAAGTAGTTATAGATTTAGCAACCGTGGGTTTTTCCGGTATTATATTCTGTAACCAACAAATCATATTGAATTCAGATTGAAAGTCATCCATAAAGCAACATTTATAGTCCGTTCACTATATATGTGGAGGCACGTGATCACAGCAAACCAATCGTTGTCATTTCCTTTCTTCACTAGTTATTGCTTGGTCGCTTCTGGAATATCGTTATGGGTTGCTCGCGTTGCTTACATCATATTCGTCTTCAAGTTACAATGTTTTATTTTCATTATTGTTGTTGGTTTTTACAATATTATTTCTTTTTTATTTTTTTATTTTCGATTTCATAAAAAGATTGATTTTAGGCATTTGCAATTGTATTTTTAACTTCATTTGAGTAACATTAGTTTTATATTTTTGTAGACCTAGCTTTTTTTTTGTTTTGTTTTTAGCCGCCAAGTTTAAAGCCAGTAAACAGAACTACGGGAGTAAGTAATGCTCAGTCGTTCACCATATATGGAGCTGTCACTTGCCTCCATAGAACGGACTATAATTTGTTTGTTTATTTATTTGTTTCTTTGATCGCAAGCATATTTCAGCGATTTGTAATGGTGCAAGTACAATAGATGCTAAATTCCACCAGGAACAAGGTATAAATTAAGAACAAGAAAGGAAGAGAAATTATACAAAGAAGAACTGAGAAACATTCAAGCCCATGCACTGTGATCCGAAATGCGAATCTAGCTGAACAAAATTCTTTTATTCGTTTAAACTACTACTTATTGTTGTAGAAGCTAGAGAAACTGCCAAAATAACGAAATAAATATAAATTCGGCTTCATAAATACGTTTATTACTAAAATTACTCGTTGTGACATTATAAAAAAAATAAAATAAAATATTAATTTTTGTCATAAATAGCGTCACAGTAAATTATGAATTTTTCATTCAAATAATAAGCAGTAGAAAAAAGTCATAATTGGTAACTGACAAAAAAAAATGGCAACTACTGTATATTGCAATCATTGGAATTGCCACTTCCTCCGGATATTGCTTGTTCCCAATCAAACGCATTTCATTCTATATTTTTCATTAATGTCTTCTTTTCTAATTTTCCCCGAAGTCTTTTTCCCTTCGTCTTTAATCTGCCTCTTTTAAATTATAATCTATATGAAATGTGAAATAGACATTCAAAAAAACCCAAGCCAACAATACATCATAGAAAGACCAAATCTCTAAGTTCTGATATCCACAAAATTGCTATCTTCCCTGTCATGATTCATTTCTTTAGGAGTGGTATCAGGCTTGATGTAACCGGTTTGAAAAGAGCTTTTTTTCAATGCAAAAAAAAAAAAATGCATTGAAGAAACTGTCTACCATTGTCAATAAAAATTCTGATTTTATGATAAATTTCTTGTCGTGTATTTCTACTTCTGCGGACGTGAGTTTGTTGTTTTGAATTATCGTCGATAATTCAGTTCTTGTCAAACGCGACACAACCACGTCTTCTAACGGTAAAAAAACAATAAAATTATATTAAAAAATTCGTAAATCTTAACAGACAATTTTAACTAAATTTTATTATTATTCTTATTCTTATTCTTATTATTATTATTATTATTATTATTTCGAAAAAGTTTCAAACCATGGGTTTCCCCAGCTAAGACAATATGGCGGGTCAAGGACCAAAGCACAGTTTGCCAACTGTATTAAAAAAAAAAAAAAAAAAAAGTTGGAAGAATAGTTAGGG
>JAFIDM010002131.1:29333688-29345056 GCA_023159025.1 Thereuonema tuberculata
AAAAAAAAAAAAAAGTTGGAAGAATAGTTAGGGATGTGTGCTTGTGTGCCATAAATTTCCGAACTATGCGTGTTGTGTTGAGTACCACAGCCTTCTGGAGTTGTGCATAAGTGTTTTTATGAAGTCCTAGTGTGCTGAGGCTGTGATGCAATGTGTGAGGCACCAGACCAGTAGCGGACAGGATGATGGGTACAACACGTACTCGGTCCTGCCTCCACTGCTTCTGGAGCTCGTGTGCTAGGTCTGTGTATTTACTTATCTTGTCAGCGTGAGTTTTCTGCATGTTCTTGCTGATGGGAACTGCAATATCAATGAGATAGGTCTGTTTGTTGACCTTATCAACAAGTGTAATGTCAGGTCTGTTGTGATGTATAGTTTTGTCTGTGTGAATGGGACGGTCCCAGTACAGCTTATGTGAGGGTGACTCTAGTACGCTTTGTGGTGTGTACTTGTAGTATGGGACCGTGTTCTTAATAAGTGAGTGTTTGTGTGCTAGCTGTTGATGAACGATCGATGCTACCTGATTGTGTCGGTGGAGGTAGTCTGTTTGGGACAGAAGGGGACAGCCAGATATTATGTGGTCGATCGTCTCATGTATAATGTGGCATTTCCTGCATCTGTCGTCGTGTGTGTTTGCGTCGTGTAGAATGTGTTTCTTGTAGTTGAGTGTGGGAATGACATGGTCCTGTATTATTATTATTATTATTATTATTATTATTATTATTATGTGAAAGATTCAAACCTTGGGTTTCCCCTGCAAAGACAATATGGCGGATCAAGGACCAAAGCACATATTGCCAAGTGTAAAGAAGTGTGCAAAAATGATTGGGGATGTGTGGTTGTGTCAATAAATTCCCTAACTATTCGTGTTTTGTTGAGCACAGCCTTCTGGAGTTGTGCATTAGGGTTTTTGTGAAGTTCTAGTGTGCTGAAGCTGTGGTGCAGTATGTGAGGCACCAGACTAGTGGCGGACAAGATGATGGATACAACACGTACTCGGTCCTGTCTCCACTGCTTCTGGAGCTCGTGTGCTAGATCGGTGTATTTACTGATCTTGTCTGCGTAAGTTTTCTGCATGTTCTTGCTGATAGGCACTGCAATATCAATGAGATAGATCTGTTTGTTGACCTTATCAACAAAGTGTGATGTCAGGTCTATTGTGATATATGGTTTTGTCTGTGCGAATGGGGCAGTCCCAGTGCAGTTTACATGAGGGTGATTTATTATTATTATTAATATTATTATAGATAGGTATCAAAGATCACGGCACTTAGCTAAAGTTAGGATTCGCACCTTGAGTTGTCATCGGGAAGAGACTGGGACGGACCGTTTCGTCCTCATTAGGACTCCTCAGCCAGCCAAACTCCCCTGATGACAACTCAGAAGGCGCGCAAGGTGTTAGTATCCCGCTTCTCGCACCCGAGAATGGGACCTCCCACCGAAGAAATCCTAAACTTCTTTTATTTATAAGCTTTTGGCTTTTTTACTAGATTTATGCAGCCATTAAATTCCTTTTGTGCTTGCCGAAAGGCAGGTCAGGGAAATTTTGTATTTTTTATCTTGATTAATTTTTGGTTAGGATTTCTTCGGTGGGAGGTCCCATTCTCGGGTGCGAGAAGCGGGATACTAACACCTTGCGTGCCTTCTGAGTTGTCATCAGGGGAGTTTGGCTGGCTGAGGAGTCCTAATGAGGACGAAACGGTCCGTCCCAGTCTCTTCCCGATGACAACTCAAGGTGCGAATCCTAACTTTAGCTAAGTGCCGTGGTTTGATACCTATCTTTAAATTATTCCGGCACGTTAAACTTCTTTTTTTTTATTAATATTATTATTTTAAATTAAATCTATAGACTATTAATCACCTACTAATGATTAATAAATATAAAATTTTGCAAATATAACATATTACAAACCTTTACATGGGTTTTTTTAACCAATTGATTCCGATCAGATTCAGTATTCTTGGTTACCGTCGTGGTTGAGAATCTCCTGTTGACTTTTACCCTTCTCGAAAACAAGGACCAAAATATAGATCTGATTGAAAGACCTACAAGACCTTGCTTTTCTCTACACTATGATCAAAGAATTTCCTTTCTGTTTCAATCGGGTTTTTTTTTTTTTTTTTTTTTTTTGTTTTTTTTTTTTATAAATTAAGATTTGAAAAGAACGAAAACCGAACTGTTTTTACAAAAAGAATATTATTTGACATTCCTTACTTGAAAGTCACGATAATTACCCAAATATTACTCCCAAAACTGTCAGGAACCTTAAAAAAGAATGTTCAATTGGAATTACGGGTTTTATTCATTTAAACAGTCTCTTAAAAACTTCATGCAGTTAACATTCACAAAGCATCTGGCGCTGGACGCGATCTCGATATCAACTTTCAAGGTTTTACGACGTTTCCCCATCTGAAAATATTCTATTTAAGAATTGAAACATGATAAGGCAATATGTTTACATGACAATTACAGTAAAAGCATCCACTGTGTCGAAATGACTTTTGTCCAACTAGATCTGCGATTTGAACCACTGATCCATGTCGGGATTCGAATCTAGGTTCGAGCATATCAGCCTCATGACCGGTCGGAATCATGACATTTAAGAAAGGAAAGCAAAACAAAGATGAAATAGTGGATTGGTCTAATTTCTGTACTCCAACAGAAGAGAAACTGTTGAAGCTGTTCTTCAACAATTATAAATCAATAAATCATTTAATAAAAACTATTTTAAATAGTATTCTAAAAAGAATAAGTTGAATGGATATTGCAGAAAGTAAATCGCACCCAATCGATCTTTAATAAAACGTTACTTTTAAAAATACTGAAGCTAATAAATCTTAAAAATATATACTGAAAGAAACACATAGGCAAGTCTACTTAACTGTGATTTTTAAGTAAATGTATCACTTATCAATCATTTTGTCTTTGAGCGCTGTTGAATTTCTGTCGCATTTTTAAATATGCAAGAGAAATAAGGAAAGCGTATCAGGTGAAATTACAAAATAAATTAAAAAAAAAAAAAGGAACAGTGAGAAGTAAATACAGAAAAATCTGTTGACTTATCAACAAATATAAAGAATTGTATTGACGCCCAACTTCAACAAAAATAAAAATTATATCCTTTGTGAACGAATCTCTTATTTACTTATAACTTTTTTCCTTAGGTTTCTTCTATTAACATTTAAACACTCAATTAATATAAAACTAATTATGAAACTAATCAGGAATTTAAAGTTACTATCCAAACTCCTGTAACTTAAATTATTTTAAAAAGCAATATCTTTTTGAATCCTACAGTTTTATGGGACTTCCTATTTACCATAAGCCTCTCTCTCTTCCCCCTCCCCCAGCAGAATTGAAACAAACTATTTTGTTCTGAATGCCCTGAAAAAAATAGTCCTACAATTATCAGAAATGCAAATATCATCTGAATCATTTTTCATTCATAAATTCCACGATAAACAAAGAGGTTTTTTTTTTTTTTAGTTACCTTTGGTATTGTCTTACTTAATCTTCAACTATCATTCTGGCAAACTTAATCCTTCCGGATATTCAGGAGGCTTCACAACATCGTGACTTGAAAGTGTATTGGCGCTCTCCCCTATAATTTATCCAGCCATTTGCACAATCTTTGGCAACTTCCAACTCTATGGTCAACTTAAAGTGTCGAATAAGCCTTGCTTCAGGTTCAACTTTTCCAAGGGTTTCCATAAATTAAGGAACAAATCAAAAATCACTGACTTGGTAAACTTGTGTAACTGACATGTAATTTATCGTAGGTAAATCTTAGATTTCAATCTTTACTGATAGTTCAATGAAAATTTAAAGTAAATGAAATGTAAAGTATTTTGCAGACTTGCTCTTTCGCTTATCATTTCCTTATTGGATGTATATGTTTAAAGTAGATAAAAATAGATATAGAGCGAAAAATAGCTAATCATGTCTAGACAACAGGATTAAAGTGCTAAAGGTGATACAGTGTGAATTGGTCGAGTTACGATAGCCACAAGTTTTATCATAGCTTTACAAGCATTCACAGATAAGCTGACAGATCGTAGCTAGTGCAGTGAGAATTCAAAATAAATGGAAACCAAAGTACGTTGCAGACTTGGGGCGATCTGCATCAACCTAAAGTTAACATTGAGGGATGTTCAAATCTTAACTTACATTTTCTGTGCACCAACATTATCGGTCGTTAAATCGCCGTTGAATCATCAAAATTTAGCTGCCCAATTTTCTTCTGTTAGATCATTCCTCAATTAGAAAAATCCCAACAGCCACTGCATTGGCGTTTACAAGATGGCTGAAATCGACTTCGATTCCTGTGATTTTGACGTTGTATAAGATATATTTAAAAGTTCCTAAAATAATGTTACATAGCGCTAATTCATTTAAAGATTCTTCAGCCCAAGTGTTTGTTTGTTTTTCCTTCTCCATTTGTCAAAAATTCTTGCGCGTGCGAAAAGTGATCAGGAAATGATGTTAAATGTTATTAACGAATCGCAGCTATTTTTAGAAATACGACACATTATCAACGACTCATCAGTCTAGTATTGTGTAATTTTGCTTGGTGTATGCTAACTTTAATTTGTACACACCTGTAAAGTTTCGAATTCGAGTAGCGACTTATCAACTGGCAACTGCCTTGGCCAACTGCCTTGGTACACCCCGCATTTACGATTTGGTTTATCATTCTCTTCTTGGATGAATCTGTGTAGTACAATCTATGGATATGTTGAGAGTTGATTCAGTAATGAATAGGACATATATTACCTCTAAATTTAGCCTTCGAAAAATATCAGACTTTTATTTTAACTTATAATCAATATTGAGAATTTTCTTCTTTTTTTTGCATTTAAAATTTATTCAGATTTTATTTAACAAATTATCTCAGTTTACTAAGTAGAATAATTCAGTTCCATGTTAATCTGCGAATCAGCATTTTTTATTAATATGAGTATTTCTTTAAATAAAAATATTACTCTCAAGCATGAATTATCCTTTCCTTACAGATAATTACAGAGTCCTATCCGGAAAATAATTCATAGTAATACTACCGCTTAGAGAAGATTATACACTGGTTGGCAACTTAAACAGCAGTCGGTAAAATTATTCAAAAAGACGTCGAGTAAACTAAACCAAAATTCGGAATTTCATATGTAAAACCTTCGAATAAGTTAAGCCCATTTTATTAAAATCCTGCCTCTTCATAGGCAGGAATCAACTCTTTTCTAGAGTTGCTGTTCTCTGTTTGCTGTTACTCAGTTGAAACGTTTATAATAAATGTCTACTGAAAATATTAGCTGGAGGAAAACTGGACGAATGTAGTTATGACAATTACAACTAGAGGTCGCAATATGGTCAAAAGAGAGCCTTTCTGTAGCCTATGAGAGTTCGATTCGAAAGCAATTTTTCAGAAGAAATAATTATGAATTTAAGTCCATGGGAACAACAGCAAATGAGAATAGGTATCTTCAAGTCTTATCGAACAAAACAGTCTCAACTGAGTTCGATCTCCGTAAAGATAATAAACACTTCCCCGTTTCAAATTCCACTTTGTCATGAGATTTGACGAAGATAATCTCATGCTTTTAACAGTTTCATATTTCTTCTTCAACTGTCTTCTACTTCTTAGCATAATTATTAAGTAAGTACCTCATCAACTCTTCATAATATATTTGAAAAATATATTTAATAACCAAACGAATTTTCGGAAGATATTACTTTATTTTAGTTATCATTAACAAACTTGAAGAAGGAAGAAAGTAATGTCTTCTGAAAATTCCTTTGGTTATTAAGTATATTTTTCAAATATATTATGAAGAGTTGATGAGGTACTTATCTACTTTAACAGTTTGGTATGTCTCTCTGATAAAGTACCACTGAATTAAGATAGGTGAATTCGTGTCTGGATTGTGAATCGAAGATTTCAGTACTTGTAACAATCAATTAAGGTTTTCCCAGAAGGACACTGATGACAGAGACTAATCACGTAGGAAGAGGTACAGACTGTTATCCATGAAGAATCGTCAACGTTTACCACTTTTATGGATATGAATACTGTTTTCACTTGCTAATCTCAAAGTATTAGCATTTTACAAGACCTTGACATGAAGAAAGTCCCTCGCAATATATAATATATGACTGCTTCAGATTAGAGATTACAATCCAAATATAATTCATAACTGTACAACAGTAATTAGAGAAGTAAACATCATTTATCATATGGAGTGAGAAATTCCTGACTTTGATTATAAATATTACAGTATGTAAAAGCGTTTTGTATCTCTCAATCCTTCTTTCTATATCTACGATGAGGTCTAATTGATCCTTAATTTTTAAAGATATCTTATACAACAGATACCTTCAACATTGACATTTTATGTCACTTTTGAGTTATCTCAGTAATGATATGAGACATTATTAGCAAATTTCTACAGCTGAGAAAGATGAAAATACAACTATATATGTATTCTTTCACCATTACAACTGTTCAGGAATATCAGAATGAAACTTTGATTATAATTTCAGTATTTCCGCAGAATTTCATGATGATGTTCTTTTTAATTTGGTTGAGCAACATACTTACAAATTCCTGTTAGCCTGTATGTCAATGTCAGAAGCTACTTTAGAAGTTTATACTATTTTCAGTAATGTAGGGGATTTCATAAAAATATTTATAAACTAAATAATTTGTTAGGTAATTTTTCAATGTTGGGATTAAAAAGAGAAGAGGCTTCTCCCCCATTTTGACATTTACAAATTCTGGAGTCAACAAATAAAACTCCAAAGTTTACTTCTTTTTTATTTTCTAGACAAAATTGAAAAATATTGCTCAGAAGTTGTCAAACTGTCAAGTTTTTCTTAATATCAGTAAAAAGTGATAAGATTTTCAAATATGAAACTTATTGTTTTCAATCGTCTTTAACTGATGAAAACCTAAATATGACAGAAAGATGCAATTCGTGAATTAGAGAAGCAAAGAAAATTGATGAGAAACAGTCTAACATTATGCAGAAGGCAGCTGCTCAATTATTTTTTCCTAACGTAGACATTACGTTATAAGGAGAATCAAGGACTCTTTTTTTTTTTAGTTCCACAAAGGTAAAAAAACAAAAGATGCTTTTGTGGAAGAACAGATAAACTTTTCAAAATATATGTATTAGATAAGTAATACAAGGAGGTTAATAAAATTGGAATAAAAAATCATAAAATCAAAGTAAAATATTACTGAAATTAATCTATAATTGCAGAAATTCTTAGGAATGTATTTTATTTCTAAAGTAGCTCAAGTAAGATAAGGTTTTGACATACTGTACTTGCTTCCTCTGAACTGCTTTTATCTCATATGTGAATGAAATTTTTTCCTCTGCGAAAAAACTTGTATTTTTTTTAAATATTAAAATTTTAAAAAAATATCTATCAACTAAACAAATGAAAATGTCTTTTTCTTCTCGTACCGCCACTAGATAAAAATTAATACTAAATTTCGAGATTTCTATTAAAGCCTGAAGCCATTTCTATAAAATATTGAAACGATGATTTGTAATAACAGCACAGTTAATAGGCATCTGCTTTACAAGAAATTACCATATTTTGTAAAACTTACTGGGTGGTGCGAGAGGTGCCTCAGCACCAGGCGCCGTATCAGTAGAGACGCCGTCGAGATTTTCTCTCTGTAAATGGAAATCGATGCGCTGATGATTTTGGCATGTTTTCTGTTTGTAATACATGTCCCGAATATCAATAGAAAAGAAAAGAGGAACAGAAAACTCCTTCGCACCAGGTTCCAATTGGATTGCTTCGTTGCTGAAATATACATTACCCTATACATTACCTAATTATCTGCATTTGAAATCATAGAGGTGGTATTACACTTTTTTTTTACGTTTTAAAAGTTTTTATTTCCCCGCTTTCTTCATATTTTTCGAATTGCAGCTGTAAATTTTTGTTTCAGTTTCTTTGTCTCGTATATTCAATCGAGGAAAGTACTGAATAATTCTTTCCATTTTTTTTATTCTCTTCCTTGATTCTATACATTTTTTTTAAGCAAACATTACCCTTAGAGAAGAGAAACCCATCTATCTTCATGAGTAGCAGGGGGTAGGCATCTGTCTTCCCATAGTCTGCCATTGTCTCTTTTATCTCTTTCACCGTCTACTTTAGTTTTCGAAATGGCCGTTTGGGGGCGCCATCTCATGCCTTGCAAATGTCGGTCAAATCCCCGAGCTTGAGCCAACCCCAATAACCCCTACACTTCACTGTAAATGAGTAACGCCTGCTGAAACCAAGCTTTCTGCAATATATTGCAGAATGAAGTTTACTTCGAGAAAAAGAACTTAAACGAAATGGCACACCTGTTCCATGAATATGTAATGACTTATTCGGATAAACGTACTCAATCAATTTAGGCCCTCCATCTTTCATTTTATGTATATTCTGCATAAAATCCTTCTTCTTGTATCTATTACAAAGTTTACAATACCATAAGCCATTTATGATTGATATGATATGCTAATGGAGTGATATGAGTTTGATACATTAATGCAGTATGATATTTATGGTAAACAGAAATACCACAAACTTCGTATTCCTATATTTAATATAGCCAACATCAAACGCTTTACGCATATTGCATTATATAATTCACCAAATAACGAGGATCGAAATTCCTACCCATTTCTCTAATGATAATTTTATTGACACCGAGAATTTAGGTCGCTTTTATTATGTAGTATTTCAGCTCCAAATCTACAGTGAAACCAAGCAAACAAACAAACAAACACAGAACTGAATGCTGCGAACATGAAATCACAATAAAATATCTTCAATTCATCATTTCCAATAAAGTCCACAAATATTCAATCACTATCAAGCTGATTTTTTAGCACAGATTTTTCTTACGAACTGTTACTTTCTCAGGATCAGTTAAAGAATCAGATATTTCTTTGAGTAATTTTTATTCAAAACTTACTATATGAAAGTTTTAGTTATAAACAGAAGGACAGAGATATCAATTTTTTTTTAATTTATTAAAAAGTATGTTATTATTATCAATATGTTAAAGTTTCAGACCTTAGGTTTCCCCAGCAAAGAAACATGGCGGGTCAAGGATCATAGCAAGGAGGGCTAGAGTTGTGTCCATAAATTTCCTAACTATGCGTATTGTGTTGAGTACCACAGCCTTCTGAGTTGTGCATAAGTGCTTTTGTGAAGTCCTAGTATGCTGAGGCTGTGGTGCAATGTGTGAGGCACCAGACCAGTGGCGGACAGGACGATGGGTACAACACGTACTCGGTCCTGCCTCCACTGCTTGTGAAGCTCGTGTCCAAGGTCTATTTACTGATCTTGTCTGCGTGAGTTTTCTGCATGTTCTTGCTGATAGGCACTGCAATATCAATGAGAAAGGTCTGTTTGTTGACCTTATCAACAAGTGTGATGTCAGGTCTGTTGTGATGTATAGTTTTGTCTGTGTGAATGGGGCGGTCCCAGTACAGCTTATGTGAGGGTGACTTTAGTACGCTTTGTGGTGTGTACAGTATGGGACCGTGTTCTTAATAAGTGAGTGTTTGTGTGCTAGCTGTTGATGAACGATCGACGCTACCTGATTGTGTCGGTGGAGGTAGTCTGTTTGGGAGAGAAGGAGACAGCCTGATATTATGTGGTCGATTGTCTCATTCTTATTATTATTATTTATTATTATTTATTATTATTATTATTATTATTATGAAAAAATTCTATTATATATTGGAAATAAAAAATAATATTAGACAAAACTATAACTTAAGATCTGAAAGCAATATAAAATTAACATACCCTTATATTAATAATAGCTATGGAACAATACATATTAATTATAAAATTGATAAACTTTATTAATAATTTAAATATAAATTTATTTGAAAACAATCAACATATATCAACTGTAAAAAATTTATAAAAAAAAATGGTTAATTGAAAATTTTTAAGAACATATATGTAAGAATTTTCTCATTACTTATATTGTATTAATATATTATATTCGTAGAGTCAGTATGCCTATTATGAGACCCCTGCCTAATATGAGACCCCAGCCTACAGAATGTACTAAGTGCTGCCGCCTGGCAACTGGAGCGTGAAACAGTAGTCTAATGCATTATACGTCAGCGGTGAGTCAGTCGAGTGTTTCCTAGCGCAAACAAAGGTTCAGTAATTTTTTCCCTGAATTTGTGCTCGTCGACTTTTTTCCACGTGTATTTTCATTGGCTGTTTTCACCTTTAAGATAAGACTCGCTTTGAAACTCTTAGTATCGGATAGATAGCTTTAAATGTGTAGTATAAACATGCCGGTTTGTTTTTAAGCTGACGTTAAGCCTAACCTAAAAAATTCGTTGGCGTGTATGACAACGCGGTCGTGCCTAATATGAGACCCCAAAGGATGCCTAATATGAGATAGGGTCTCATATTAGGCATTCTTTTTTTTTTTCATCATGCAAAGGTTGTTTACATTTTTTTTATTTAATTTTAGATGCCTTCCGAAACAAAACGCAAAAAATGGGATCCTGTAATGATGGTACGTGCTGTCAAAGCCATAAGAAGTCGTGATATGGGCTACAAAAAAGCTGCAAAATATTTTGAAGTTCCAAAAGGAACTCTGGAGAGTTATGTTACGGATTCAGAAAAAACAGCTGAATCACTGGTAGACGTTAGTTTGAGAAGATGGCCTACTTTACCACAACACATTGAAGATTCGTTAGTAAAATACTGCATTGAGATGGACTCAAGGTTTTATGGTTTAAGAAGGAGGGATATTAAAAAAATGGCATTTCAGCTTGCTATGAAAAATGATTTAAAGAATCCGTTTTCATCAGAAAAACAATGTGCTGGTGAAAAGTGGTTAAAGGGATTTTTATAACGACACCCACAACTGTCTCTAAAAAAACCTCACGCAACATCGTTCGCAAGAATTAAGGGATTTAGCCCAAACAATGTGAAATTCTGGAATCTAAAAACGAAAAGTAAACAAAACCTGAAGTAAACTTCAACTAATTCGTTTAAATGTCATTTTTCTTTTTTACCTATTAGCGATGAAGATAAATATTACCTAATTATTGTTTAAAGTTTTGTTTTTGACGAACTTTTCAGTAATTACAATTCATTTTTTTAGTTATAGAAGAGGGTCTCATATTAGGACTACTTTTTTCAAACCCCCAAAATTTAACATTTGTGTTTAAAATTTCATACAAGATAAAATATAAAGTTGTTTTAATTTTCTGTCATTGTTATTTGTAGTAAAATGTATGCCTTAAAAGAATATCACGTTGGTACTGTAATTCCTCACTTATTTTCCTAGTTTTAGATGAAAATCAAAAAGGGTCTCATATTCGG
>JAFIDM010002131.1:29353609-29367451 GCA_023159025.1 Thereuonema tuberculata
TTTTTCAAACGGTTGTCATTTTAAGGATGATCTACAATTTCGTCCTAAAATCTCCAAATCCATATAAAAATGTAAATTTAATTTACTTCAATTTTTATGGATATGAAGGTTTTTAGGACCAAAGTCCTTTAATTATATAAAACCAGTAAGCAAAACCTTGATTCAGCAGATTTTGTCCATAAAATACACGATTTACTGAATATGTATTGTTACTTACTTACTCTTATCATTTATAGAGAAAATTTATAATGAATCTTCAAAGGCTGTGAGGATTTTTTTTGTAAGAGCTTTGTTGTTGATTCTTTTTAAGAGAAAACAGTAAGGTTGTTCTAGAAAGTTCTCGAAAAGTACAATGAAGATTGGTGCGTAGAAAGAAACAGTTCCACAATCATAAAAAATGGATATATTGTGGATGAAAAAAAAAAACCTCTCTGCCATAAACAATCAATATACTTGGGCGATGAAAACAGTGCACCGCTGGGATTCGAGCAAAGTTCTTCACAAAATGATTTGATGGTGGACGGAGAAGGTCCCTTAATTCCCTCGCAGGAAGTCTTCGAAATAGAGGGTGGCGTTCTCTCATTCCCAACGCAATTACGGAGAAAACAGAGAGCGGCATAAAAGAAAATGGATCAATGGAGGATGATATTACGAAGTAAAAAGAAATGGCTAATAAGAATAATAAAAATCTATGAGAGACAGCGACTCAAATCTCCTGTGAATGGTCTCAGCAGGATTCCAAAATATTTGCCCTTAACTAAAACTTGGGAGACCGTTCAGATAAAATTTAGAAGAGATCGATTCGATTTTGAAGTTTCCAGATATCTTCAGAGATCGTGATCTAATCAGTCTAACCCCCAAGAGAAATGTTTAGACTGAATGCATTTATGAGACTAAATTATTAAAAAGAGGATTCTACTGCATAGCTGTTTTGGATTTCTGAAGCTTTAGCTCGAGATGAAGATTTCATTATTACACTAAATGATAACAAAGAATGCACATAACTAAACAAAACACAAATATTCACTGAGCTACTTTTGGTATTTGTGCTCGGAGATAGTACTGTTTCGAGACCACTCATCAGTCCAGTCCGCCCAGTATACCTAGCTCAGTGAAAAAGGACAATGTACAAAACGGACAAACATACAATTCAATGACCCCTCAATTAAAAAAAAAAACATCAAAACAAAATCAAAAATAAAAGGGGATGAATAATTAATCTCCGCTAGCATTCAGCTTAGCATTAAAGGATTATTTTATTAAAAGGTTAGTAATTATAAATGAAATTTAACGAACAATTATTACATTAAATGAAAACAAAGAACGCACAAACAAAACACAAATGTAGCTCAGTGAATATTTGTGTTTTGTTTAGTTATGTACATTCTTTGTTTTTATTTAATGTAATAATTGTTCTAACGCACGTTAAATTTCGTTTGAAATGAAGATTTCATATTTACCTGCAGCTGCCCCTTGGTGTTGGATATTATAACCACTGCTTAAAGTAATTTCTAGAAATTCTAAGTGTACTGTAAAACTTCTTCTTCTTCCTCGGTGCTACAGCCCAGGGTGAGCTTTGGCCTCCCTCTCATTCATCTCTTCTCTCCACTGATATTCCGGTTTTCAACTTGATTCGTTTTAAAGGATTAAAAAAACAATAAAGGAGTTGCGAAGCATGGTCGGAAAGCACATCATCAGCTGTATCTCAATTTAAATTTAGACAATTCATTATGTGAATTGAAATGTCGTGATTGTACAAACATTCTTCGGAAGGTTAGTGTGAAACACAAGAATTAATTAAGCAATTAATTTTTGAAAAAGAAGTTTGGAATAATACACGATATATAATAAGAAAAATTGCACTCTAGTAAAGTATGAAATTATAAAAAAGCTAGCAATAAAAAATAATAGTAATCAAAATTATCATCTTAAACGAAATAATAAAATTATCTTATCCTCCAATTTATAATAGTTACGGGCAAAAACTATTCCTTTCAATATGGAAAGAATTTTAAATAATATGAATATAAATATCTTTTTGGAAAATCAAGAAATATCAGTTATCAAAAAAAGGTCACTATAAAAGGGCTTATTGATAATACTAAAAGAAAAAGTTTTCTAAAAATAACTTAATGGGCTAAGTTCATTACGATTTAGTATATTTAAATATTATTTAATATAAATATTTAATTATAAATAATAATTATAAATAATAAATTTTATTGATAAAATCTTTTTATTTTTGGTAGTTTAATTTTAAATTTAGATTTATATTTTAAATTTAATTTTAAATTTAGATTTATATTTTAAATTTAATTTTTAATATTAATATTTAGGTAAATTTTATATTTTTTAAATTTAATTTTAAATTTTAAAAGGGCAAGGTCTTGATAATGTTGCGTTTTAGTTTCTAAATTATTTCCAAATTTCGCCGCTGATGAAGTGTGTAGAGATAATAATATAAGATATTATTTGATGAGAGTTATTTGATTTGAGCTTCCAATGTAAATTAAAAAGTAAACAAATACTAAAGAGAAGTTATTTGAGTTAAAGAACGGGTCGATGAGAATCAGACCGTTCGTTAATCAACGGTGAGTTATGACGTGGATCATGAAGGTTCAATCATGACGTCATAATGACGATTGCGTGGAGCGCTACTCTCCGATTGGTAGAAAGTTTATACGCAGTGCAGAGACAGTCGAATCAGTGAGATGACAGCAGCCAGACCGAGTAGCGATCTCTGAGCGGGAAGTTCGAAGGGAATGGATTCGAAATGTGTTGGCCTAAACCGGTTTTCCACAACGTCAAGTATTGTAAGTTATATCTTTCTATATTAATAGGAACCGGGTTGAGCAAAGGAAGAAATTAGAGATACTTCGAATTAAAGAATTGAATTGAACAGAAGTGTAAGCTTGAACGGAATTAATTTAGCAGAAATTAATTCATGTGAATTAAAGTGAATGCAAAGTGTTAAATCAAGAGTGCTCCAGTATTAAAAGGAAACTAAGTGACAATAGAATTAAAAGTTAAGCAGATAATATCGAGTTAAGTGAATGCCGATATTATAAATTGTGTTAGTGATAAAATACGAAGAAGAAATAATTAACTTTATTTGTGCTTCGAATCCAGTGTGCTTCATAAAAGAACATAACTCAAGTTGTAGTTATTGGAAAAGGAATTAATTGTGAATTATTTATTTATTATTGAAGCAGATATTTGTGGAAAAGTTAATATTACAATTATCTGCATTAGTGAAATACTTAAAGCTTCCAGTCGAAGCTTAGTGATAAATTCATTGTTAAGTGATTATTACAGTGCTTCATTATCTAAGTGCAACAGTGTTAAGGATGCTACAGGTAGTGTGCTTCGATATGCAGTGAACTATGCATGTGTAAAGTATCCAAGAAATATTAGTGAAGGCTATTTGTTGAAGTGAATGACTAATGGGCTCAGCGCTACGAATGTCTATGGTAGCGTACTGACATTGTTTGAATATTACAAATACTATTTTCGTTTATTGAGCTCTTGAGAAACTCTAAACTACTTACCTGTATTACTAGTCGATTGCATCGACATTTTATACTCATTATTATCATCCTATGTGCAAATAATAATAAAAAAAAAAAATCGACTACTATTTCTCCACAAAGTGGAGATAATTAGATTATATCTCCATGGAAACAGTGATTTGTTTTTTGTTGTTGGCATTTCGAAAGCAGTGATTTGTTTTTTTGATATTGGCATTTTCAAATCCCAGATCACTGTCCGGCTTTATATATATATATATATATATATATATATATATATATATATATATATAATCCAACACACAAAACTTGAAGCTGGTGGTCTTCAAATTTCGTAAAGCAAAGATTTCAATCAATTATTATTATTATTATTTGGTATAACTGAACTTAATCTACTTGTAAATTGTGTGTATTATTTAACTTTATATTGCATGCATACATTTAATTTGCCATTAATTTAATTTAGTTTGTAAATGTTAATAAGAACATTCCCTTACGGAGTGTACTATTCTATAGTGAAACAACAATATATAGTTTTTTAATTATTATTATTATAGCTCTGTAAAAAGAGGACAGTGATTGTTTCGGGAGTTAAAGGTGGGCGAGCGGAGAACTGACCGCCCGTCTCAGCTTTGTCCCGGTGGTCAGTAATGCCGGGAGCGTTATGTGCGGCGAACCGAAAGGCCGTAGTGATTTGTAGTGGGATACCTTAACAATGTCAGTAAAAGGAAAATTTTAGATGAACAAGAGAATATACTTTCTGAAATAGAAAAATCAAACCCAAAATGTATTCCTAGGTGGTATTAATATTTATTTATTCAAGATGAATAATTAAAAAAATACTTTAAAAATGCATGAAAACATTTTGTTGAAATGGATATAAAAATTTATATTTGGGGATTACTTGATAAGTTGCGATTAGTATGTCTAGCGAACTCTCATGCTTTGATTACATTTTCATTAGGGATAAATGCCAGGAAATTAGAAATGGCATCTGTAGAACCAATTACTGATCATTTCATAACAGCAAAGAACTTAAAAATACAAATGCAAAGATAACATAAATCATAATAGAGGGAATCTAAAAGCACAGATTTCTTGTGTATTTAAAAAGATTAACCATACAAAGATAAGTAAAATCCAAATATAAACATTAAAAATGAAAACATTTTTACAAGTCCAAAATATTATGTGCAATAAATATATGCAACAGATAGAGAAGTCGAGGTACTCTGTCAAGGAAAAAGTGATTGAAAAAGAGCAAGTTAAGAAAGATTGGATTTCTGATTACTTAATAAAGAAAATAAAAGAAAAAGATAAGGATTTTAATAAGTTTCAAACAGTGCTCATAAGATACTTTTTAAATTTTTAAAGTTTACATCTCTTTTCAGTGTTAATGAAAAGAGAATGAAGAAATTACAACTCTGTAGCTGTAAATATATTCCTATATTCCAAGAGTTCTTTGAAATATTCATGTTAACGTTTCTTTCACTTAAGGAAATAACACATAAGTGAATGCTTGTTCACGTTTCCGTTAAGGGAGTTTCAAAACAGCTGTAACTTCGCTGTTTCACCTTCAAATTCAAACAAATTATTTAACATGATCACATTCGTATTATGCTATAAGCTTTCTTTTCCACTAGACAAAATATATTAATAATAACTTTCAAGCCATTCTTACATTCAAAGATTTTCTTTGCAGTTTTTTTTTGTTTTTTTTTGGTAGCAGAGGAGTTCACGAATGGCTTTTCGAACTATTTAATCTGGTCGTCATTTGGAGAACCACAGTAATGCAACTTAATGTTTGAAGTTTGACTGTTTCTACTTATAATGCTCGGTCTGACGTATTATTGAGATATTAATTTTTTGTTCTGTTAAACAACTATATCTTCTTTTAGGCAATTTGGAAAGAGTGAATAAGTATTACACCAATGTCTAAGATGTAAGTCCTTATTACCGCTGAGATACTGGAATGATTAATCAATTATTAATTTCAAAACCCTCTTTATATTTTTATGTAACCTGAACTTTAGCAACCTCAGTCATCATGTTGCAACAGACCAGCGGTGCACAACCCGCGCCCTCGGGCCTCTTGCGACCCATGGTTATATTTGCTGCGGCTCGATAGTGTCAGACTTAAAATTAAATTTGAGCCTTTACATTGATGCCAACAGATACATTGAAAAATGTCATAACTTGCAATAGCAACTGTCCCAGACTTTACTATTGGAATGTTAGTATGAAACACAACTAGCGCATTCTTTGATAATGTAAATTTATGTAAATTACATTTACTATTAATTATTATTATAAATGACATTCTCAAATCATTAATTAGAAATATAGTAAAAGTTGGGGGATGGGATGCTGAGGCCCTCCATCAGAACGTTTATAAAACTATTGACCCTCAGACTTCCCAAGGTTGTGCACCCTGTATAGACAGCCTCATCAGACAATTTTTGTAGGGTAAAAGGAAGCAATACAAAAGTAATGTGTCAAATTCTTTCCCCAGGATCTAGAAGGTCGAAAATGTTGAAGTAGTTCAGTTGAAGCAAATGGTTGTGCAAATCAAGAATGGAATACTAAAAAAGGAAATGTATTCTCGATTTTTCTGATTTTGACTAAATATATTTACAGCTGAAACTGTCCATAATACACATTTCCAGGTAGAATAAACTTAATTCACTCAATGCTTATATTCAAATGAATCCAAATTAAAGTTTGCCTCTGAATGAAACCAGAGGTCGAAAATAAAAATTCAAAATTCCAAAAAAGATATTTTTTACCCCCGTTTTCTGTTGAAAATCAAATCAGATTCGTGGATGATATACGACCGCCTTTCCACCAAGAGATTCACGAGGCTGAAAAATATCAGTGAATTCGATCGAGCGGGAAAAAGTTTGCCATAAATTATTGACGTCGACCGACGAGCAAATGCACCGACAGATAAGCTAACTTCATTTCACTATGTTAAAGGTTAGGAACTCTTTTAATAGTGTAAATAATAGATCATAGTTCACACCGTTCTACGCTTACTTTCAATAGAAATTGGAAGGTTTCTATTTATTCGAGATTTCAAATTGTCTCGGGAAATCAGATGTTTCATAATTTATTTTCTCTTTTAAATAAAATTAATAAAGCAAATCATATTCTGGAAATGCTGGCCCAAAACCAAGTAAGGAATCTAATGTCTGTGAATTTCTATAAACGTCAAGATATTAAATGTATTGACAAAATTGATCTAGTAAGTTAACTTAGCAAAGGAATTTCATGTTACACAATGTATTCTCGCTTTTATGTTTATTTGTTTTCTTTTCATAGATATAATGTAACTTCTGTGTGGTGATATGATATAAAATTGAATTAATTTCAATTTTTTTTTTGTTGTTGATTATATTAAAGTTTCGAAAAACAAGATACTTTCTGGCAAATAGCAACTAAATATTAGCATTTTCCCTGTAAGGATATAATCTAGGAAAGGAGTGCGGCTTCACAAATAAAAGATGAACTTAAAGTTGCTAAAAATACTTAAAACAGCGATAGTGCAATAAATTTAAAAAGTATTTGGATTCAGTGGATCTCACATTGAAGGTTTTGCCTCCAATAGTCCCTCTCTCTTCTACTTTGATCTTTTAGGTTGGATAACGGTGATTAGGTTGGACAACGATGGACTGAATTGTTGTAAACTGCCTTTCCTTCTGAAGAACAAAGATTATTTTAATAACCAATGTGAAAAGAAGGTCAGTTTGTGCATGTTACATAATGTAAGACCACAGCAGACGAAAAAATATCTATGAGTTGTAAAAAAGAATAGGGATTTGCTAAAGATGACTTGAAGGATAATGATGGAATGAGCCAATTGAAATGAAAATCACCGCAGATATAGAGTAAAAGATAGTAATACTGTAATTGATTTGAATTCCAAGGCAATACATAGGTTTGACAGGAAGCCATTATAGCAGTCTACGTTCTTGGAATACGATAGCTCTGTAATGTTGTTCTGCTCTATCTAGGACCATATACCTTGGGCCACAATTCAATGGCATCCTTGGGCTCCCAAGGAAAGGCTTGGAAGGTGTCCAAATCATTATATTTTCGATATAATGTCTTGGGATTCCGCTGGAATAGTATTGCCTTGTTAATAAGCACAATTAGGAGATGTTACTAGTGTTTCGCTGATTTTTTTTTTGTATTCCTGATATTGGCCTCAGAGCCTAACTGCAGTAGGTAACTGCACCTATTGAAGAGCAGTATAATCTTATTGGCAGAATCTCATTGGACAACACATTGCTCTTCCCCATTGCTGTGTTCTCGCCAGATGTTTCGACCATCGTTGGCATCAGACAGAATCGAAATTTAAGACTGAAGATAACGTGAAATATATTCAAAGTTCAATAAGTGTAACTTTGGACCGTTACACATTCAATATGTAGTTTAGGAGAAAAAGTTAAATAAAAGTGGCTAGTTTATCTCTGAATCATTTACAGCATTTTTGTTTTTGTTTTAAGCCACGCCCTTTATCATTTCTACGAGCTTTACAATTAAAAAAACCAGTAGTTCGTTTAGAACGAATCTGATAGCTATCATTCCATAAGAGTTGCCAATGGCAAAAGAGTAGATACTATATTTCTATCCCAATCGGATTTGCAATATATTGGAAAGATGATGAAAATTTTCTTATTTGAAAAGCTCGAAAAATCATAAAGAGGTAAGTTACTACCAAAAATAGTGGAAGTCGATAGTGAATGGCACATACCTGAGAATTGATAGTATTGGACATATAAAAAGTCTTTTGAGAAATAATGAAGTTTTGATTGGGATCCCTGTTGCCCAGAAACTCGGGTTCATAGATAACAATTCATCAACAACACTATCTTTGATATACGAAAAATAAAACCGCAGCAATTCGGTTTATGATAATTTTGATTAGAAAACACACAGACACTGAATGCAAGCAGTGCAAGAAAGGCCAACAAGTCAAGACACCCAGAATTCAATGTCCAAGTATGTGCTTACTGAGTTTGTGAATAAAGCACTTACAACATAATCCATAGGTCTAGTTTCGAATATCTGTGTCTTAATTATTCTTACTAATGCATTATTCAGATTGCAGGTATCGTAAAGAACACTGGCTGAAATGACCCTACAAAATATTCCATTTTTATAGTTAAATTTGGCCATTACCCACGTACAGATTGATTGATATAGATATTTGAAGAAAGAGATATGTTGAGATGGATGTTTGTTGATATAAATTAAGATCATAGCTTGTATATGATATTCTTGGCGACGAATTGATTTTGACTATTCTTTCGAGTGAAGATAACCAAATTCTGATGACTTGTGACTCTAGACATATAGTTGTGCGTGAGTGAAGACAACATTCTCCAAATAGATGGCAACTTCATTTAGAATCTGTCCTTGAGCTTTATTGATAAACATCGCATAAGAAAGTCTGATCGGAAATTGCCTTCTTGTGAAAGTGAATGGAAGTAGATTATCGCTTGGTTGCATAGACATCCTATGCATGAAAACAAAATCTCCTTTGTGAGTTCCTGTTTTAATCTCGGCTTCTAAGAGATGATTATCGAATGAACGGCATTTAAGTTGAGTTCCGTTGCAATGTCCAAACTTGGGATTAATGTTTCACAGCAACATTATTGGAGATCCAATCTTCAATGACAAACAATGTTGAGGAATAACGCTGGAATTCAATAAGTTCAGATACTCAGGCGGATAGAGATGATCGTGTTGTGAATTATCAGAAGTGTCAATTTATTCGCACTTAAATACTAGTCTAGTCTCTTCTTGTATTCTTTGATTTATCATTCGATTGATATTATCGACACTCTCGTTCATCGGAGTTAGAATTGTGCATTCATTGATTACAGGTAAGATATTTTTTCTATGAACTGGTTGAATTGCTCTATTTCGCGGCAAAATCAGGCAATGTTATCATTCCTTCTTTATGTGGTTCTCGATTGTTTCCGATTCTGAGCAAATATTCGGCAAAATTTCTCTGATTCTGGTCATCTTGGTTGATGAGCCGCATGTTTATCGTGAGTTTCTTGATTTTTAACGTGATTCCAGGTTTTTGAGTTACAAATAGTGATTTTTCTGTAATCTACCTAATAGAAATAGTGCTTTTTTCTTTATTGACTCTTTTTTTTTATTCCAATTGATACTTTTCAGTGGTTTTTGAGTTACAAATAGTGATTTTTCAGTATTCTATCTAATAGAAATACTGCTTCTTTCTTTCTTCATTCTTTCTTTTATTTCTTTTCTGTGGTTTTTGAGTTATAAACAGAGATGGTTCTTGAGTTACAAATAGTGATGGTTTTTGAGTTAAAAATAGTGATTTTTCAGTAATCTATCTAATAGAAACAGAGCTTCTTTCTTTGACTCTCTTTTTTGTAATCCAACATCTTCCATGCACACTCGCTTATTTTTCAATATCGCACAGACTTTGGTTAAGTCAGAATATTACATTTAAAATATTGCAACGTTTCGGCAGGTAGAGTTCTAATTGTCATTTTCGAGTTAGAAATAAACAGACGGATCGGAAAAAAATAAACAATCTTGAGATTCAAAAAAAGATTGAATACATTCATTAGTTAATGGGGGGGGGGGTATGGGAAGGACACATAAGTCAAAAAACAATACAACGTGAGATGTAGTCCCGATGGCCTAATGGATAAGATGTTTGACTTCGGATCAGAAGGTTGCAGGTTCGATTCCTATCGCGGACATTTCATGGTAAAAATTATTTCTATTTTCCATTCTCACAGAAAGTTGCGCCGGACAGACAGAGAAATAAAAGATTTTAGTAATATAGATTACTACTATTAACAGAACAGTTTGAATAAAAAATGCTTTCCTCTTTCTTCCACAAACAACAGCAACTGTCCCACAGGTACTGGTTTATTGACTATATAAAAATGATAAATTGACCTTAACCAGTACAAATCAAATTCTTTACTGTTCATCAATGAAGCAATTATCCATTCGATATTCCTTGATGTTAATGTTTGGGACAGCCAACGTCGGTGGCCAGAAAACAATGATTTACCTACAAACTACAGTAAACTCCCGATTATCCGCAGAATTGGGTGGCGCGGATAATCCGAACTAGGACGAAAAAGAGCGAAAATCAACACAAAAATGCTTTTAACATGTTTTACTTACATTAAAATGGCAATAAATACAGTTTCAGTACATACATTATAAACAATTATTTTGTTTTAAATTATTTATTTATTTTTAAGTTTTATTATTACGGGAAGGCTCTCCCGTAATTTAGTGAAACCTGCCGGCCTAAGCTCCGCCCACAAGGTCGTTCTTTCAATTGTTTGTCTATAATTGTCTTCACTTCCTTTGTTAGCCTCTTTTGTTGTTTACATTATTCTAGATTTAAAAAAAAAATTATTTCTGTAATTTATTGTAAAAAAAAAACTGGAAACAGGAGAGGCCCGCGGATAATCGGGAGTTTACTGTACTTAGATTTAAGTATTTTTATCTTTATAGTTTGGAAATCTTGCAGAAGTGAGTCTAGAGTCAAATCATATTGTTCAGCTACCTCTGTTGATACAACTTCTGTGGGATTATTTTGCACCAGTGGTTTATTTTGGAAAACATACAAAGGCTGACGCAAGCAATACACGAAAAGAACCCGCCAACAAGTCACACAATCGAGACAAAATTTATGATTAATCAGTTCAAAAATAAAATTGTAAGATTCTTTGTTTCGGCCCATTTTTTAAACGAAAAAGCATTGCTTTTTTTTTTTGTCATAAAAATTATGTCTTACCGAATTTACTTTTACTAAAAATATTTGATGTTTGATAATGTAATTCAAAAAGTATAAAAAAAAGGTTAGATTCCAAACGTATCCATAGAAATTATTTTTCCTGCAGAATGGAATTTTTATCAACCTTTTTATACTAAAAAGGAGAGGTCACGAATTGTACGACACAGAACTTCATGCCCTTTTGAGAGATGAAAGTACTCATGAAGTACTTCAAAAATATATCAGATATTAGGGTCCAACACTCAAGCGTTTTGGAGATATTTGATGATTTTTGGAGTGTTTTTGCCGATTTCGCATAAAAGCTTCTTACCTCATAAGTCGAAACAGGAAGTTCAGCGTTAGATCGGTTGGTAAGCTGTTGGATTTTAAAGCTGGAGGTCGCTGATTCAAGCCAGCTACCTGACGAATTTTTTTTTTTAAATCTTTTTTTTTTCTTCTTTTTTTAATCCATGTCTTATATGTTAATGCATTTTTTTTTTTTTTTTTTTCTTTTTTTTTTTTTAAATTTTCTTCTTTTATTTACCTTTCTTTTTGCTTCTGCTTCTTTATTTCTTTTTCGGGTTTTTTCTAGTAGGCAGAAATAAAAATAAAATTAAAAATATATAAATTTATTAAACTTTTATAATTTAAGTTACTTTCAGTTTAGAAAAATAAAGTCTGCCTGCATCCTTGCCTCTCCTAAATCAGGCCTGCACCAATGATTCTTTGCATTATCAACAACTTGTAAGTTATAGCATCGATTAAGGGCAGGGCCCCACAACTTCTAGACTTTCTTTTATAATATAATTAAGTGTACATTTTATATAAATATTTTTCTGCTTTAACTCTATTCTGCATTACAATGTTTGCATAGAGCGATTCTGCATTACAATATTTGATCATCAATCGAGACTTTCTACTACATGTGTTCAACAATGGATATGAGGTTCAGATTATGTGCAAGAACGTCTTATTCACGATTTCCTTAAGAGTGGTTCCATTATAACCTAAGCACTTGTTTCTTTATGTCATTTTATAATTGAAAACATTCAAATTTTGAAATAAATTAAAGAAGTTGTAAGAAAAAATTAATATGATTAATTTAAGATTGTAATCAGCTTATGAATTCCAGAATCAACTTAGGTTGCATTTTTACCTTTTAAGTAAACATTTTAGGTAATTGTGTAGGACCCACAGAACCAGTGAAATTAAGACGAAAAGCAGATGTTGATGTTAATTTAATTTACTCAAAAAAATAATGGTAATAGCTGTGTATGGCCTATTTAAAAGGGAGAAATATGAACTCGTGTTTTCGAGAAATTTTTGACTAAGAATCTACGATTTTGACCATAATATGGGGACGGCATTATTTTCAGAGTAAATTAATTTAACACCAACATCTGCTTTTGGTTACTGCATTTGGTACCTGGACCCTGAATTTGACGTGGGGGCATGATTGTAGAAGTAGATATTTTTAATTTGTTTATTCAGATCACGTTGCGGAGACACATTTTTCCCTTTCTGTAAGAAACTATTTACACAGGAAGCGCCATCTGTTGTTGCTAAATTAAAGCAAAACGAGAAACTACCATAATAATTAAACAGTTTTAAAGCGAGCATTCCTGATAGACAAAATCAATCACTGATTTTCTTTTTTTATTTTTATTTTTTAAGAGCATTGATCCTGTTGTCCCTAAATACATGTTAAATGTAGTAGAAGTCGAAGAGATATTTTATAATTTACTCATTTTTTTTCCTATTTTGCTGCAATACTTCGGTTATCCGAGTTTGTTTATTTTGTTTTGGTTTTGTTTTTGTTTCTTTTTAAATCATAGATCCTTAAATTCTCTAAATACATGCTACATATCGTTTGTATCAGTTGGATTCTTTCTGAGATTTCGTTGACTGACAATTTGTTTTAAAGTATCGACCTTGGCGACTTCTGCTAAATATTACCAGAACCTACCTTTGACCTGCTGACATACAAGATGTCATTTTTCATCCAATGTTGGATGTCTACTTTTAAATATCAAGCACATCGGTTGGATCTGACGGATATTTTGTTTAGGATATCCCTTTCGACTTTTTTTATTTAACAATACAGACGCTCTTTTTTATCTTTTTCTTTTTTTTTAAGGTTGAGTTTGTGTATAGTTGAGTTTGTTTTTTATGGTTGTAATTGTGAGTAGGTGCTTTTTAACGACCATATGGGTACTATTGCGTTTGCCCTGTCCGTCCTTGTCTATTTTCACTGTAACAACTCCCGAACGGAAGGTCGGATCGGCAAACGAACTTCACCATCGTGTTCAGATGTCCATACATCGTAGGAGTATTTTTGTTTCTTGTGTGCAAATAATTTCGTCATACTCTTGATTTTTAAAGTTTTTGAGTTAAGTCTTTTCTGTATTTTGGAGATTCTCTTTAAATAGGCCAATTATCAATCTATTTTTAAGGAAATTATCCACTACACTACTTCACTGTAATAAAAAAAAAAAATAGTTTTCTCAAACAATCATCCCTTATGTGTTT
>JAFIDM010002131.1:29404521-29414779 GCA_023159025.1 Thereuonema tuberculata
CTTGATGTAATTTGTGTGTGTGTGTGTGTGTGTGTGTGTGTGTTTTTTAATAAATAAAAATTGTTTTCCGTTACATAAGGGAGGCTTCCGGAGCGAAGCGACGGGTAGCCGACTAGTTTAGATATAAAAATAATGCAATGTTAGCACCTTCTGCAGCAGAATAGTTCGGGAGTAATTTCTCCAACCTTTAGTTACCAGATAGTACTTGAAATCTGCAAACGGTATTCGAATGACATTCAGTTCCACAGCTATAAAGAATGAATGAAAAAAATAAACAATAAAATAAAATAAAATAAAATAAAATAAAATAAAAAATAGTTATCGAATCTGCCTCTAGAATGGCGCCACCATCGACGTTCTGGAACGCATTCAAGCATGCCCTTTCTTGGATTTTGGATTTTCTTGGATTTTCGTTACGTTTTCAGATCATACAGCGCAGAAATCTAATTTAAGTTAAATCCAATTTTTTGTTTGTATTTCGTAAAGCTTCGTAAACCAATTTAAAATCTAGAAAAAAATACAGAAATTAAATTTAAGGTGCGTTAATAAATTATTACACAAAAACAGAAAAAGAGAACAAAAACAAATATAGCTAAACAAAAACAAAATTAACTGAGCTACTTTTGGTATTGGAAAACGGAATAGAAGACATTACTATTTAAGTAACCATAGTACAGCAATTTAAAAAAAAAAATACAATACTATACAGTTCTGCAATAAAAGAGAGATTGTTAACAGCAAGGCTTAACAATTCAGAGTCTGCAACATAGCTGTTATAGATGCAAAGTTCGGTACTGTACAGTATTTTAAGTTTGTATGTACTATACCATTTACCTCAATCAGTTTGTTCTGAGGAAACGTTTGGAATCAGATACCACAGACTTATCCGATGCAACTCGCAAGGGTTTATAGTGGTTTTAGAATGAGTTTATTTTCATATCTCGAGATACACCTGTGTTGCAAAAAAAAAAAAGTGAGGGGGGGGGGGGTTTGATCTAAAGTAGCCCGCACACGATGCATCTTTTGACCTAGTTGCATGTGCAACTTTTGGCCTAGAGCGGTTTTTTGAGCTGCATGGGCCAAGTTGCATGGAAGTTGCATGGAAAAAAAGCTTCACAGAACGGCGGTGCACCACGGAAAGTTGCATGGAAGCTGCATGGAATTACCCAATCACAGTGCAGCGTTTTTATACGTCAGGCGTGACGTCATGCTCAAGGAAGAAACATGGCGTCGAAACAGATTTCCTTCGCTTCAGATGGGCGAATCGCGAATACAGAAAAAATATCAGATTATTTCGAGTTTCTTTCACACATAAATACAGTTTATATGTAAATGCAGTAATTTAATGCGGCAGAATGTATCAGAACGTTTTAAAAACCTAGATTTTTTTGAATATTTCACATCGGAAGCGGATTGTCGCTCATTCACCATTTCCGGAAACTGCCACGTGACGTCATTGTTTCAGTGAGCAATGGATTATTATTGGCTGTTGGTAGTTGTTATTCGTGAATCGCATTATTGCCATCAACTGCGATTACATACCGGCTACTAATTTTTTAAAACTATTTCTCAGATGTTTAACATAAATCACAAATATTTAGTTTTGGAACGATATCACAGCAGGATCCTTGACGTCATGTCCAGTGACGTCATTCAAATTCATAGTGTGCTTCGTTTGTTGTCCGCACGGCGGCGCTAACAATGGTGCAACGTTTGGGCACTGACTATAGTTTGCAGCTTTTTCTGTGCAACTCATTTGCATCGAGTTGCACAGCAAAAGCTCCCTCGTGTGCGGGCTGCTTAAGAGATTTGATCTAAAGTTTTATATAAACACACTCTCCGTTTCTCCGTATACATTCCGTATATACGCATTATTAAGTCAGAAAGCTGTAAGTGTAATGAGAGATGATTGTTACTGAGTTGGAATTTTGTTCTTGCTTTTGGTACAAATAAATAAATAAATAAGGGTAGAATCTTATTTTGGTCAAAGAACCATTATTACTTAACTGTTTATTTAAGTAGTGGACCATTACCACACTAAGCATTAATAATAAAATCATATAATAAGATAATGGTCCACTACGTTGTTATTTTTACAACTTCACGTTAAATAACTTAGGTTTATTCCAATTGTTTACTTAAGTGTTAACTTCCCGGTAAATAATACATTTTAAATTACATGCTCTAAATTTTAAGAATATTTATGAATTTTTAAAAAACAATAGGTCTGAAGAAACTTTCATGTCTCTTTTCTTTAGTAGGTTTATGGTTTTAAGTTTTTGTTTGTTAATTTTGGATTTATAATTTTATAGACTAACTAAATAGCACCCCATGGCTTAATTCTATATAACTGTATTTCATATTTAATAAAATTCGTGTGTATTTGATGAGAATGGGCAGGTATTTGTGACCAGATATTTATGGACCATGCATATACGATACTTTACGTTTCATAAGAGTTATAGCAGCTTAAGTAGGCAGACATTCTTTGTAAATATACATATTGAATATATATGTGCATAAATACATATTCGATACATTTATACGTAACCAACTGTTTATATTAAGGGGCTGTTCAAGTTTTACGTAAGCATTCAAGGGGGGAGGGGGAGTTCAGGCTTTGTTTATATTTGCTGACAAGGGGAAGGGGGGATCAGAGCAATACACTGATAAACATGCACTTTGATATAAGTTTTACTTTTTTTAACTTATCGTTCAGTGGTATTTGCTGTTAATGATTTATTAAATCTTACGTATTTACGGGGGAGAGGGGAGGCATCTCCTTATTTACGAGGGAAGGGGGGGGGGTCTAAAATGACTAAAAACGTGCTTATGTAATACTTGAACGGTCCCAAAATAAATATATTTTTAAAAAGTTTATTTTTAAAACCATTTAAATTTGTAAATATGTATTATAAATACATATAAAGTATTTGTTTACATATAAGTATAGTCTCTTATGAATTAAAAAAAAAAAACATATGTTAATTAAAATATATTTCAGAAAAAAACCTTACATGAAAATATAAATATCGTATGCTAAAGAATAAGCTTTTCAATATTAGTTGTTTAGGAAATGTTAAAAAAAAAATTATCGAACCTAACTTTGTAAACATTATAAATTAAATCTTCACCCACGACCATCCATGTCGAATGGCCAGTGAAAAATTCCTCTGGTCCACAGTAGCCCTAATCGACCGCTTATTCTTAGGCCCTGAAAGTGAAACCATCATTGCAGGTGGAGTAGATTATTCTTTGCTCGCAATTAACGCCGTGACAAATTGTCTAAGATTAATAAAAAAAAAAGGTAAAAGAAAGGAGTTATGAAAGCCGATGGGAAAAGAAGATTGAATACTTAGATGAAAGCTTTGGTTGGTGAAAAGGCGACTCTTCAAAGAAAAGAGTAAAAAAAAAATGATACTCGTGAAAAATGAAGGATCATACCCTCAAACTTCATAATGGCGAAAGTTCTAAACTTGAAGCAGATACACGTTCAAAAGAAAATAACAGCTGATTAAAGAAATGAAATCTGATTTGTAGTTTTAGAAGTTTCCGGAAAATGTATTTCATTATTATTCAACTTAAATTCGAATCACAATTAAATTCGAATTTAAAAGATGTCCATGGAAGGAAATAAGTTGAAAAATTATGAAAGTTTTGTAGAAGGAGTTGAGATCAGAATTTTTTCTTTGTTATTTAAAATTGAGACCATACAGAAGAAAAATATTCAAGTGAAATAATAATTAATATATTTCAATATTCATTACTATCTAAATGATGAGCTTATGAATTAAGTTTCTAAAAATATTAATAAAATCTAAATAAACGTATGGTTTTAAATTGATAATAAAAATTAATATTTTTTTTAAATTAGTCTAATAGCAACACTGTGGGCTAATCTTCAATAATTCTTTTAAAGGAAAAAAACTGAAGATTAGATGTGAACTCATGTATTTCCAATGAATAAAAAAAAGGAAAACAACATATAAGAGACAACACAAACAGTAAGAAATGGGACAACAAAACGTAGCCACTGTAATTTTAAGAACGTGCTTTGGATTTCAATGTCTCTTCAAAGTACATTGGCACAATGATAATGAAACACATGTAGGTTAACAGCAAAGATATTAAAAACCAAGATCAAGTTGAATTTAAGCAAATATGAACATTGTTAACTATTCTTTTTGACCCATTTCTAATGGTTTTATTTTATTCAATTGCTTTTCAATAAAAAATACTTTTATATAGAGTGTTATTTATAGATATGTAATGTAAACACCAAAATTAATATTAGTATCTATTGTAAATAGCTTTATTAATTCTGTTAAAGTTTAAAATTTTCGGTAGATTTGTTTTATATGATTGTATTTTTTATATTTATTTATTTTATATATATTTATATATATATGTATATTTTATATATATCATAAATGTTTGATTCTAGAATGAAAATAAAAAAAAAAAATTCATAGAAATTTAAAATTTTTTGTATAAATGCTTTAATTTTAAAATACGGTTTAAAATGAAATTTAAATTTATAAATAATTGAATTCTTCAAAAAAAAAGTAATTATGTATTTAAATAACTCTAGCATGTATATAGTAAGAAGTTATTGTATCTATATATTAGAAGGTATATATTTATACTTCATTAAAAAATAAAGCTTAATTAAATGTATTATATCTAAAATACTTAGTTAAAATTAATTATTTAATAATTTAAAAAAAAATCCTCTCAATTTCTAAAAAATTGCATAAGTTTATTATAATGCAAGCTTATAAATTCTGTAAATTTTTCTATTTATGGAAATTAGTTCTTTGAGAAGAATTTGAAATTTGTTTTTCCCAGGAAGTGTATAATAATGTAAAGTATCATTTAACAGTGAAATGATTCTAAGATTTAACTATAAAAAATGAATCTAGAAGAGTATCATTCATTACTTATTGTAGTAGCGTGAATAAGCCATTGTGTATTGTGATATTATTATGTAATGATATTGTAATATTGAGAAGCTATTGTTGGAGAATAGCAGTTGATAGTAAAACAAAGAGTTGTATTTTATTTGTTGTGCAGCTTCGATTTGTTTTAAAAACTAGAGTAAATATATTTTTCGTTTCTGATAGCTATAAAAGTTACATTAGATTTTTCCTTTGAGAAATATTTTTCTTGTATCAACATGTTTGTAGATAAAGGCCAAATTTACATATTTGAATTATCAAATTATGGAAATGGTATCCTAATCTCTCATACTAGTTTTGTACTGAATTCATTAGGATTTATTTGTGAAAGATGATACGGTGGAATAGGCTTAATCAAGGCATCATCTTTCGAATCGTAGTTTGGCAGCCTTGTTGAGTTACGTTTATTTAGAGGAGGATCATAAAGCTGATAAAGACAACAATGTGGAAACGGAAAGACATCTCCAATAAAGGCAAAGACTTTCTCAGTGATACACTTCAAGAAAGTAAATGAAATCAACTTAGTTAATGTAAGTGAATTTTACTTATTTGAACAAAGGAGATCAGGATCTTTGTTACATCAACTTTAATACATCAAACATGTATGCAGATACAATAAGAAAATATAAACTCAGTTAATTTTCATTTGATAAGAGAGAATAATAAATTGTAAACCATATATATATATACAATTATTTTAATGAACTGTTTTTGATCTTTAAAACATATTAGGTGTTTATTCAAAAACAAGAATTGTGTTAGTTAATTGCATCACTGTATGTTACTTTAGTATTTATAATTCTTGTGGTGTTGATCGTTGAATAGTTATTCTTTACTAGTTTACGCTATTCAGAAATACAATTTGATGTAATTTTTAATATATATATATGAAGTAGTAGTTGTGAGTTTACAAAGAAATAGCGGTTATTGAACCTAGTGTTACAAATAAAGAAAATAAACATTAGCAATTTGTTTGTAAAACATTTATTTAAATTAATTAGCAGAGTAAATACATGTTATCTTAATTTGTTATTGTATTTATCTGAGAATAAACTTTACAGTTGAGTTTATATAGATTGACACTTGATATTATTATTTTAGAAATACTTATCACAATTAAATATTCTGTTGAATTACTATTGCGGGAATTTCTTTATAACATCACAGCATAGAGAAAAATTGTACCAGTATTATATACTCAATATAATCATTTTTATCAACAAATTCTCTCGTCACTATACATAAACTCATCTTATATTTCCCGATAGGTTTCGTATTTCAGTTTTTAATGTATTTTCCAGTATTAGAATTGTTACAGAAGAGTATTCCAGTAAAATCTTTAAATTTAATATATTTTCTAAAAATTTGGAATAAAAATGTATACAGTATTGCATTACAAATAACAAAATAAAAAACACAAAACCTTTAGTCCAACGAATAGAGACCAAAAAAGAGGAGTTACCTTACAAAAGGTCCGGTAGTTCTAATTTTTTGATATGTTGTCTAGGATGGTTAGTAAGTGTTTAAAATGCAAAATGCACAATTCCTCCCCCGCCGCGCCCGCCGCCATCTTAAAAAAAAACAAAAAAAAATCGGCACTTTGTTTAGATTTTCGCTTATATCTTCTGTTTGGTGTATTTTAGCGACACAAGAGTTCTACTCAATGTTTTAGAGAATACAATTTCCTACAATTTAGTTTTTAGTTTTTGTTTCTAGGACTGATAGTTAAGGAGATATGCACTTTTTGAAAAACAAAAAAAAAAAACACGCACTTTTCGGAAACTTGTCCAACTTCTAACTTTAGGACGCTGTAATTCAGTTATGGCCTATTCTAGGGAAACAAGTATCAGAATAAAATTTATAGGGAATTTAATTACCTACAAAACGCATGTATATTTTTATGAACCAACCCTACGAGTGTTGTGTAAAATCAAAAATCAAGAACAACGGAATACTGCTAATTTTTGCTATTGTGACGCACTAGTCCATCAAATAGAGACCAGAGAAGGGGGTACCTTACAAAAGGTCCGGTAATTCTAATTTTTTGATATGTTGTCTAGGATGGTTAGTAAGTGTTTAAAATGCAAAATGCACAATTACTCCCCCGCCGCGCCCGCCGCGCCCGCGCCATCTTTAAAAACCAAAAAAAATTGGTACTTTCTTTAGATTTTGGCTTATAACTTCGTTTTGGTGCATTGCAGCTACAAAAGAGTTCTACGCAATGTTGTAGAGAATACAATTTCCTACAATTTAGTTTTTAAATTTTGTTTTTAGGACTGATAGTTACGGAGATATGTTTGTTTTGAAGAAATAAACAAAAACGCACTTTCTGGAAACTTGTCCAACCTCTAACTTTAGGACGCTGTAATTCAGTTATGGCCTATTCTAGGGAAGCAAGTATCAGAATAAAATGTGTAGGGAATTTAATTACCTACAAAACGCATATAAATTTTTTGACCCTACGGAGAGTGGGATAAAGAAAAAATCAAAAACAACGGAATATTGTGGTTTTTGTTATTGTGACGCACAGA
Source organism: Thereuonema tuberculata (assembly GCA_023159025.1). NCBI lineage: Eukaryota > Metazoa > Arthropoda > Chilopoda > Scutigeromorpha > Scutigeridae > Thereuonema > Thereuonema tuberculata. The sequence goes on from JAFIDM010002131.1 coordinate 29,412,011, forward strand.
GTATCTAAAAAAAATTCACCAATTACCTTCCAGTATTGGCTTGAAATTGGAGTGTATACCAACCGTACTTGTGTTTCTGACATGTTACAGCGCAATGCTCATGATGCAGGTACTGTTTCACTGGAATATCTACTGGTGAGAGGGATGTTCAATTTAAAATATCCCAACAACACAGTAGATACAGTTTTTAAAGATGCAGGTATATAAACAAAGTAAGAACAAAAGGCATTAATAATCATGCCAAAATCGATATAAATTGAACTAAAACTGAAAAGAAAATAAATTTTACACCCGCTTCGCTCGTTTCATAGGGGGTAAGTTAATGAAGTCGGGGTCTTTTCGTCAAATGACGAAGTTACTCGATCGTCGTCGTCTTCGTCGTCGATGAGGACCTCCTTCCTGTTGTCACATTCTTGGCCAGCACAGAATTTGGATAGGACGGAACAATTGAGGCCGGCCTTTCTACAGCCCCACGCCCCCATACAGCCAGTTGTGCATCTGCATGAGATGGTCTTAAGCAGGTTTGGAGGAGCAGTGTCGCTATTCATCCTGATGGGTTCCAGTCCTGTAGCTCCTCTACACCAGCACCACTCGATCGGGTCTTTCACAATCCCCATCCACTCCATGACCGGCTGTATGAACTCAGGAAGTGGAAATGTGCTGCGTTAGTGGTCGGAGGTAGTTTAGCCAGATTGAGCTTGGTGGTACTGGTCATGAATTTGCTAAGGCGAAGTGATGACTGTTCGTTACTGCCACCATACAGGGATACCAAGATTTTCTCCTCTGCTGCTGAAATTTCGTAGGGAGTGGCAGCAAGATAACCGAACCTCTCCGCCTGCTCCATCAATGATGGGTCTTTCCTAAAAAGTTGGCAGAATTTATTCTTTCCAAACCCAAAAATGGTTGAAGTAGTGTCGCAGCCCGATATTGCGTGCAGGAGCAAGATACAGCCTGTGGAGTTGAACTTGTAGGAGGAGGCGGAGTAGATTGCGTCTGGCTGTTTCCCTCTCGCTGGTTTTTTGAGGTAGACATTGCTGACCGCAGGTGTTGTGCCAGTCAGCAGAACGAGTAGGTCAATGTCTTCACCGACAATGACGACGCATCGTACGTGGGGGAGAGGCATTTAGCTGTGGCAACTATCAACCTGTCAGCATCTTCAGTTTCATGTCAGAAACTCAAGTAGGGTTGGTATATACTCCAATTTCAAGCCAACACTGGAAGGTATTTGGTGAAGTTTTTTTAGATACTCTGTGCATCACAATAACAAAAACCGCAATATTCCGTGGTTTTTGATTTTTTTTTACCCCACACTCCGTAGGGTCAAAAAATTTACATGCATTTTGTAGGCAATTAAATTCCCTACACATTTTATTCTGATACTTGTTTCTCTAGGCCATAACTGAATTACAGCGTCCTAAAGTTAGAAGTTGGACAAGTTTCCAGAAAGTGCGTTTTTGTTTAATTTCTTCAAAACAAACATATCTCCGTAACTATCAGACCTAAAAACAAAATTTAAAAACTAAATTGTAGGAAATTGTATTCTCTACAACATTGCGTAGAACTCTCTTGTAGCTACAATGCACCAAAACGAAGTTATAAGCCAAAATCTAAAGAAAGTACCAATTTTTTTTTGTTTTTTTAAATGGCGGCGTGCGCGGCGGGGGGGAATTGTGCATTTTGCATTTTAAACACTTTCTAACCATCCTAGACAACATATCAAAAAATTAGAACTACCGGACCTTTTGTAAGGTATCCCCCTCTTTGGTCTCTTATTTGCTGGACTAGTGCGTCACAGTAGCAAAAACCGCAATATTCCGTTGTTCTTTATTTTGTTTTTACCCCCCACTCCGTAGGGTTGATTCATAAAACTATACATGCGTTTTGTAGGCAATTAAATTCCCTACAAATTTTATTCTGATACTTGTTTCCCTAGTATAGGCCATAATTGAATTACAGTGTCCTGAAGTTCGAAGTTTGACAAATTTCCGAAAAGTGCGTGTTTTTTTTGTATATCAAAAACCGCATATCTCCGTAACTTGTAGCTGAAATGCACCAAACAGAAGATATAAGCAAAAATCTAAACAAAGTGCCGATTTTTTTGGGTTTTTTTTTAAGATGGCGGCGGGCGCGGCGGGGGAGGAATTGTGCATTTTGCATTTTAAACACTTATTAACCATGCTAGACAACATATCAAAAAATTAGAACTACCGGACCTTTTGTAAGGTAAAATACCTCTATTCGTTGGACTACTTAACTTTCTACCATTAATATTTATAGGAAGATATCAAGTTGTACTTTTTAATGCCAAAAGGTTAAGTTAGCATCCAGTAAGTAATTTTTTTTTATAAAACACTTACTGCAAACTAATTAACGTTTTCACATTAAAAGTACAACACCTTGACACCTTAGTAAAAATATTATTGCCAGAAAGTAAAACTTTTAAATTAGGTTTTTTTTTTTTTGTTAATTTTTTTTTTTTTTTTTTGTTATTTATAATCCAATACGCTATAAATTTTCATTCCAAATTTTTAGAAAATATATTATATTAAAAGATTTTACTGGAATCACCCTTCTTCAGACAATAACAGACGCAATGACAAAGATAAACTTAATCTATACTAACATAATCAAGTTTTAAGTTCAAGCATGGATGAATTAAGTTTTTCTTTGAAACTTCCATTTTACTAAAAATAAAACGTGAAAATTAATATCCCATTCTAAAATTGATATAATATCACAGAAACTAAATCGCTCAAGTAGGAAAAAAAA
>JAFIDM010002131.1:29435857-29445913 GCA_023159025.1 Thereuonema tuberculata
ATATTTACAATAATAGCCTGGAATAACTGACATTTTCTAGAAACTCATGCTGTTTAATGCAGGAAGTGAAGGACAAATAGAAACACACTGCTTCATGAAGTGAACTGTAAGTAGACCTTAATGTCTGGCAAGGTCACTTTCCATTATGAGTTTCACAAGACTATATGATTATATATCCTAGTAGGGTAACATGTTACTTAAAACCATGAATGCATAGTCAATATCATTTGGACACTTATTTGTCCTACTTCTGTGAAAGGTTACACTTTCTACTGTTCCGCAATTTTTATACTTTTTATAATATCCTGAAACAAGATATAATACATATTTAGTTCAGCAATGTAATGCTCCTTAATATGAAGCAAGATAAATGGATTACAACAAATAACTTTTAAAATGCATATATCCATCTTTGATCTGGTCTAGAATTAGTAATCTAAAGCTTTTCATAAGCTATATTATTTTTTAACTAACTGAGATTGTAATTTTAGTGATATAAATTAATCAACCTTTTCAAAGGTAAGTTTACTTTACAGGATTCAAAATCTATTTTAATTTTAACAGGTCATAATCTATTTTTTTTTTTGTTACATTGTGCATTACAGAGTTAATTTGTTTCATATGATACAGCTGTTTTAATTTATATTAATATAAAATCAGATACTTAATATTTCGATTCTTCTCAAGAAGTACAGTGGAGCACCGTTTATATGTTTCTCGTTTATACATTTTAATCATTTATACGTTTTTTTGAATGGTCCCGGCAAAATCCAATGTATATTAACGTTACATAAATTCATTTATACGTTTTCCTGAAATCGCAAATTTCATTTATACGTTTTTTTCAAGAACTCAAGAAGAGAGTAAATGCGCATTTCAACCTCAGATTCTCACCTGCCGATTATCCAATCTTAGAAAAGGCACGCAGTCTTAGAAAATTGCACTGAAAAACCTCTGCCAAGTTTTCAACAAGCTTTGGCGGGTCTTAACACCATGCAAGAATACCTCATTAGCAGTGATTTAAATGATAAAGTTAAGATGGCACTTTTAACTGTGCACAATGAACTTTTTTTCTGTGCATTCCAAAAAAGCCCTGCAACCTAAAATAACAAAATATTTTGTAAATGCTGAATGAATATGAATAGTAGTACTAGTTGTACATGAAATCCGGAATAAGAAGTTCTGTATTACATATACTACCTCTTGTATTTCATTTTCATGTACATTTTAATTTACCTCTGACTTTTTATTGTTGGTTATTACAAAATTGTTCGTAACTTTTGTGAATTCTGTTTACATGTTTATTTTTTCTCAATCCCTTGAAAAACATATAAACAGTGCTCCACTGTATATTGTTTTAAATCTAACTCTTCTAGCTTTTTTTTCCTGAAACCATTTAAATAAAAGTCATTTCTGCACTACAATCTGAAAATATATATCATAACTAAATCACAGTTTTAGTGATGAGTAAATATGTTGGTTATAAAATAATACTGTATTATTAAACAGCAAGAGTAGAATTTTAATGTCGTAGAAGTTACTGTTTCAGTAGAAAGGACGAAGAAGATTGTTTAAAATGGCTGTTCATAAAACCTCATAGCATTTTGAAAATGTTTTATAAATACATGATAATAAACTAACCTCTGGCAGAAGATGATTGGCTTCAAGGCTGGCAGTAACCCACTGAAAGCCAACAACCCACTTCTTTCCTGCAATACCTTGAAAATACTTGAATGTTCTTTCACATTTCAAATCTTCATCTAAAGCAAAAATAGATATTGCATGATATTACAACACATTTTTCTTTTATGTTCTTTCAATTGCTCACTATAATATTTGTTTAATTTGTTCAAACTGTTCAACATTTGTGAAAAAGACTTTTTTTTTTTTTTTTTAAACTATGGGGTCAGTTCTGTTACACTTTATTTGTATATCATAGGAAGATAAATGCAATAAAATGACTTAATATTTGATATAATAGAAGAAAGAAAATTAAGAGAAAAAAATTCATATACACCCATTGCCAAAAAAAACTAGCACACCTAAAAGCATCAGTCGAAATATAATGACACTTGGCATGGCAATGAGAATGATGATTCAAATAACTGATTACAATATCAGAGGAAATGGGCCGTTTATTTCAACAAAACACTACAGGTCAATAGTCCCTTTAGTACTGCATTCTACTGCCCCTAGTATGGATACATGCACATTTATAATATGGCTTGGTATTGAGTCACAGAGATGTCTAATGCTATCCAGCAGAAAATCTCCCATTGCTGTTGCAACTGCAGCTCAAGATCCCTCATATTCATTCATTCATTCGCCACTGCAAAAGAAGCCACTGATGGCAGGATGTTAATGGCAGACAGCGTAAAGGAAGCCAGGAATGCAAGTCTCATTCTGCAAGTCATCTCACAATTGTGCAGGTAGCCATAGGGGTTACTAGTGATGTCACTACATATAGTGATGGTGGACAGGGATATCCTTGGATCAGTTTGTGTCAGTCGAACAATGGCATGATCCTCTCTTTTAAGTCTGTCAAGGTTTGCCAGTGTCTTCCCTGAGCATGTGTGCTACCTCTCATCTTCACTGCCCCCAACACTGTCGCACAGTACAGTCAGAATGGTCCAGATGGAGTTCACTTCAACGGAATGACCAGTCTGCCTCTAGCATCAAATGTATCGTTAAGGCAGGCTAAGAACTGAGAGATCTGCACTCCACAGCTACTCTGATTACAAAGCACAAAACAATCATATGATGACTATTCAGAAGACCACAGCTGTAGCAATACTAACGCCCCTTTGGCAGTTCTCAGCAGGCAATCGCAGTCCAACTGCAATCATTAGCACAACTATATGTGATGGTGTCGTATACTGAGTTCCTCCATATAATTCGTTCTAGATGTGCTTTTTTGATAATGAGTGAATATATATAAAAAAATCTCAGCTTATCTAAAACTACTATTTTCTGTTATTTCTTGTGGAATACGTAGATTGATGCCTTATCTTAAGAGATTGGGAGTGAAAGACAAACGGAATCAGGCATATTCAGAGCAAACACTGAAATCAAATTTGATTTGAAAATTCACATCAAAATCACCGAAGACAATAAAGGATGGACATTCAATAAAGAAAAATTAGAAATACTGATGAAAGAGTGATAATTGATGTGAGCATCTACCAAAACAGATAGGAAGAGCTAGTGTAACAGCGGGACATGAAAGTTGAGGAAGATATTTGCTAGGTTCTGAAAAATATTGAAGACTTAGTAAAGAATGAATTGCGATTGATCTGTACTTCTAAAGAAAATGTTCAGCATTTAATGATAGGTGGCCTGATGAAATCTTATGGGGAAGAATATAAAACTTTGGTTGGGATGAAGATGAGATTGTTTTGTAATTTCCATGAATGAATTAAGTAATTACAGAATGCGACAAAGCAATGAAAAGGCATGTGTAATTAAAAAAATCCAATCAATATAAAAGCAGTTTCATTATTGCAAGGATAAAATTCTTAATGGAATCTCAAGGACTGAGAACTAATAATTTTTTTCAGTGTTCTTGAAGCAAAGTAGATGTTGGTTTAAAAGCATGACTGAAATCTGAAGATAAGAGATCAATAGATATATAAAGACTATAAGACTAGCCGTAAGGACTACAACTTTCTATTTGAATATATAAAAACAATGAAAAGATTTGAGATAACTAATGGATAAAGAAAAGCAGTTCTATCTTCTTGGAAAAAAATACAGGATTTCTTTTTGGAAAGAGGAAAGTTTAAAGATCGTGTTTATTCCTAAAAATCTGATAAAATGAATCTGAGATATGGTTGTCCTAGAAAGCAGAGGAAAGTGAGAATCTAAGGTTGATAGAAAGCCAAATGTAATATCCATTGCATACAAGTAATTGTGTTAAGTACGATATCAATAACTTCCTAGAAGAGTTGTCCTGAAGCATCAATCAAATGATATGATGCACAATGTAAAACAGTCCAGAAATACCTGAAAATATAATTTTAACATTATTTTTCACTACGTACATGAGGGAAATTTCATAGTTATCAAAGAATATGAGCACATGAACGAGCCAATGCAGAGCAATTCAGTAACATTAAAAAATTAAGGAAAAGCTCTTTCCTAAGAACCTTTAGTTTATACAAAAACTTTTTGCTTTGCAGATATAAAAGTTGTTTTATGCTCAAATTCTGAAACAAATATTCTTCATTACAAAAGTTTACTTATAAGAATTTTTAAAAGGTATTATTCAATATTTCAATATATTTTATAAATATTATTTTTATATTAAAATAACTCACCAGCATCAACAATTACGTGCGTTATTTGTAAGCTGAATCCTGATTGAAGGTCAGCTTTCAAGTGACTTGCAAGTTCTTTGACCAATACCTGAAATAAATATTTACAAAAAAAATTACAATCCTTTCAAAAAACAAAAAGATTTTGAAGAAAGGAAATGTCGAAAGCAATATCTTTTCAACGCACGAAATTATGGACTGAAAAGGCAATGAGACAAGGGAATAGTTCAGTACAGATATTTTTATATAGATTGATGATTTTTCTGATTAATTTCATTTTTATATTCTTCAGATATCGGAAATAAAAATTAAGTTACAATAAGTATAAGAACTGGTAAACTAATTCCTTATTACAATCCCTTATCAATAAAGTTAGTGTCCTTATGAAATCTCTCAAATGTTAAACGAAGCAAAGATAATTTCTTTTTTTAGCATTTTTTAAAAAATAATTTTTTCACTATACAGTAAATGTCCGATTATCCGTTGGTGGATTATCCGCAGACCTTCACCTGTTTCCATTTTTTTTTTTTTTTTTTTTTTTACCGTACAATAAATTACCGAATTAAAAAAAAATGTTTAAATCTAGAATAAGGTAAACAATAAAAGAGGCTAACAAAGGAAGTGAAGACAATTATAGACAAACAATTTAAAGAAAGACCTTGTGGGCGGACCTTGTGGGTCGGCAGGTTACACTAAATTACAGGAGAGCTTTTTCGTAATAATAAAATTTAAAAACAAATAAATAATTTAAAATAAAATAATTATTTATAATATATGTACTGTAACTGTATGTATTGCCATTTTAATGTAAATAAAACATGTTAAAAGCATTTTTGAGTTGATTTTCGTCCTTTTTTGTCCTATTTTAGATTATCTACAGAATTCGCTTATCCATGGTTGCTGTGCCACCCAATTCCGCAGATAATCGGCAGTTTACTGTATTTGAAGAAATGTATATAATAATAAAAATTAGACTCTGAAACTTTTCACGAAACGTAACGAAACTTGCAGTTTAGGTTAATCAGGGCAAGATGACAACCTCCCCAAAATAAAATTCTGTTCATGCAGGAGTATAAAATGAGAATGCATTATTTTTTAATGATCAGAACAGTGGAAAAGAAGAAAGAAGTTAAATATAATTTCTTCAAAGCATTATATTTAACTTTGAAAATTTCTGTACTATTTTGATGTAGAATTTTTAAATTTTTTCTGACTGACCTCTGATTTAATCACCAATATACAACAAATTAAAACTATCCAGATACCTATTAATATCATGATTTAAGAATTTGTCAGATTACAGTACACCTGAATCACAATACTAACCATTTTGCGTTTGCCAATACCAGTAACAATAAAAGATAGTTTCCCTCTTTTTTTTCTGTCGTCATCCCAAGGATCAAATAATAGCCTATTTGGATTTACAATCTCTTGGACTTTGCTGGCACTCTGTATTCCAGATTTGCATTTTTTCTCATCTTCCATTAACTCTGAATTAAAATGAGTTTTGTTCACTTCAGAAATAGAATTTTCTTTATTTTCAGTACTCATTTTTTCCTAGAAGATTAACAATTTAAAAAATATTAGTGAATAGTTTCATTATAATTCTAAATTACATTTAAAAAAAAAAAATACCTGTTATGTTCTTTTTAATTCTGTAAATTTTGGGAGTAATCTCATTATCCCTTTTTGGATTTACAGAAATAATCATTAAAACACTGCATCTTTGGATTTAAAAAATAAATAAGGAAAAGTGCATTTAAACTATGCTACAGTAAATCTTTGCTTCTTAAACTTCATTTAGTTATAATTGCTTCAAGAAGGGATAAAAGGATTACTCTAAAGATTTGGAGCATTAAAGGGTGCTTAGAAGATATAATATTAAAAAAAAAAAAAGTACTGGAGTCAACTATAATATCTGATATTTGTTTTATATGCAAGTCACATTTCTCTTTCTAGATCACTTCCTCAATCAATGTCTTGTTTTTGCACATAGATCCAGGGTACTTAGGCTAACTAACTAGCTAGCTAAATAAATAAATAAATTCAAATCATAATAATAATCTACAAGCCATGACTGCCAGCTAAACAATAAATGAAGTATGGCTTTATTGTGAATTACAATATAACTGATACATATTGTTAATTATATTGGTTTCAATGTTAAACTGGATTCTGGATTACTGAAAGATATTCAGGATTATTTATTAACTAAAGAAGTATGCAACTTAAAGGCCCGCAAAAGTTAAATTATTTGCAAATAAGATGAATATAGCAAAGTTAAAGTATGCCACTAAAGGTCTATTGACGGCCTTTAGATTCCATTTAAATATGGTATGACTTTTTTTTTTACAAATTTGTTTAAGACTAATTATTTGAACAAGTTTATTTTGTGATACAGTAGCACCTCGATTATCCGACACTCTTGTCACCGGACCCTCATTTAACCGACATCGGTTTCGTTTATTTTTTTTGGTAAAGAAACAATTTCTTCCCCTGCATCCCCCTTGTGCTCTCTCTCTTATGCGGAATTTTCGAGTTATCGACGGAGGTCCGGTCCCGACAACTGCGATTAATCGAGGTTTTACTGTATTGAAATAAAAAAGTTGACTGTTAATGAACCATCATTTAGCTCAAAATCACAATTTTCAGTTTTTACACAGGAGTAATGAAGGGATTTTAAAGAAAATAAAAGCTTTTAACTGTCTGCTCAGTTAATTATTTTATCTTTATTTTGCATTTGGAGATTCTATTTTTTTTTTTTTTTTTTTTTTTTTTAACATACAAAATATTAAATAAAGATAAATGGTATTCTTATTCAATACACAAAGGAATGGTGAGGATCTGATAGATTTAGAATTCTAAAGGAATCCCATCTTCAGCAGTAAAAAAATGACAAAGACAAAGAACAAAGTAATTACAAGAATTACAAAGTACTTACCGGAATTCCAAAACCATCGAGTCCAAACATCCCTTCGTGAATTGAGTAATTCCTCCATTTACCATTTATTTTATTTATTAATTTTACCAGTGCATATTAAGGTCCTGACTCAAGCAAATGCAAGCGACTGCAAACTTTTATTTCTTTTATATATTTTTTTGTGCAATATACCTAAAATCCTGAAAATTTAAATATGAACTTGTGAAGCATCTAGGATTTCTATTTTCTTGTTTTTAATGTTCAAGATATTCTGCAATTAATTAAATTAAAATTCAAAAATAGTCAGTTTTTTTGGGTGTTTTCAAGCAATTACTGGTATTTTCAACTTAAAAAAGCCTGAAATGATAAATAATGTTTTGTATTTAAAATATTTATTATTAGTGCAACAGTTAATTTTTAAAAGAGTAATATAATCTCTCACAATTTTTATTTTTTAAAAAATTAACTATTGCACTAATAATAAATATTTTAAATACGAAACATTATTTTACGAATTTTTTATCATTTCAGGTTTTTGTCAAATTTTTTTGAGTTGAAAATACTGAGTAACACCTCGTAAACACCCAAAAAATTGACTGTTATTGAATGTTAATTTAATTGTAGAATATTTTGAAAATTAAAAACAAGAAAATATAACTCTCAGATACTTCACAAGTTCATATTTAAATTTTCAGAATTTTAGGTGCATTGGAAAAAGAAATACATAAAAGAAATAAAAAGTTTGCAGTCGGCACGACTAACAGATAACAGAATATCATATTACAGAATTTAAGCCATTTAACAATTCCTCCTCTTAAAGAATTTTGTCCAAACGTTTTGCCAACACAAAGGCAAATTGAAGACAATTAAATTTTCAAGAATTTGAACAATTCAGCTCTTTCAGATACTATTAAATGAGGCTACTTCTATCATTGGAATAATATTTCATAGTCTAGCTTGGTGGATATTAGTTTTAATTTTAAAATCAATTTATTATAAAGGAATCTCTACATTTGTTAACAAGTTTCCGCAAGTAACAAAATAACCCTTCTTTTTCAAAGAGATGTAAAATGTATGTAGTACTTTAGATCTTCTACAATATTGTAGACCATGAATCACATCTACTTTAAATTTTTCATATAAAGTATGTTTCCTAGTTTAAGAGATACAGGTGATTTAATATCTAGTAGATTACTGTGTAACCTTAGAAACGCCAAGACAATCTTACAAGAAATCAGATCAATGTAAATTGGACAGCATTGGTTAAATATCACTACCACTGTCAATTTTCTTCATTTGTTAGACTTCCTACAAATGGAACCTTTTATCATTGAGTAAAGATGATCTACAATGCATTAGCTGAATAACTGATGCTAAATTACAAAAAATAAAAGCAAATTTCTCAGAAAGCTATAATGTATTTACCCCATTGTCATTTAGTAAATAATCAGAAGTCTCAAAAGGGTAGATAAAACTATCTCCTTTATCGTCAGCTGGCTGGCAGATCTCTTCCAAATCTGAAAATTACACAAAGTATTTTTTATGACAAAAGAAATGCTAATAATAATAATGATAAAGTTTAAATCATTACAGACAATGTTACTAACTGAAAACATTTTACAGGGTTAAGATTACAGAAATTTCTTTTATTCAATAATTATAAAAGTTAAATTAAAGATTCATATAAAATTCTTATCAATTCAACAAAATTTGCTAATATCTACAAGTTTTAACAATTGGCGTAGTATACATTTAAATTCCTGACATAGTATACATTTTGTTTTTAAATCTTTTCAGTTGTCATACAAGATTCTATACTCCTTGCTGATGTACTATTGAGCAAATGCATATTAAATGGTGCCAAGTGGGGGAAAAATATAGAAAAGTACTTGCATATCATTTGGGAGTTATTGTCTATATTCTTTCCAAATCCAACCCATTCTGAAATCCGATCTTCATAAATTTTGGCAAAAAACAATTGCATCATCAATAATTAATCAATTCTGATGTGTGATGGTCTGCTTATGCCGATGAAAATGGATACCATGTTTGAAGAGGAAGATAATTCAAAGATTTCAACTTTTGAATTAAAAACACCAAAAGTTCACAACTTTACAAATGAATGAAGGCAATATCCAAAGCTCACATACTTCTTAATTTTATTCTTTATATTAAAGAGTTCTGGAGTTAGGACCTTAGTAAATCCTATAAAACTAAATATCATTCCATTAAATATCTGACTTCCTTTTGTTTTTTTGTTTCACTTACTTTCTACTGATTTGTGAATACCCTGAAGAAACTCAATATAATTATCCTAAACTGTTTTATCAAGGAAATTACTTTAAGAGCAAAGCACATTTAAATTTTATCTATATTTTGACCTAAAAAAGCTTTGTCAAATTTGAACAACTTTCTTTGGTTCAATTCTTTGCTGTTACTAAACCATTTAGTTTGCTGATGAAAAGAATAAGAAAAATTACTGGATTCGTTAAATTTAAAAATACTTTACCAGTTTTTGGCTTTGTTTTAGTTTTCAGTTTTTCTAGCAACAGCTTCATATCTTGCTGGATTCTCTCAATATCCTTTTTCAATGCCTCTTTTTGCTGTAATAAAGCAAATTAATCAAAATAATAAGATGTAATTTTTACAACAAGGAATCTTAAATCTAAACTGGGGTATATAACATAATTTCTTTTATACACAGATTTCCTATAAAATGTCACTGTAAATTTAAAGAATAGTTGAAGTTAAAAGGGTTAACAGATTCAGTAATGATATCAGTTTAATGTGATAGCTTGGCTGAAGTTTAAACACTGCAAAGTT
>JAFIDM010002131.1:29469659-29490128 GCA_023159025.1 Thereuonema tuberculata
TCGTGAGTTGACAATGATTCACAAGTTTTTGAATGTATACTTTTATTGTCCTCTGACGTTTTCCTTTCAAATATCTTTCTTTCCTTATCTTCGCAACAAACAATGTCAGTATTGCTGCCCTGAGAAGAATTAGTAGTTGCTAACCACTGTCCAATTTTTTCTTCTACAGGAAGAATACTCTCCGTACCTGAAAGCAAACTCGGTACCAATGGACTACTTTGATCCATACTACTATTATTCTTATTCATCTGTTGTGTTATGGAACATAAGGAAGTATCTGAAGAACAGTTTGATGTTATTGCAGCAGCTTCTATTTTTTGAACATCCTTTTGTTCTGTTAATGAGCCAAATTTGTTATAGTCAATTGATTGAGCTTCGAAACCTGCTTTATTACTAGTGTTATCAAGATTTGAATTTGCATTAAAAGGCATACAATCTGTAGTTGGATTGTTGGCAATATCTTCTTGAGGTTTTGGCCGAGATGGGCTCTCAGTGGTTGCATTATACAGTAGTGTTGTTCTTGGATTCCTTAAATTCCTATTGGTTCTTGCTATCCTAGGAGTGATCTTGTTTTTCTTTGGAGAAGGAAAACCTGAACTAAAAAAGATAAAAAAAAAAAGAATCATAAAAGTAAACTAAATTTCAATTAATCATCAACAAATTTCATCTGATATTTTCTTGGTTATCTTTGCAAGGAAGAACAACTAAGACGAAATCAAAAGTTGTACATTAATTTAATCATTAAATTTTTTTAGTCTAATCTTGGAAGTCTACGCTTGTGGCTTGACAAACCAAGGCACAGAGACAGCAATTATTTCATTTACACATGCTATATATTAACATATACATAATTATCATTTGCATTACAGAACAAAATAACAAGTTACGAAAATGTAACAAAGGATGCACAGTATCCATAATATGAATTTTTACTCTGCACTTTTATGAGATGAATTTATTCAAATAATTAAGATACCAATATTTTTTCATTGAAAAATAGAAAAGGAAAAAGCAATTAGAGATGAATAGTAAATGAGAGTGTTGTTAAACACTGATAGTTTTAATGTCCATGGAAATTACAAATAAGCAAGGAGAACAGACAAAGTGTTAGGAAATATTCTATAGGGAAGTCATAATAAGTATCAGATACAGAAAGAGACTAACTTACATGACTGCTGAAATGTAAATACAGATTCATTTGGAGTGCTCCACACTGAACGATCACAGTAACATAAGCAAATGACAAATGCCATTTCATAAGAAAAAAATTGAGAAAGGCTGGAAAAGGAGCTGACAACTAGCACCAAGAACATGAACCACTAATAGAGTTGACTGATAACTAATGGCAAGCTGAAGAAAACAAACCCGACTTACATCCTTGTTTTTAGTTCATTGATATGCTATTTGCTTGTAAAGAAGTTAAGAAAGAACCCCAAATCTACTTACTTCACAGGACAAATCATGATTGCTTCAGTCAGCAAGTGATGCTACCCTACAATACTTAATCTTAGCAATAGCCAAAGGGAACAAAGATAACAATGTTGGCAATATCCCTGATAGAAACTTGAATTGAAAAACAACCGAAGAGGATGAGAATACCCTTTGCAAAGAACTGGAAAATGAATTCTATGTGATTGCTGATGGTTTGCAATGATGAACCTAATCACTGAAAAAGGGCTGTTGAAGAAAGAAGGTAATCTTGCTAGAATTTATGTAATATCCAAATGCATCTTTTGGATAATCTGTTGCATCAATTAGTGGCTTCTATTAGCATTGTTGAGAGACTAACCATAAAGGTAGCGATAAATAGGGGTAGACATCATAGAAAACTTCAAAAGTAATCTATCTTGAAGAATGAGAGCTACTATATAGAATAAAGATTTAAAAAGGCTGGTAACATCAAAGTGTCTGATGGAATGACAATAAATGAAAGCTGTTATTTCTTAGAAATTCTTTCTGTTATAAATGATCTATACATCATAATACTTTTTATACAAAAGAAAATCTTCCTGAGATTATTACCATGTTTAAAGCATATGATTCTACAGATAGCTTAAATTTTCGGAGAGTTACACAATGATCCAGAGACAACCTCAAATCAAATTTTCAAGAATCTTATGATATATGACCAGTCACAGAAAGGCGAGTGCTTTTTGGAAAGGTCATGGAGGTAATACCAATATAATCAAACCAAAATATGCCATTAGGAATACTAATCTGACATATAATAGTGAAATCAGACTTAGAAACTATTAACACAGTTCAAGGTACTTAATAAACATATCAGAGGCAATCTGTCAGCAAAACTAATTATAGGAAGTCAATACATAATTGATCAGTATAGTCATAATCTTGCCATGCCCCATGTCAGTAAATTCTAAAATGACAGTTTAGAAACAGCTGGACTTATATCTACAAATCTTATGGCAACAGCAGCTGTACCATTTCCACGAATGATAATGAACACAGCAATGATTAATTGCAAGCAGAGAACAAAGGTGTGCAACATGGGATTATTTCCTAGAAAGTTCTATATTGCAAGACAAGAAATAAAACAAAGGTACTGTTGAGTAACTTAGAAAAGAGTAATAAAATCAATCATAGTATATGAAGCAAATTCTTACTTGATATTAATATTAGTTACATTTCGGTTAACTGAAGCATTCACTTTATTATCTGAAAGAGAAAAAATAATAATAATAATAAATAATCTGATTTTGCAGAAGTTCATCTATATTATAATTTTCTACAATTTACACATGTTACTCATGTAAAATAAATGCTACAGTCCCATCAATTTAAATTAATTTCTCCTCTTTCCTCGAAACTTATTCCAAAAGTTTTTATTTCATATCACACATACTCCTTATTTATTTCTTAATTACAAAAGGGTACTGACTGATTCAAAACAAATTAATACTTTACAAGTAACAGCCCAGGTTCTTAAATCAAAATAACACTAAATTAATTTCAAAATACACCACAACATACATAAAAGAGAATGTTGAGGCCTTAATTAGTGAATCCCTTCAACAAGCTACCAGACAAAACTGAAAGGAGTATAAATTTCTTTGAGGTTTGAATTTGGTATAAAAACAATTGAAAATGTAGAAAGATACAGTACGATATTATTTTAAGACTAAAAGTACAGTCGAGCCCCGATTATCCGCGGAATTGGGTGGTAAGGGTACCGCGGATAGTAGAAATCGCGGATAATCCGAAAAAAAATATTTCAGCACAAAAACTACGTTTTATTATACAAAAAACATAATATGCAAAACTTTTAGAATATGTACAGTACAGAAGAAACCTTTCTGCAGAGCAAGCGCCTGCCACTCATCCACAAATTCCAAGAAGGCCTATAGGATTACGATGCACAATAAACCTGTCAGTAATTTTGGACCTTCGCATTGTAGGGTCTATTGTACTTTCCCTGTTGTTGGCTTGGATTAAAATTGGTTGTTTTGAGGTTTGTAATTAAAAAAAATTTTCGCGGCATTTGCGGATAATCGGGGCTTTACTGTAGCATAAACTACTTCAACAGAGTGTGCTATTTCTCTGAAGTTCATTGATTACCAAACGAATACATGCCTATATTGTACTTTTTTCTTGCCAATTTCACAAGTTATCTTTTTGGGTAACCATGATTTCTTCTCAACAAAGTTTCGAAGTTTTTATTATTATTCTTATTCTTATATAATCTAATAATAATAATAAAAAGCTGTTAAACACAAAGTATATGTGGAAATATATGTGGTTAAATTCAAATTTACAGATATCTGGCATTTTGATTAGGACTACTCAACAAGACATGACATGCAAATGAATGATTGGAAATACTAAAAGTTTGAAGGAATAGAATAGTGAATTCACCTTTCCTGAACACTTACCATTTATTTAAATTATTATTTAAACTACAGAGATTTACCATTTTAAATAACAATAAAAAAAATAAAAAAAAACTCTGGATCACTAATATCATCCCAAATCTATTAATATTTTCTAAAAGCAATAACTTCAGGAATGCTGCATCTTTACTGAACTGACCTTGAGACAGAATTACACGACGGCAACATGATCATCATGGGTGTCAACACTCATCCTTGACAGCAAGTCTACTAGTAGTCTACCGACAGGCAAAGCTGGGACTAGCCTACAGCAGCTTGCTTGGCTGACTTTCACATATCAGAAATACTGGAAAGTTTGTAAACAGTCTATGACATTTGGAGGTTAAAAGTTGAAAAATCCACTTAAGGCCTAGATATTCATTTGGCTTAATTTTACAGCTTGAAATTTATGCAAGATTTTATTCCCAAAAATTTCTCCAAGAACAAAACTAACAGACTGCAAAGGATTACTAGTTCAAAGTTTTTGCAACTTCATACAACTTATTTGGGCAGACTCTTCAAAGCATTTGTATTGCCAGGAAGCAATACAACAATGGCAATAAGAATGCCATTTCTGTGACTTGATTAATGCTTACTGTCATTTAATATCCGATATAAGAAATGCTTTTCATTAATCTCACAAGTGATCAATGATACATAATAGTTTATCATCCTTACCTCATCCACAGAAATTAGAATTGCAACCAAATCATTATTTATTTCACTTACCGTAAGATTCAGTTTCGCAAATCATGACAGGAACAGCTACTTGTTTGCTTTGTCTTGTATTTTTGATATTCTTCTCTTTCTTATTTTTCTGGTTATAATAAGGATTTTAAAGTTATTAGTAAAGAAAATATTTTTTTTCTTTTGATTTTTCAAAAAAAAAGGTCAGAGCATATTAAATACTTTAAAATATCAAAAGCAAAATCAAATTAATACATAGAACAAATTTCTGATATAAGGCAGAATAAAACATAATATGATTAAATTAACATTACAATTGTAATTAAAAAAAAAAAAGAAAAAGAAACATAAGTTAATAACTTTTGTCATCATAAAATCGTTAAATTTTTTAACTTGTTAAATTCTGTTAGATCATATATACACTGAAACTTTAATATACAGGGTGATTATAATTAAAGTTCAACTTTCAACTTGCTGTAAAAAAAGAACCACTGCTCAGAATGACCTGAAATTTGAACTGAATATACTTGAAGAAAGGGAAAATGGTATGGCGTAAGAAAAAAAATAGTTCTAAATGTTAGCAATACATGGTGCTTTGAGCATCATAATATGCAAAATACAAGACGTGTTATGCGCATGACACATTGCATTTGTTATAAAAACGCGGGGTACATGGCATTTTCCTCATATTGCTTCTGAGAAGCTCTCAATGAAGGATCGTGCTCTGCTTGTGAAGCTCTTTTACAAGAATGGTGACTGTGCGCCAGTAGCTCTGAAGAAGTTCCGGACAGTAAAGAGTATGAAAAAAAGGCTGTGGTCCGATGTCTGCCAAGGGTCTGGAGAAAATGATGAAGAAATTCGAAGAATCAGGTTCTTTTGAAGTGAAATCTGGCAGAGGAAGGAAACCAATTGCTTCGTTGTCAGTAGAAGATGTGGCCACAGCAGTCCAGGAAGAGATGAGGGGTAGTATGCAAACGTCCAGTGCACGGAGAATTGCCTGAACGTTGGACATGACTGGGAGCACGGTGCATAAAATTGAATGAAACATCCTGCATTGTTATCCATACAAAATTACCCATGTTCAGGAGTTGCTTCCTGCTGACCTGCCAGTAAGAGAAAGGTTTGCTCTAGAATTTCTTGCTCACATGGAAGTGGACAATGAATGGCCCTGGAACATTTTGTGGTCAGACGAAGTCCTTTTCCATCTCCAAGGACATGTCAATACTCAGAATTGCAGAATATGGGCAACGGAAAATCCGTTCGCATATGAACCAGTACCTCTTCATTCTGCAAAGGTAACTGTGTCGTGCGGATTGACACCATCAAAGGCCATTTTTTTTTCGAGGAGATGGGTCGTATGGGTCCTGTTACCTGTATCGTCAATGGTAAACACTATGAGAGTCTTTTGTGCAACCACGTCATTCCAACACTCCAACAGTGTTGGATAGCATCATTTTTATGCAAGATGGAGCTCCTCTGCACATTGCAACACTAGTGAAGCAGCTGCTCAAGAGGCATTTCCGAAATGATAGAATTATCAGCCTTCTTTTTCCAACAGCATGGCCGTCAAGATCACCTGATCTTAATCCTTGTGACTTCTGGCTGTAGGGTTACCTGAAAAATGATATTACCTGATATGTGTTTAGTGGTCCGACTGCAAACTTAGCTGAATTGAAGGCACGCTTTGCACAACACATTCAGAACATGACCCCGAGACACTCCGATCTGTTGTGGAACATGCTGTTTCTCGGTTTCAACTTGAGGCAGAAAACAATGGACATCATATTGAACTTGTCTTGCGCAAGTCTCACAATAATTAACAACCGATTTCATTGTTGCTTTTTATGCAGTTTTTGGCCTCAGGACAATTAAAAACCGATTTTTCCCATCTGATATGGTATGAGCTTACCGAGATGGATGGGCTTTAAACTAAGAGTGCCACAACTTGAAAGTCGTTTCTTCAGTAAAAACCCGATACAGTCATGCACATTGAACAGTACAGTTGGTTTAATGTGCAACTCATGCATAGCCATCGCATTGCAATTCAAATGTCACTTGTAGCCGAACCCATTTACGTTATGATGCTTAAAGCACCATCTATTGCTAACATTTGGAGCTATTTTTTTTTTCTTATGCCATACCATTTCCCTTTTCTTTAGGTATATTCAGTTCAAATTTCAGGTCATTTTGAGCAGTGGTTCTTTATTTACAGCATGTTGAAAGTTGAATTTTAATTATAATCACCCTGTATATGAATCTATTAATTACTTAAAAAGTTTACTTAGTAGTTTCTGATATTTACAAAATTTATATTAATTGCTTGCCTATAATTAAAACATATCCATTAATTTTGTTTTAGTTATAAATAAAGTTACACACACACACACACATTTATGTAGGAACATTACCTTTCCTAGAATCTCTGTAGTTCTGTTATTGCAATTTCCTCTTAAATCAGTAAGTGGCTCTCGAATAGGTGACAATTCAACTACAAAAAATTTAATTAAGAAAATAAGTAAAGAAAGAGCCAGTACTTAAACTAAGAGCTAGAAAAATAAATTTTTATACAAATTTATTTGGTTTTCAGTTGAATGTTATTTACACACACAAAAAAGACTAAGTTTCATTATTTTTAAGTATTTAAGTAAGCTTAATAGATAAATAAATTGATTAATATAATAAGAATATTTTACACTGTAACAGTTTATAAGTAAACATTTTTAGAAATTATTTATTTGTATTTTTTGTAGAAATTATTTATCTATCTCTGTTTTATTCATTTTAATCGTTAACTGTTATTTATTTTAAAACATTCATATCTTTGTAACATTCGTAACTTCTCTTTCAATATTAACTACTACCAAACCTACCTGTAATTCCACAATCTTCCTTTATTGCCATTACAATTTTAGTGGCTGCATGAACAATACTAATCAGTTTTTGGTTTTCACTAATATTCCTAAAATGAAATAATTTAGATTTTGTCATCTTTTCAGAAAGCATTTTACATTTTTATAAAGAAAATATACCGAATAAAAAAATTAAAAAACAAAACAAAAAAAAAAACCATTTATTTCATTAAATATTTCTATTATCTACAAAAAAAATACATATATAATAATGGTTTTCGCATAGTTAATTAACATACTGCTGAAGTCGCTTTCAATGTAAATCACATCACCAGGCATGCTCAGATCTTTATTACTGAATTAACTTGAATAAGAAGTGGAATTGAAAAAAAAAAAGTTCATCAAAATTCAAAATATTTTCCAATAAAAAGTAGGAGAGACCCAAACATATGAACCAGGGCATCGAAACGTAATAATTTTCGCTCCGGTTCACTCAAAACTCAAAATTTCAGTTCAGTTTCGGTTTCGCTCCGGCAGCCATCAAAAGAACCGGTTCAAACCGGAAATTTTTAGGAAACTTTACGGACAGCTTAATTTTAAAACTAGAAAGAACATTCACTTGAAAAATACAATATTAAGAATCATTAATGAAAATAAATAATTTAAATTTGAATATTTAACGTGTTCTATTTACTTAAGATTAAATTGTATATGCAAATGAAACCTTTAAATTGTATTTATTTAAAAATTGAATTCCTTTTGTGTAATATGGGACAGAAAAATTCCATTTAGAAAATTTAAAAAACCGTAATACAGAAACTTACATTTCCTTGATACATTGTTTATTATTTTTGTGACGAAATTTTATATAAAATTTGAGAAATATTACGAATTATTTAATGAAATAAATCCGTAATTAACTCGACATACCAGTTAAATTTTTTTGCGCGAAGCCATATATTTACACAGATTTTACGGATATGCGTAGGGAGTATGTTCACAGAAGGGAACAGCCAATGCGGTTTGGTTTGTTTTTTGGTAATTTAATTAAGTGAAACTATATCTTAATCCTGCATTTTTTTCGATTCTGCATCTAAGATTTTGGTAATTTAATTAAGTGAAACTATATCTTAATACTGCAAAGTTTCATTAAAAAAATTGGCCATAAGAAGGTTCGAGAAGTTACTTTGTTAGTAAATTAATTTGAATTAATGGAATAACAGTCGTATATCAGTTTTGCAGTAAATTTACAACTTAGAATATTTTTTTAATTCTGAAAAAGTTTAAGTTGGATATTTAGGAATAATTTCATACTTTACAATATTATTTTTTTTTTATAAATACAATATTATTTTTATATGTTATATTTTCGAAAATGACAATCAATCTTCTAAGAGAAATTTACGCTACATTTTAGTTTTGTAAGTGGGCGGATAGCCCACAAAATATTACATTGAAATTAAGGCAGCCGCACAAATATGTAGAAAATGAGACTTCCTTTTTCTGGAATTGTTGATACTTCAATATTCACACCAATAACCTAAATATTTCGATTAAAATAACAGATAGACATTATATTTTATGCCCATTTTATGCTTCAGAAATCATTGACATCCTATTTAAAATATCAAATTTATCGAATTCGCAATACATACCTTGTTAGAAAGAAAATACTATGCTATTGATGTGGAAACAGGCATAAGATTCGTTGAGCGATCTTCCTTCAATGAAGTTTAGACTGATAGATGCTATTGCTATGCACAAATTATAAAAATGATGGGTATTGGACATCTGCATAGGCGGGAAAAGCTCAATCATCCCACTAGGCATTTTTTAGTTTCCAGCTATTAAAAGGGAAAAATTCCCTGGGAACTTCTTGGAAGTCGATCGGCATAAGTTAAATACAGAAAATAAGTTTTATGGTCATGTTTGTCCCAAGTGACTTGGAGGATTAGTGGTCACAAGGTACGATAGATTGGGAGGAGTCGAAGAAAGTTGTTTACCACAGGAAAAAAATGGCCTTTCACTTATACTTTAAAAGAGGAAAACCGAAATGAAGGAGTGAAATAAATATTGGTTTTCGGTTTGGGTTCAACGTTAAAATTTTTCGGTTCGGGTTCAGCTCCACTCCGACCAAATATATCGGTTTTTTTCGGTTCCAGTTTTCAGTTCAGTTTCGGTTCGATGCCCTGATATGAACTAAGTAATTAAAATTGTTTCAGGAGTATTCAATTCACAGTAGCGAGGTAAGCAGTGATGCAGGTGAAAAACAGAAAATCTGGAATAGTAGCAATTAAAAGAAACATTAATAGATAGAATTGTTTGATGATTTCAGAGTTCGATAAACGAAATTTACAAAATAAAATCTCATAGAGAGAATAATATATAAAAGTGCAACAGAAAGTGCACAAATCTCAGAAATGCATTTCACACTAGCACTTATGAACAGGAAAGCAAATTTAAGGAGTAAAAAAGAAGATAATAACACCAAAATGTGATGATGAAAAATGATCAAATATAAGATGAATGCCATACCCCAAAGCAATACACAATGCCAAATTAAAATTATGATTGTCGGAATCCCAGTGGTACCTCAAAAGCTAAAATAAACAATAAAAAACTCACTAATGAAATATTAGGTACCACTGCGATTCCGACAATTATTCCTATTAGCCTCAGTACTGAGACCTTATTGTTTACTGGTGACTACTACTGGCTGATGATCGCCAAAGAGCATGAAACAGCTGTTCCAAGATGTCACTTGGTAAACAATTTGGTCTCACTCATTATTGTTTAAAATTATGATATTTTGAGAAAATAACAGCAGCTGATTAATAAAGTACTCTAACTTTATCATAGCAAAATGTTACTTTACAATAGTAACATTTTTGCAACTACTGTTAAGTACAAAAATGTTATATGTACTAACCTTTTGGTAATAAAAGTTTTGCATAAAGGGCATGCTGCGCTGTTCTGAAGAACTTGGGTCACACATTTTCTGGAATAAAAAGAAAAATTAGCAATATCAAATACATCCAAAGCATCATATAAAATTTTACGTAAATAAGAAGACTACAACATTACTCATTACTTTTTAAAAAAATCATCATACAAAAGCAATGGAAAAATATAAAGACTCAACAATTCTCAAAACTAAATTTTTCTTTTTTTGTTTGTAAAATGCACTTATTCATTGCAAAAGCTAGTTTATATTTCAATCTTCTACATACAGCTCTTTCAAAATCATAAGGATAATTTAAACTTTATTGAACCTGGAAAAGTCTCTTTTCAATAATGAAAACAGTGAACTTGGCACTACAGTGAATTCTTTAGCAAGGATAATGAATACGATGAATTTACTTGATTAAAAAGATAGAAGTAGAATGAAAATAAGCATCTGGGTTTCAAAGTAACTGTACCCACATATTGTTTTGCATTGTTTATACACTACCCTACACTAATGGACCGGACAGTGCGCTTTATTGGAAACATTTGAAAGTGTAACTGATTTAAGAGTGGGATGGACACCCACATGCTGAAATTACATTAGCCACCCTGTGGGGCATGCTTTCCACAAAGTTTTGATACAGAGCTAAGGGTTTTATGTCCATTCCTGCTTCAAGAACATGGCCAGTGCAGCTATAGATGTTGGACGTGGTCCCCTGGCCCTCAATCAATACTCTAACTCGTCCCATAAATTTTCGATAAGGTTTAGGTCGGGACTCTGAGCAGGCCATGGAAGCCGCTTTACAGCCATCTCTGTATACCACTGCTGGACAGAGGCTGAAACAAGGCATGGAGCATTGTCATGAAAGTAACTATCGTCATTTCCAAGCATTTGCCAGAGAACAACCCGATTATCCAAAATGTCTTTGTAGCCTTTGGAGTTCAAGATTCCCGCAACAACATGCAATGGTCCCAGGCCATACTATGAGAATCACCCCTACAGCATGATTCCCCCCACCGCCGAACTTCACAGTTGGAACAATGCACTCGGGTAAAAGACGTTCGCCTGGCATTCGCCACACTCAAACACGTCCATCCGACTGGAAGAGAGTGGAAGGTGATGAGGCACGTTACACTCCATAAAATTGTTTTCCACTGCTCTACAGTTCAGTTGCGACTTTGCAAATACCACTTGAGTCTGGCGGTTCTGTTGAATGGTGAGATGTGTAATTTGTGGATTTTAAGGGCGTTCAATTCCTTCCGCAATGTATTGTGACTGCGATGTATTCCGCAATGTAACCCCTGATGCCTGTTGAAACTCACTGATCACGTGCGCACATGCACTTTGACAATCTCGTCTGATTTTATGTAAATATGCAGGTGTCCGGTCCATTACTGTAGGGTAGTGTATGTTTATGTTGTTCCCTTGACGATGAAATAGCATCTTTAAATGTCAGATGATTGTTCTCATTCGTTAGCACCCTTAATTAACTTTTAATTTTCTTTTCTTTGAACTCATAAATAACTTTTCAATGTGACTAACTGCAACATTAGATGAACTTATAATGATTTTTTTTTTTTTTTTTTTCATTACTGAAAAATTATTTAATTCTGATTATTAAATATCGAATTTTTCAATATCAATAAAATTTTAGTTAATGAGAAACGACTTCACTAAGGACTTCAGTTTAAACCAATAAGCTTCACTTAAAAACTAGAGAATTATAAGAAGACACTTACTTGCAGAAATGATGACAACAAGTAGTTGTTACAGGCTCTTTTATTAATTCTAAGCTGCAAAACAAGACATTGGATGTAAAAGCATACAATTTACAAAAGTAATTTTGATTATTGTTGAATTTGATATGCACAAAAAATTGAAAAAATGTTGAATTCTCACCATACTGCACACTCCAGGTCACCAAGAAGGTTGGTAAGAGTTGCTTGTAATGTTTTCTTTAATTCTTCCATGCTTTCTCTTGTTCTATTAAATTTTAAAAAAAAATCCAAGAAATCATTTGCAAGTTTCACTATAAAAATATGAATTGTTAATTTAAATCTAATGAAGTGAATTTCTATTTTCTACTGAAAATTTCTCCTGCGAATGTTATTTTTTTGTATGCTGTAGCCTAATTCATCAACTGTGGGTCCAGTGCCTCAGTGCTGCAGGAAGTGTATTGCAGATGGAGGAGATGGATTTAATTTTCAGAGGAGGTTGGGGTTTGTCCCAGGTTCAATCTCTTCTGCACAGACCCTAGGGTTTACCTACCCTTCTATAAAATGGGTGTCGGGCTTCTTTGCCTGAGCTAAAGGCGGTTTAGCAACAGACTGACCTCAACATAGTCCCAATAATAGACTCACTGGCACCTATACCTCCCATATCTCTTGGATCTGCCTGCCTGTTAGAGGAACATTTAATTAATTCATCAACTAATCTCTATTTCATCATTATTTTGCAGAAAATAACAGCTTTGTACACTGCCACAGATCCAATTTTATGGTTTATAAAGGCTTTGTTAAATGTGAGTTAAAAACTTTAAAAAAATGACTTCTTCTAGTAAAAAAATAAATAAATAAAAATTAATAACAGCCTATTAAGTGATAATAATCAAATTTGTTTTTCCTCTACCACAATTCTAATTCTATGGGATTATTTCAAGTAAAGGACGAAGCACATTACGACTTCAAAAAATTTATTTATTACATTTCAGCAATGAAAATATGGAAAAAAAAAAAGAAGAAGCTAAGAATCATGCTAAAAATATTTACCGGGTAATTCATAAAGTACTGGTGGTTTTCACCGCCCCATATCTTTTAAACTATTGCTCATAAAAATCTGAAACTTTTTATATAAAATCATCAAACATATAAGAGTTATATTTTCATGTTATTATTTATTCATTTTATTTGCGTTCAAACACCCCAATATATCGTATATTTAAATAACTGTTGTGATGTTGTTTAAACTCTAAAAGTCTGGATCCAATATTCAAATGATACAGAAACCTAATTAGAAAAATTTAATCTAATCACTTTTGTCATTAATTCCTTTGTTTAATTTAAAAAAAAAAACACTATTTTTTTGAAAAGGCATTCTGACAAATGACTTTTTTGGGAG
Organism: Thereuonema tuberculata; assembly: GCA_023159025.1. NCBI lineage: Eukaryota > Metazoa > Arthropoda > Chilopoda > Scutigeromorpha > Scutigeridae > Thereuonema > Thereuonema tuberculata. The sequence goes on from JAFIDM010002131.1 coordinate 29,483,147, forward strand.
ACAGTAGAATAATTTTTTTGGTTTTAATAATTTTTTAATAATTTCTACAGGTTGCGGTGCTTGGCTTCCCTGCCACCCACATTCACCACACTCAATCAAGTTTGATATTGAAGTTACTTCAGTTATAATGTCACAAAAAGAAACAACATACATACATCATTTCATTGGAGAGTCATTGTGTTGGGTTTTATATTTTAAATACAATAATATCAATTAGCTTCCATGGAATTTTATATAAACTGATATTTAGCAACAGTGTTTCTTAAAGTGAAGTATAACTGAGTTACACAGTAAACATATTTAAATTAAAATATTTTTTTTTTCATATATTATTTCACTTATAAACAGAAACAAGCAATATGAATTCAAACATTAACTAAAATGGAACAAAAGTGTTTATTTGCAAGAACATCTTAAACTATGTAACAAACAAACTGTGAAATACGGTAAATCTTTAGCAACAAAATAACTATATTTGAAAAAGAGCCTTTTCACTATATTGTAGAAAAAAATAAGTAATTAAATAAATAAATAAACTAACATCAAATATAATGTGTGGTCATCAATTGCTCATTAAACTTGTATTACAGGAAAAGCAGGCACACCTAAATCATTTATATTCACATAATTTTAGACTATAACTCAAAATTGTTAAAAAAAAAATGTGTTTAACTACTGATCATTATGAATTTTAATTTTTTAATAAAATTTGTAACAAGTTTTACAATTTTTGTTTATTACTATCAAAGAAAATCAGTAAAACTTTGCATTTATCTAAATTTCTACAATTTATTTATTTATTTACTGATTATAATCTAAAGATTCTATAATACAAAAAGTTTAAACATTCTGTTTTGGATTGACTGATAGGCTATGCTATATTTTTAGATCACAGCAATTATTTACAATCATAAAATTTTAATGTATTTATAATAATTTTGGAGGTATATGAATTTTTCAGAGAGGGGTTAAAATTACATCAAAAATAATGTGTTAGCTGGCTCTCGTAGGATGATCTGGGTCTCAGTACCAAGTGACAGGCCCCATGTTAGATGATGGTGTTAGGGTTAAGTGATTGATCCTTCTGTAAGTCCTACAGTTTTGTCATTATGTTGAGTTGTATTTTAACTATAAGTATTCAAACAAAACAATATTCACCAAGGACCTCCCTCCTTATAGGGTTGCCTGATCACTGTAATTGTTTCAGAAACTAAATTACTGTTGACTTCGTACGCATCATAATTCATAACTTAAATTCTTCGTACTATTTTGGTCTATGATCATAATTAGCCTTACATACATTTAATAACAGGTTGTTTTGTTTCTATAATAAATTCTATATCAAATCGATCATCACTGAGTACAATCATGCATTCTTACTTTAGATTTCATCCAAATCTTTCTGCTTTTCAAAAAATGTCATTTTCGGATTGTCATTTAATGATTAAATACTTATTATTAAAAGAAAATTAGCAAGTCTCTGTGTATGAAATACTTTATACAGAAATCAGTGCTTTTCCAGAAATGTTTTGCTTACCAAGACATACAATCTTATACACAAAGTTAAACATGCATGTCTTTTTCTTTTCTTTGTTTTTTCATTAAATAAAGATATTAAAAATGTACTTTACCTTACACGATATCCGCAGAAATAAACACTTAAGTTTTAGAATCCACCACTTAACGCAAGTGTTCTGTGGAACAAGAACGTCACATACATATAAGAGATTTTTTAAGCGACTATGAAGTTCGATGAGATAACATATTTATGATGGTAATAAATCGCTAATAATATCAATTAATGTAAAATACTTCATTTATCTCCGAATGCTGCAACCTTTCGGATTAGTAGTGTTTTCATTTTTGGCGCGGAAACAGTGGTGCCACCTGGTTGAAGAATATAAAAAAATACTAATAATGATTAATTCTTCGAAATTTAATAAATAAAGAATAAAGGAGTTTTAAATGTAATTATTTTACCCTTTGGTCCTTATTTTATTAATAGAAATATTTTTAATTAGGTTTCCCATCATTCTTAGAGTAATAATAAAGATGGCGTCTGGGTTATACGATAAGGGGAAGAGAGCTGCAGCAGTTTACCTTCAAACCCAAGTAGATGTCAGTTGTCCCCCAGGAAATCGACAACTAAACGATTTGTTGGACAGGATTCTCGATCCTTCGGTCCCAATTAATAAAGGAGATACGATAGAATGGTGTCGCTGGCTTATGGCCGGAGGTCGCACTCCGGATGATTTCGTTACAACAGGTTGGTTCCAGTTGCCAAATAGTGAAACCTTGGACTATTAAAATCCTAAGAGATTGCACTTTTAATGCTTGTACGAATCATACTTCCACGAAAATAATTAAAAACAAAAATTAAATAGATCGCCACAGGAAATCATCAGTGTCACACCGTTTGGCAGGTGTAACAGATTGATTAGGCCTAAATAAAGTGAAATTTAAAGTTCAACTAATACGCAGTAGATAGCGAAAACAAATAGGTTATTTAATTAGGTCGAATTTTGTGAGGTTACCTTGAAGATCAGATCAGCTGTCACTGTAATCCAGAGATCTAGCAAAGATGGTTTGCTTCTGAAATCACTTCAGTTTACAGCCATTTTCCAGATGCCAAAATGATATGGAATTTCTCTGGCTTGCATGTGTTTGTCATCGAATATTCAAAAACAAAATAGTTAATAAATTAAGCCTTATTTCATTATGATCATAATTTAAGTAGACGATCTCTGAAATCGTAACCGATTTTTTTTGGAGGGGAAAAGATTATCATTTGAGCTTTAGTCTGCAGTGCACATTAGGAATCCAGATAGTGCTGGTGTTTGTTTTGATAATTTTGTAACTTACAAAATTATCTAAAGTCTGTGATCGTTTCATATTAATGCAAACTTGATTAAATAAGTGCAGTTGTAGCATTTTTATTAGTTTTGCTGTTTCAAAACTCTAACAAAGTCCTTTGACAACTATAAATCGATACCAATATCTGGAAATAGCTTCCTTTTTTTTTTTTTGTAAATATTTAAAAAAGAATTAGTGCACTAATGTAGAATATACATGTGGACTAAGAGTTTAAGCCTCCCTCAAGAAAGGTTGAACTTCCAATTTGGTGGATGATTAATGTTTTTTTAAAAATTTTGTTTGGAATTAATATAAAAGATCTTTCCGCCCCCGCTCCAACAAAGGGATGATTATGTAAGATGTTCTTGAGCATAGATTTAAAATGTTGTTTTATAGCTTATTAAGAAGAATATGTGATGGTTAAAATTGACATGATGAATAAGGAAATAAAAAAAAAAAAAATTCTGTAATTTGTATTTACATAGCTAAAGTGTAAATGACTTAATTATAGGAAGATTATAATTTTGATGCAAATTACAGAATGCTACAGTGAATTGATAATTTTGTTGGGATACTTTGCTTTAAATATTACATCATTTGAAAATTTATAATAAAGAGAGAATATAATCTTAGAAATGTAAAGCCTAAAAGTTTGCAAATAAGGAAATACTTTTATTTCTACAATATTAATTTATAAAAAAGAATTTCTGGTTTAGCTTTATAAAATGTTATTTACTGAATATTCTCACTCGGTTCTTCTTTTATTTATTTTTATTTTTTTAGTTCAAAAATATGACAATGCTACAACATGTGGTTTAGTTTGGACGGCTAATTTCGTAGCATATAGATGTCGAACTTGTGGGATTTCCCCATGTATGTCTTTATGTGCAGATTGTTTCCAAAGAGGAAATCATGAAGGACATGATTTCAATATGTTTCGCAGTCAAGCTGGCGGAGCCTGTGACTGCGGGGATTCTGGTGTCATGAAGGAATCAGGGTAAGGGAATTAAAAATAAGTTTGCTTTATATTTCTAATATTAATTTCAGGCTTGAAACTAGGAAAGCATGGCTGATGTTTCATTAGCAAGTAATAGAATTTTAGTTGCCACTTATCAACATGAATTTTGCCTCAGAAAACTAATAGGTGTCTTTAATTAACTTTTTGTGCCGAATTCAAATTTGTAATTAGAAGTTCTCCATCACCCATAGTTTTTCTGGGACAATTACTTTTTAGTATGGGATTTTTTTGTGTTTTTTGTCATCTTTCCTACTTTACTAGGTGGAAGTTTTCTGTTTATTGTAAGTATTATGTGGATGTTAAATACTTGAAGAAAGGTTTGTATTCATACTGAGTAATGGAGAAACGTAACTGTGCAGGTTCATTCATGTTCCAATATGTAGGGACATGTTTAGTGCGGCACTGAAAGATCCAGTAGTGAGTTGGATGTGAACGCGATAACAGGGCTTTTTAAGTCCTTTGTTTTTATTTTTTACTATGGATGTATATGTAAGAAGGTTTAACGTGCATCAAATGTAACATGAAAAACGGAAAAAATATAGATGATACATTTACAACTTTTATGGTGTTGTAGTTAGAACTCCAATATGCCAAGAAAATGTTTAAACCACCCTGACAGTTTCTGTTATGCTTGTGGTGAAGTCTCAGAGATGTAACTTTATTTTAGGTTAAAGTGAGGGACCAAGAAAAGTCATGGGCCCCTCACATTTGCTGTGTATTGTGTTCTACTCTTCTCACTGCATGAAGAAGTGATTTGAGCCATATGCCATTTGCTATCTTTATGGTTTAGAGGGAGCCAAAAGACCACTCCTCTGATTGTTATTTCTGCTTAACAAACATTAAAGGGATTACATCTAAAGCAAAGCATCAGTGATATTTTATTCTAATTTACCATCTGCAATGAGGCCAGTTCCACACAGTGAAGAGCTACCCATATCTAAAGCTCTACAACTTGTGACGTTCAGCCATGATAACTCAGATTCCAGTTATGTAGAACTGGAAACAGACTGCTTGTGTGGTGATCCAACATTTGAAGCAAGCTCTTCACCTGAACCACATTTATTAATTCAAGAAGATCTTAACGATCTTGTATGAGATTTGAACTTATCAAAAAAAAACAGTCTGAACTTCTAAGTTCCCGGCTAAAAGGATGGAATCTTCTACACAAAGAATCCAAAATATGCTATTTTCTTAACTCTGAATTTAAAAATGATTTCTCTAAGAAGATGATCTAGGGTTTATGTAAAGATGTTTGTTCTATTATAGAGACTCTTGGTCATGAACATCAGCCAACAGAGTGGCGTTTGTTCATTGATTCCTCTAAATTTAGTTTGAAAGCTGTGCTTCTTCATAATGGTAATGAATTCCCATCAGTACCTGTGGCCCACGCTGTTAACATGAAAGAAACATGAAAATATGAAATTATTATTGGAAAAGCTCCAGTATGACAAATATGAATGGAGTATCTGCGGTGATTTGAAGGTTATTGCACTCCTACTTGGCTTACAACTTGGTTACACAAAGCACTGTTGTGTTTTGTGTGAATGGGATAGTAGGGACAAAAAGAACAACCCAAACATGAATCACTCTTTCCTGTACAGAAAAATGTGTTAAATATCCCATTAGCCAATCCTGAAAAAGTGTATTTACCTCCATTACATATCAAACTAGTCCTCATGAAAAATTTTGTCAAAGCAATGGACAAGAATAGCCCTGGGTTCACATTTTTGAAACATAAATTCCCAAAATTAGTGATGCAAAAATTAAAGAAGGAATATTTGTGGGTCCACAAATAAGAGCACTAATGCACGATGACAACTTTAAGGAAGATTTAAATCAAGTGGAAAAAGCACCCTGATAAAATTTCAAAAATGTTACTAAGAATTTTTTGAGAAATCGAAAAGCAGAGAACCATTGTGATATCTCAGAAGATGGCGAGTGATCTTCTGAAATCTTATATGATGTGTTATGGGAGTTAACACGTCCTTGAAAATACATTTCTTGGACTCGCTCTTAGACTCTTAGGCAGTCAGTGATGAGCGTTTTCACCAGGAGATTTCAACAATGGAAAAGAGGTATGTAGGCAAATGGAGTCCCAGTATGCTGGCTGATTATTGACCATCAAAAGAGATACTGCACAGCTGAAATATTACAGAAAATCAACATCTCATGATTTCTAGATAAGACAGATCACTTGTGTATTAAGTTCTTTAGTTTTATGTAACTATTAAGTTTCCTAAAATTATAAACACCTGTCTCTTGAAAACCTTGCCTGATGAAAAAAAATCTAAAATCATATTTGAATTGAGGATTAAAAGTACTTTCAGATTCACCTACTTTAGTTCTTGAGACAAAAAAAAAAAAGTTATGATTTTCTCAAAAGAATAAATGTTTTTGTATTAAAACTTTATTTAAAATTGAGGGAAATTCAAAGTTTTGAATATGTATAGTAAGAAAAACTAGTATTTTTTTTTTTTTAAGACAGAATTTTAATTTCCTTTATTTCAACTCCTTATACAGGGTGTAATGTTCACATGGAAGGTTCTTTTTTGTTTTATGGACTAAATTGCAGTGTGATAATTAAACACGTATCACCTCTTCATCTTTCTGATCCAAATCAAGATAAATAACAATAAAGATAAAGGAATTTCTATCGATACATAATACAAATTTGCTCAATTATTACTTATCCACCGTTAGAAATAACAAGGTTGTTTTCATGGAACGTATAATTTCACAATGAGAAACTATGGTTTGGTCAGCTTGTTCTCCTGATTTTGTATCCACCAGATTTTTATTTTCTTTTTTCCTGGGACCATCTGGAGTGAAAACTATTAGACTTGCAAATTTATGATGAAATTGCAGAACTTGACAACATGAATTCCAGAGCTTCCATTGAGATTAAAGTAGTGCATTTCTTCAAATGAATGGAGGTCATCAAAAGCAGCTGTTTTAAAGGAATAATATTAATGGCTGAGTGCACCAAACTTCAATTAACTTTGATGGCTGCATTGTGGACGTAGCTAAAATTAGTGGGGGGTGCTGCTCCAGAAAAATTTTAGCCTTTGTTTTAAAATTGTGTGAAAGGAAACAAACATGTATAAAAAGAAA
>JAFIDM010002131.1:29504064-29532488 GCA_023159025.1 Thereuonema tuberculata
AAAAAGGTCCAAGTATATTTAGAGCAGTAATTTTTTTAGTTAATTTGCTTGATTTAATTTCCATTCTTGTACCAAGAATTTTCATTCTTGTACCAAGGAATTTGAAGAATTAGAAAAAAAAAAAAAATTTTTTTGTCTTACAGAAAAAAAATTATTATTTTTCCATTCTTGTCATTTTATAAATCTTGACAATGTCATCTTTCCTAAGTTTTAAAGATAATATCTTTACATCAGATTTAAGACTTAGAAATATTCATCCTTAACGTTGTGCTTGTACCTATATGCTCCTAAAAGAAACATTACTTTTCTTAACTGGAGGAGTTATGCCGTTTAATTTATTAGCTAGGACACTTCAAGGACAGCTTTTCCAGCCACAAAACCAAAGGTTTCACAATTCAAATTTCCATTCATTGATAATCAAGCATTGATACCTCTTCTTGTATTCATAATTGTTTCGTGTGCTTAGATATTCAAAATTTCGCTTAAAGCATGGCTAGTACATGAATTTGTTTCAGTTGGAGAGAGTACAGCTTTATCCCAGGAAATTATAGCTTTTATCTTATTTCTTGTACTTGCCTTCAGTCTATGTGACTGTTTACTGTCATTGGACTCCGTCTTTTGTTTAAAGAGTACAGTAGAGCCCCGATTATCCACGGAATTGGGTGGCAAGGGCTTCGCGGATAACGAAAATCGCAGATAACCCGAAAAAAAGACTAAAAATGAGGTGTAAACACGAAAAATATTTCATCATTAAAAACTATGTTTTATTGTACAAAAAAAACATAATATGTAAAACTTTTAAAATAAGTACAGTAAAGCAGAACATTTGCATCCACAAATGCCGAGAAGGCCTACAGGATCAATAGCACAATAAACCTGTCAGTAATTTTCGACCTTCGCACTGTAGGGCCTATTGTATTTTCCCTTTTGTTGGTTTGGATTAAAATTGGTTTTTTTGAGGTTCGTAATTAAAAAAAAATTTCGCGGCACTCGCAGATAATCGGGGCTCTACTGTAGTAGAAAATGATAGAAATTAATTTATTGAAAACAAAAATAGTTTTGTGTTTTTTTCTAACAACTCCCCATACTACACCACCAATTTCTGTCCCATTTATCATGTGAGAGATTTTTTTTCAAAAATTTAGGTCATCATTCAAATTGATTTTGAGCTCATTTAGAGCAGCTCTTATTAGCAATAAATAAGCAGTCAACATTTCTTAAAAGAATTGTTGTTTTGTATTTACGTTATGTTTTAAATATATTAATACAAAATATCTATATAAAAACATCTATGAGCTCTCGGGTAAGAGGAGTAATTTTTTTTTTTTTTTTTTATTCTTTTTAGATGCTGATATGAACTTCAATTATGTTGTTGATTGTAGTAAAGAAGTTATGAAAGAACATTGTTACTGGCCTTTGGTTAGTGATTTAAATAATGTGTTGTGCCATCGGCCTGTTGCGTTAAAATTTATGAGTGATCCTTCATTGTTAGATATGTGGTTTATATTCCTCGCTATGTTTCAAGGTAAGTCTATAAAGCAGGAAAAAAAAAATTACAAGTTACCATTATAATAATTTTAAATAAACTTTGATCATTATTTTTGTTTTTCTTCATTTTCTAAGTAAAGCTTAAACCCTTCTTTCGGCTATTCTTATAGCTCTTGAATTGTAATTGTTCATTATTTTAAAAATTTAAGTTGCTTTTATTAGATTGGAAACCCTAAAATGTTGGTTTGGTTGTCCTGCATGTATCACCACCTCTAGGGAAGTAATTAAAGCTTTGCTTTGGGTGTGTAGTTATGCCGGTTGATGGATCACCTCTACTTCAATTGGTGTCGAGTGGTCATGAGCTTCTTTCTGTATTCTGAGTCCTGTTTTGTGAGTTGAATCAAAATACGGAGACATTGGATATTCGAAAAGTGATGCTTCATGAGTTCTTACGAGGCTTATCTGCAGCTGAAGCGAAGGGGAAAATATGTAGTCTTTTCAGTGAAGTCCATGTAAGCAAAAGGACATTGCAGCATTGGTTCTAAAAATTCCATGATGGAGATTACAGAAACACCATGAAATGCTCCTAGAGGATACCATGAAAAAGTGGTCTCAGCCGAGGAGGTGAAAGATATCAAAGTTCACGGGAGATGACTTGAGAAACTAGGGATAACTCACGCAACAAATTTACACTGCCTAGAAGAACTTGGCAAAGTGCAGAAGATGGACAAGTGAGTTCAGCCCATGAACTCACAGAAGGAAACAAGGCTTCACTTAACACAATTTATTCTTCACTCCATCTTCACAAAGGAAAAAAGCCTTTCTTGGACAGAATTGTAACCTGCAACTGAAAGTGGATAATGTACAACATTAGGAAGCGTTCATCATCTTGGCTGGGTAAGAACGGGCCAACGGTAGCAACTCCTAAACTGCCTCTTAACCAACAAAAAATTCTTTTGACTGTTTGGTGGTCCATGGCTGGAATTATCTATTGGAGCTTTCTTCCCTGGGGACAAACCATTAGAGCAAAGGTATACATTTCAGAGTACACTGAAATGCACCAGAAGGTAGGAAAGGTACAGCCAATACTGGTCAATCAGAAAGGTCCCAGTTTGCTTCAGGATAATGCAAGACTGCACACAGTAGAACACATCCATAGGAAACTTCACAAACTTGGATATGAGATTTTGCCTAATCTGCCTTATTCACTGGACATTTCGCCAACAAATTTTCACCTGTTCAGACATATGGACAAACTTTCTGAAGGGCAGTGTAGATACCTCCAAGATTGTGATCTGAAAAAGGACATCGAAGGATTCCTGCAATGCCAAACCACGGATATGTGTAAGAAAGGAATTTATAGCTTAAGACATCGTTGGCAAGATTGTATAGATGCAGATGGAGCCTATTTTGAATAATAAAAATTACACCCGACACTCAAAAACAGTTTTTTGAATTCATTCACTCCAAACAGACATTTTAAGGTCTCCAACCTGATATTTGTCAAAGCTATCTTGATAATACAGAAAGAATTACAGTTTCTATATTTTTTATTTTTTTTTCCTTGTATGAAGTCAAATATCCCATTTATTCTAAAAATGGTATTGCAAAATGAAAAGGAGGAATTATGTGATTAAGTAATATGCAATTTGAATTTGCAAGAAAATTTCTAACCATTTAAAATCTTCCTTATTTATTTATCAGAATAAAGAAGGAAAGAAAAATAATTTTGCCCAATGTCATTGTAATAGCAATAGCAGTAATAATAACTGTAATAATAATATCAAATTAAAGCATACTTCATTAAAACTTTTTCAGTTTACCATTTGAAATAACAGCTTTATTACTACTACATTGTTTTATTAAAAGGGCGGGAGTTTCTGAAGTTTCTAAGATGAGTTACAAACTTGATACTAACTATTCTTTCAAACACATCTATCAAGATAGATACACACCCCATATCTATAGTAAAATTAAAAAAATAACAAATTTAATTTAATGCAGTTGAAATGTACCCTCAAACACAATTCCTTCTTTATTTCAAGGAATGAATATTAATCAGCGTGAATTGCTACAGCATGTTGAATTCGAGCCAAACACCTACTATGCAGCTTTTGCTGCTGAATTGGAGGCCTCAGCCTCTCCCATGTGGGCTTTAATCTCACATCTAAAGGATTCAGTAAGTTTGTATGTTTTTTAGTATTTCTAAATTTAAAACTTTCCAGATAAAATGAATTAAAACATTTCAGTTCGAAATTGGATTATATTGTGTTTTAAATAACTACCATCACGCCTTAATATTGATATTATTTTTTACATTTCTTAAGAATCCAATTTTTATTGAATAGATGTTTAGTTTTCTTCTGGAAGAATGCTGAAGTTTTGCTCATTGGAATTACATTTTTTTTTTGTAATAAACTGATTTTTTTTTTCTTGAAGAGTACAGCTGATCTGATAAAACAAGTCTTGTCCTGCTGTCTTGGAGCTCTTGAAGATTGGTTTGATGCAATTGGCTTCTCTGATCCAGAACAAGTAAGTTAGCAGGACAAGTTTGATATTTTTGGTAGCTACATTGTATTGAGTAAAATGTACATCTTAGGAGCATGCTTTATGAGCAACACTGTTTATGTAAAAATACAAGAAATTACCTCTGATTGAGCTTCCCAGTATAGGACTAGTACAGCTTTCAGCTCTGATCCATTTATTGCCATCAATTCTTATTCCTCAACATTATGTGTGCCAGGGAACTCCACGCATTAAGCTTAGATTCTAAAGAATTGGTTTTGTGGTTTATTTGCTTTAGAATTATTATTATTTTATTTTTTTTAAAAAAAATATAGAATTGATAAATAATTCAAAATTAATAAAAAACTTAGTTTACGATTTTCATTGCAAAAAAAAAAAAAGTTGGGATTTCTAAAAAATCTGTTGCTGCATTTATGTTTTCATATGCATATAAAAATTTTCGCTTCATCTGCAAGAATTTGAAAAGCAAATTTCACTTTTAATTCCTAGAACAATACCTTGCTGTTTCTGTAAATGTAAGAGTTGTGTTCTGCAATTTGTTGATACTGAATCAAACTTTGTTTTTTTAATTCATCAGTGATACAGTTTGATCCAGGATAATAAAATATTAAGTTGTATTTCTGTTTCTTTTCAGTCTGACCCTTTACAAGTATCTTTCCACTTGCCATTGCATCGGTATTTTGCAGTGTTTTTGAGCCAGGCTGTGAGGAATCAGGGGGCAGACTTAGACTCTCTGCTTCCTCAAACCTCTACGCTGCAGCTCTTGATGATGCATCCTCTCCGAGCTCAGGTAAAGACTTTAAGAAATTTATTTATTTATTTATTTCTAATACAGTATGTCTCATGTCCTCAGCAGTTTGTTAAAAAAAAAGATGTTTTTTAGTTAAACCAAGGAAATAAAATTACCTTTACCAAAGACAAAAAAAAAAATATGTATATAATATTCAGTCTAGAATGTTAGTATCAGTTTTGTTTTTGTTTTTTGATCCCTCAGAATGTGTTGGGCTTTTATCTACAAATGCATTATTAAATAAATACTTATTTTAATTAAATAAACTAAATAGTTCTTTTAATAATTAAAAGACCTAGGGCAAAATAAAATATTTTTTATTAACTGGAGACCATAGAGAGTCTGGATTTGCCAAGTCAGAACTAGGAATTTGAAAACGTTGTGGCTAATTGAAACTTTGAAACTATAAAACAATTTAGCTTTTAGGAAATATCGTTATGTAATTCGAAGATTTTTTTCTTTTTTTTTACATGGCCACACTTGGCATTAAAAATAAATTGGTCTTTTCAAATTAACAGAATACAATAATTGAATCCTGTAATTAAGTACAAAATATCCATGTCAATACAACAATGTACAATAATTAAATCTAACTACACTTAATTTAAGATAAAATCCCGTGTCCAAATAAATTTATGTTGACACGAATGTTTGGTACATTGAATGTAAAATAAATTGTATTTTCTGAGCTTTTCCAAAGTTATGCCTTAGCTATTTATGAGGCTGATCAGGAGGTCTAATACGATGATCATTGTTTCATCAAAGCCTTTACTAGCATTCAGAAACAAAGGAAGAGGAAGAGAGAACTGTAAGTTCTTCCTACAGACATACATTAGCCGAGATATTGTTTATATTATTTATTTGAAACATAATTTGGCTAATCTGCCCTGCCTGCTTAAAGGATTTGTCTACTTGAATATTCACCATTATCTTGTGTAAAATAATTCTCCCCAAAAGTTCTTAAATATCAAAGATGAGGGCCAAGATCTCTAATATGTAGCTCTTTACTGGTCATATATCATATATCTGTTAAGTAGTATAAAAATGTGTTATCCAAACAATTAGACTTCCACCATTATAAGCTTATTTTTAATATTATTTAAGGAAAGGTGGCATTTCCATTTTCACTTTACATCTTCAAGCATCTTCGGTTTCTTTGGATGACAAATGTGGATTCATCTGTAAAGATTACTAACCTCCATTAATCTGATGATTGAATGAGATGAAGTTATTAGAACTCGCTAGTTTTTGAGCATTAAATTATTTCATAATTGAAGATTAAATTTTGGAGAAATGCTAATTTCTTAAACGAACATATTTTAAACATTTTAAAGCTGATTGTCTTGGTTAAAAATAACATTTTATTTGTGAATTTGTTTTCTTTTGTGAAATAGTATGTAAAAATCTCTTTTAGGTTGCCTTTTATGAGATTCTTTGTGGTCTTTGGGTACGCAATGGTCTTCAGATAAAAGGGCAAGCAATGACCTACATTCAGTGCCATTTCTGCAATTCCATGGTGGATGCGGACTTGTATCTTCTTCAAGTGTGTGCTTCAAGACTAGATCCTGATTGGTTCCTTATGACTGTTTTAGAAAGGTAATTGTCTTTTATAGCTATTACAGCTGTTATGTAACTTTTTAAGTGTGGAAATTTTATGTCACTTCTTAACATTCACAGGAAAGACTTTCATATTTTGGAGAAATAAATAACAGAATTATTGAATATAATAAAATAGGTGAAGAACAGCATCAGTTAATCAATTTCAGTTAATTGCAGATATTTAACATTAAATTAAAATAACAAAAAAAAAAACATGGGTACCTTATAAAGATTAATATCTGTTGGTATTCCACATTACTTAAAGAAAAAAAAATATAGACAGTAAAAATCTACTGTATTTACAGTTTTATTGAATGCAGGATTAGTAAGGTACATGATTAATTAATACTATCTGAAGGGATGTTATCAAAACTGGATTTGATTATACAGTTAAACTACTGCTGCTCAAAAGCTTATTGCCTGATCAACTAAACTAATAAATAACTTTTAGCATCAGGCTAACTGCTAGAAATGATATGATATTAACCACGTTTGTTTTATTATCATGACCACATAAATACACTTTGGCAGAATACTAAATAACTAGGTCCTATTTTTTGGTGACAACGATATCCGCAAAATATTTTGTTAAAAGTTGAATTTATGTTTATCTTGGTGTAACTTACAAAAATAAGTAGTTATAAAGGATTTTTTTAAGTTCGAAATGGGCTTAATAGCATGAAATAAGAATGAAATAAAATCATGAAATCATCGAAACAAGTTCCTCATTCATTTGTTTACGACTTTATTTGATTTAAATGCCACGAGGGAGCACTAGTCAAGCAGCATGTAGGTGACTCAACTATTTTTGACTACAGTTGCTAACTCTGCTTGCCTTAATTTGTCCATAATTGCTCATTCCTTGTCATTGCTCATTCGTTTCTCTTTGAGTTCTGTTTGTAGTTGTTGTATGAAGCTTCACTTCTATTCCGTGCCGGTCTTTCTTAATCGAAATGCCGAAAACTAAAATTGTCACAGTATATGCTCGGTTTTGTTGACCTTCTGGAGTATTTCAGTCAACTTGATAATTTCAACAGTGCAGTGAGATATTTTCAAGATATTTCAAGCATTAGAAGACCGCAGTTTTATTTGAGGCTGCCTTTGTGCAAGAACACTTGTACAAACTTGTCTCTCTGATCACTTTCCTTGAAGGTTGTGAGTACCCAACTGCTCACAAACTTGTCCCTAGAGTTAATTCTTTGATTGAGCAATTCTTTGATTTTAGTCATTAACTAATTTTAGGTGACACATACTGCCACACTTGAGATACTCTATGGCGAGCAAATAAAATAAAATTAAAAATCTTTTAGAAAAAAAGTATGAGCAGGATTAAAAAAAATTTACGAGAAGACTTGGCAGGAGAAGTTTTCCAAACCATTTCCAAGCTTTTCTACCTCACAAATTTAATATCCTGCTCAATAAATAAGGACATAATGTGCTACTTGCAGAAAATTTCTATGTTGAAAAAAATTTCTCAACATATTTCCTTTCCCAACATATCCTACTCTTGAAACCCAAGTGAAGGAAGCTGCAGAAGAAGGTAACATTATTCAGGTTTTGAGGAGTTGATTGAAGAACTTGGTACTTGGACTGAAAAGCCCCTGCAGACAGTGTGGTTTCGCACAACAGATGTTGATAGTGACGGCATTCTCGCTGTTCAACTTAGTGATAGCTCACCCAACAAATCTTCGCCCTGACAGTGCTGAAACACTCATGTACATGTACTGTGGACATAACGTGTGAAATTTGTTTGAGTGTGGTATGCTAGATGAAAATTCTTCTTGCGTTTAAACCTTAAAAATTATATTTACAGTTTGATAATTAGTAGTTAATAGTATTTCTGTATTTACTTAATTGGAAATTAGATATTTGTGGGAAATATGTTTATGTTGAAAATTAATAAATACAAAATAATCAATGCTCTGTAGCCTTTTATGATACCGCTATAGGTTAATTTATTTCACCATAATATAGCGTGTCCTGTAGCCTTTTATGATACCGCTATAGGTTAATTTATTTCACCATAATATAGCGTGTCTATAAATAACTTATGACTGTGAGGATGATAATTTGTTTGGTAACAAATACTGGAGGAACTTGTAATTAAATCTCACATGCTTCATCTTAATTTGGGAAATGATAAACATTTCAAAAACATTAATTGAAATTGGTAATATTTATTTAATTACAATTCACTAGTCACTTGTAAATAGAAGAAAGTTTTAATAATATTTATCTATCGTTATCTAATTTTATTTTATTTATTTTTCTGTTAAAGGTTTCATATAGCAGAATGGCTGTCATTTTCAACAAACAAAGTCAATTCATTCCTTGATGCTGAGCAAGAAATGCCAATGCTAGAAAGTTGCCTAACTTTCTTAGCTACCCTTCTTTCTGTTCGCACAAATACAGGTGATTCATTTACCTTTCCTTCAGATTCTGTTCGCACAAAGACAGGTGATTCATTTACTATTCCTTCAGATTCTGAAATTATATAAAGTAGAGATGACTTTGTTTTTTCTTTGTCATAAAAAGTTAAACTTGTTTTGGTGTTAATTTTTTTTCTATTTTCTAAAGGTTATTGTTTTTTAAAATTGTTTTTTAATTTCTTTTATTTTTGGAGATCTGATGCAAGCTCTTTCCTTCCCTCTGTTCAATATGTTTAAAATTACAGTTAAATGTGTTATTTAAATAGTATTTATTTGCTTCTGTTTTTTTGTTTTGTTTTTTCCTTATTTTAATATTGATTGTAATAATATTTTTTCATAGGGTTGACAGAGGAAGAACTTACCAAACTTGAAATGGTTGTCTTACTGTGTGAAGGTGACAAAACACACAGTCAGTTGACAGAATCCATGCCAGAGAAATGTGGAACTGCTCACCAGAGCAAAAATTTTGAATCTATTCTTGCAAGGGTATGTGAATTAACATTTAATCAATTGGCAACTAGCTTCCTTTTTATATTCACTGCTTTGAGAAGATCTCGTTGACTTAAGATCAGAAGTAATGAAAAAAAACTTTAAAAAATACAATTTATAATTGGTTTAAAAAATGTAGAAATTCAGTTTCTGTCTTCTGTAAACCAAGGTATAATCATTTCAGTGAATAAATAATCACTGCTTTGAAGAAAAAAAAGCAGAATGATCAAATAATTAATACAAAATAATGTAATATCACAAGATGCTTGATGAACGTAGTGATAAAGTTAACTTACATGAGTAACAATGTGATTCAAATCATGTGACTTTCATTTTTAGCCTTGAACACAAAACATAAGCTCGCTATTTCAATTTCTTCTTCAAGGCAAACATACTCTTAACCTAGTTAGACATTTTCAGTTTTCAGTTATCACATGATAGGTTAAATATATTGTTCTTCAAACACGAGTGCAAATTTAGTCATTATTGGGTACAATTGTTTATGAAACACTGGGGAAATTTGGGTAACCACTGAGTGACATTATCCTTTAATTACAAACCTAAAAAAGTTCAGCAATCAGTTTCATTGAAATTCAGGTTGAATCATTTATAATGTAATGTTATTAATTTATGTTGTTGAAAAAAATTCTCACCAGGTTCTGTAAGAGCAGACATGAGTGTCTAGGCTAATATAAAAACTAAAAAGAAAAACCTGTAGGATACCTCATAAAATTGTGAAGCATTTAAAAAAAATTAAAAATAATGTGTTCGAATAAATTTAGTTGCACTTATTAAGGATTTACTATATATCTTGTCCTTACAAAAATTCCACCAATTGTCTATTATTTTATCTTGTGCTTCTGAAATAAAAATTGGATTTGAGAAGTATGTTTTTCTATAATAATTAGATTTTTACGTAACTTAAATATCATAAACAATTAAAACCCTGTGAACATTCACATTTTAAAATTTCAAGTATTTGGTTTCTGTTTTGTGCTGCTTTTTATTGTTTAGTTACATGAATTAAAACATTAAAAATTTGATGTTAAGGCAAATAATGTTTTACTTTAAATCACAAATAACCAAATTACATTATCCTTGATTTTTTTAAAAAACTTCGATAAAAAAAATGCCAAGTTATTTTTAAATGTTGAGGTGTTGATTATCTTTTAAATAGAAGTTGAGGCAGTTATTTAAACATATATTTAAAGTTGTTCTTTTCACAACTAGGTTTCTTAAATTTCTTATTAATTATTAATCAAATAGGTTGCCAACTATAAAGCACCCAACTTCGAAGCCAGTGGCTCCATGATGCAAGGAATGTATGTTCCCAAAGGTAATATAATTAAACAAAAAAACATGATTTTAACTTTTTACAAATTCATTCTTCCTTAAGCATGCTAAAGTAAGTTGAAATATCCTTGTTTTTTTGTTGAAATATCCTTTCAGTTTTTCTTGGAGCGTACTGACAGTAGCATCTCAATTTTTATGTCTTTTATATATTAATACCAGGAATTGAGCTTTTTCTTTTTTCATTTGAGTTAGACTTACAATTATAGACCTTCGGTCGCAGTGGTTGGCTTCTCTGCCACCCACATTCATTACATACATACATACATACATACATACATAGACTTACAATTAATATGGCTTTATAATGTTTATTCATCTGTTGTTCTTTTGATTGCATTTGAAGTCTATAAGTTTGATTTCAGCCCTCTTTCATATAACATACAAAACGTGGATTTCTGTTCAGTGCATTAAATATTATCCAAAATTAATGGAAAACTTTTGGCTTAATCTAATATTGCGACTTCAGCATCCAGCAAGATTTTAAACCATTGGTTCCCTTTTAACTTTAAGACTTTAATTCCTCAACATTTTCCACATTTAAGATTTTAATGAAATGTTATAAGCTAAAAGATATCAAATATTTTCATTAATATTTTATATTTTTTATGAACTTTAGATGATGTTTGGGAGAGAGATTTTGATCCAATTTACACACAGTTTCGAGCTGTCCACAGGAGAGACTATCAGTCTGCATTAGATAGATATGCTGAATAGTAAGTATTATAAGTATTGTAATAATTAATAATTTAATTATCTAAATACACCTGCAAAGATTTATAAATACACCCACACTCATTGCTCAGATTCCACTTAAATTTAAAGTTCTGTAAATCAGAAACCTTCCACGTCGTTCTTTCATTTGAAACTAAATAAAGTCTCAGAACCTATTTTACAAATATTAATATCATTATTAATAATGAGTTGTAGCCTTCTCGACACCATCTTGAATTTTTTAAATTAAAGCTGAAACAGGAAGTTTACTAAAGACTAAGGAAATTTTCCTCAGGAATTTTAATTTTGAATATTTGCAAGCAAAAGGCTACTTTATCATTGTTTTTAAATGTATTAATAAAGAAATAGTTATATAAAGGAAAATTTCTAAATGATTCTTCTCAGTAATAAATTTTGTGTTTATCTCTTAAAACAGTGTCCGCCAGAGTAATAAATTCAAATCAAATGCTACTCCATGGCCTCCATATAGGATACCTGGAAGTCTTAGTAAACCATACATTAGTCTTCTTCGGCTCCTGCATTGTAAAACAATGCATGCTCTCATATTTATTATCCTTTATAGGGTAAGTTGTTTTTCTTTATTACTTTATTTAGTGAAATAGTAATCCCAGTTTTTATCATAACCATTCATTTCTAAACAGCTTATCAATTTGTTTGTTTTTTTGTTGCGTACAATTATAGTAATCTTAAGAGATTGGCAATTTTTGAAAAGAGAAATCTTAAGCCGCCTTATGTATAGAAGGCTGCCACTAAAGACCAAGTTTCAGTTTAGAAAATCTTGTGGTTTAGAGACACTTGAAGCTTTGGTTCCCAGAAAAGTAAAAATAAGTGAAGCAGTGACCTTTTATTAAAATTTGAATAGAACAAGAGTCATTTCTATAGAAATTCCCCTTCAAATTGTCTTCATTGGGGAAGGAAGTTTTAAAGATACTGTGAATGGCAAAGAGTGAAAACCATTTACATATTTGCATTTTGCAGTGCATTCTTTTTAAATGGTTGAAAATACGATCATTGTTTATGAAAACCATCTGATAGTATATCAGTCATGTATGTTGCATCAAGAGTAAGGCATTTAATGACGCTTTCTATAAGTTCGACATGAACTCTCAAACTGCAGGCCTGTCCAAGCAGATTAGTGTGCCATTATCTAGTTTTTGAGTGATGAAGGATTGTGGGCATTGCAAATTTACACTCTTAAACTCTCATCTACACAACTGTTAACAATTGGTGCAGGACGTTTCGCCAAGGTTAGCAGCTTATCTTAGATATACCGTGGCCAAGTCAGGTTAGGTTTTTTTCATCCGAGAGGAGTATTGCATGTAGAATGTCTCATCAAGGATTATCACAAGGATGAATGTCTCATAGTGGTTTAATCACAAAAATTGTTAGCAACAGTATGTGCTCCATTCATTCCATCCTTTACAACCTTAACTAAGGTAAGGTGGATTCCACTTCTCAGCTCTGACTACTTAAGTGCTTTGTGGATCTTTCTTAAAGCATCTTGTTCAGTATATGCAGGAAATGGAATATTTCTTGGGAAAAATTTTTGCTGGGCATGAATATGTCACCATTACAAACCAGGAAATAAACTGTTTATCAGTCAGTGGAAACATAAAGTCACTTCTATTGAAAAGGTTTAAGACATAGGTATCCACAGGCAAAGTCATGTTAACGTTAATAAAGAACATTACATTATAATATGCAAAGTCTCCATAAAACCATTAAAGACAAGTAAGCTGACAGAGACATCATTTTGCTCCATAACATTTACAACCACATGTGGCAAACTTTGCCAAGGATGTAATATATCAGATAAGTTGGGAAGTCAAGGAACATCCATCATTCAGTCCCAGCCTGGTTATAAATTACTTCTTAATATTGGTGATTATGTGTAGTTTTGTTTCATTGGTCTGAATGGTTACATTCTGTTAGATTTATTTTATTTTATTTTTTATATATTTATATGATTTTAATTTCAATCAGATGCTTATGAATTTTTCCTTTTCTTTTTTTTCCCCCTAGGCTCTGAATGATCCAAATGTTTCGGAAACAATTGTTTCATTATGCCTTTATCTTTTAGAGATGGCTATTCGATTTCCACCAAGTGAACATCCTATAGGAAAGGTATTATCTTATCCTTATTTTAACAACTTGTAGTTTACTTAAAATATTGTAAGTTTTAAAATGAAACATCTATTAACAGTTATACTGAAATTAAGAAACTCATCATCATCTTCAAATAATAAATGGATTAAAAACAGAAATGCAAACAATGCTGAAATTTGAATTATATGAATCTAATATAAGAAACTGCATTTCGAAAAAGAGAGAGAGAAAGGATTTAATGGGTCTTTGGTAATATTGTATTTAAAATTGATTTTAGTGTATATATGTGTATATTCTACTAGTACCAGTCATGTTGCTTTTCTGCCATGCAGTTTTCTTTTGTTTTTGTTGGTTTTTTTCAAAACCAGTCTTAGTCAGTCTATTTGAGGTCTACATTTTATTTTCTTCAATTCAGCTTACAGAGTTGGCCACAGTTGAGTGCTTCAAAATTGCTGTTAGATATATTGGCATTGAAATCTTATTTAAAAACCGTAAGCCATTGTGGTGCTTCAAAGAAAATAAGATTCACAAAGATTAAAAGTTTTTTAAGAGCATTCTCCTTGAAATGCCAATTAAAGTTGCAATATGACCATTGAAGAATAAATGTAGTTTTTTTGTTATATGGGAAACTATCCATTGACCATAACTTTCTCCCATTCTAGAAAAATTTCAGCAGTCCTTTTATGTCGGTAGCTCCTGTTGTTTTGTTTGTTTTTTTCGGGGGACTGTACAATTAACTTTTGATCAATAGCATCTTTTGAGTTTATACACTACATCTATTCACATTTGTGGTTAAAGTATATATATTCAGAAGTATTCAATTATCTAGGTGTGCTGGTTTTCAAGTCATAAGCTTCAATTGTAAATTACCCATCTTAACTCGTACTGTTTTGATACCCGTGTAATTTGCTTTAAGAAATAAGCTGCAACAAATATCATTTCTTAATATAAAAAATTCTTTGTCAGGGCAACAAAATGAATGTTGCTTTGTTGTGTTGCTTCAGAGAAAAATAAAGAATTGTAAAGCAATTACCACAATTATAAAAGAAGTGCTATCATTTTTTTTTTTTGGTAATACTCGGCCAGATATTCAAGATGGAATTTCTACTTTCAGTACTCAACAATCTCAGTTCAAGACAGTATTGATTAATGTTATACGGCTTCTTTTTGGCTATATAACTACAGACTGCTTCATTTCATTAAATGTTTTTCTGATGCACCCACCCTGAGATTTCTAGGTTTAATATAATCATTATTATTATTAAGCTCAAAATTGGCCAGAATTATAGCATTTGTTGAAAGGGTTTGTTGTCATTGATTGTTTATTTTTACACAGTTGTTAAGTTAATAGAGGAATGATAGGTTATATGGCAATGGTTTACAAAGAATTAATGTTGTACAGTAGAACCCCTCTCGTCCGCCCTCGGTTGATCCGACCGTGCTCGAGCCGGCCGAACTTGTCCCCTACTCGTCGGTGACTCACCACCCGTCGCGCCATTGTGTTGTTTACTTGCATATACAGTGGCGGTAGATGGTGAAAACGCTCTTAAGAATCGCAAAACATTGAAAAAGCCTAAACTGCTTGACAACGCAGTAAATCCGTATTTTTCTGTATTTTCTGATAATCCGACCTTTTTTGCGTTCCGACCATACCTCCAGTCCCAAAGGTGATGGATTAGAGGGGTTCTACTGTATTCTGATATGTTATCTTATCTCTTGGAAGCAGCTGACATTATATAGTTTTAATTAATAAAACCAATATGATATCAGCCTTTACTATTAGTATTTCAAATCTTTGAAGATGAATTGAATGAATATTGTTAAACTTATTTCTTTGAAAATTTACAGCAACAGCATATTCTCATTTGTTTTTAATTTTTTCCGCATTAGACGACTTCACAGCCTCTGGATGAAGTTGTTGATATGATGTTTAGTGATTGGTTTAATGGAAGTTGGATTTTGACAAATATACAGCATACAATTTCAAAGGTATTTTATTTTTTTCTTTTGTGACTTTGGAAAACAAAATTAAAGATAAAATTATTAAAGATATAATTTCAACAACTGCTTACAGAGTATTCTTATATCAAATGAATTTATTTATTTATTTATTTGTAGATTATAATAGGAAACCAGTTTGAAGCTAGTATTGAAGAGGATTCAACTCAAATGGATGTTGATAACTTTATCGAAAAACTCGATGAAGCTCTTCAGGAAATATTTGAGATTCCATCTGAAGATTCTCAAGGAACAGGGCAACCAGGTATCCAACTTACATTTTTAACCTTACAAAAACACAAAAATTCTAGAACATCATTTAAGAGCCGAAGATCGCGAGAGTTGGAGAGCGATTATCATGGGGGCAAACTAGTTGTTAGACTTAAACAACAAGAAAGATAATTATTAAAATTTATAATTTTGGTGAATTGTTTTTATGTGTAAAGAATTTAGCCAGACTAGAACAAATAAAACGCTTACAAATAGAGCAAGTGATCAAAAAAATTAGTAAATCCCATTATATGAATGATTCTGTAAATCTTATCAGGAATTCTATAGTCTGTATACTAATTTTTTCAGTAAAATGATTTAACTATTTGGATTTCCTTGCTAGCTTGAAATTATTAGAGATTCTATTCAACTGATCACTGACCATTGCACTTTTTTGACTAAGTCATATTTTACCCACAGAATGATCATTACATTCTTTTTTGATTCTCCACCATTTTCAGCATTTATGGATTGCCAAGCATCAATCTCTTTTCTTCAGCCGTAACTTTTGCTTTGTACCAGTTGTTTTTCTGATTCCAAAGTTTACGATCAGTCTTTTTCTACACTGATTACACAGGTTGATTTACTTACAAATTACTATTGTAGAGAATGTAACATCATTTATGCCACTTCATTTTTAATTGTCTTGGCATAAATTTCTAGTTTGTGATTTCCTCTGCGGATCAATCTCCTCCCTCTATACTTAGAACCTTGCCATTCCATTTCTTATCCTTACGGCCTGAACTTGTTTGACATATTCAACAACATTCTTCAAATCCCAATATTCTGCCTACATTTTTGTATTCATCTAAGGATTCCCTTTAAGTATGATATTTTCCTTCCTATTACTTGCCATTCTGTCAAGCTAAGTGTCAACTATAGAATCACAAAAATTGAAGTTTTAATTGTAAATGGGAGAATTGGTTTATACTTGATGGTTAAGATCTTTATAATTCAGGAATTAATTCCTAAGATTGTTTTTGTTTGGAAAATTATGCTATGTTTTGAGGGCAATACCAGTCAAAATCAAAATGCCTCTAAATCCTATAAAGATTTTATCAGAAAATCTCTGGAAAATGATTATGTTCATTAGTGTTAATAGATTGAAATGGTGTTCATTTTCTTCTAATAATAATTAAAATAAGTTTTGTAAAATTACTGAATTCTGTATTTTATAATAATTAAGAATTGTAAATAATTTTTCTAATTGTGATTTTTCAGTTGCAGGTATGTTGGAGTCATATCCCCAGCCCGCAGCACTACCACCTGTTAATGTTCCTTTAGCTTTACCAGCTGCTGAATCATCAACTGCCTTACTGCCAGTAACATGTAAGAACCTCTTTTCATTTATTATTCTTCAATATTTTATGTCTATTTGTACAACTTTACACTAGGTTGTTTTTTTGTTTTTGTTTTTTTGTCCTTTCCTTGCGTCCCAGGGTGTTGCTTTTAATTATATAATTGGCTCATCTTTCATTTGCTCTTACATGTTAAAGGACAGTTTATTTTGTCCAAGTATAAAATTATCACAGCTACTCTTGAGTTACATTTGGCATGATATGTCAAAAAGAAGCATTATCTTCCATTCTTTTTTCTTATTGGACAAGAAAGTTGCATCTGACACATTTAATATCATGTAGAATTTCTGGAAGGTTTGTCTGGTTAAGTTTGTATGTATGACGATTGCAAGTCCCAATATTGTTTTGCTGAAAGTTGATTTCTGGCTTAATGCAAACACATTTGCTGGTAAAATTAAACCCATTTTCTAGATCACAAAGTACAAAAAGATAATGAAGGTTGAATGAGATATTTGCTTTAAATTTCTTGTTATCCGTGCAAATCAGGACTCGTAAAACAAATTACAAAGGATAAATTTTACTCGCTCAATATAATTGATCAGTAGATGAAGTAGAAAATTGAAAGATTCTCTTTAAACAAAAGGTAAGTGCATTCTTTAAAGGGGAGCTGTTATACCACTATTCCTAAATATGAAATCATTTGCTATCAAATAGCATCAAAAAGAAGGACATTAAATTAGTATATTCTTCTGACATCAAGCAGCATTGCTGAATCTTGTGTATTATAACAACTGTTATGGCCCTGTGAATATTTTATTTTGCTTTTCTAAGAGGTAGAAAAGGGTGATGTAACTCAAGACTGACAAGGACTAAACAGTTTTAACATCTATCACATTTATCAGGATGTTGGAATTAAGAATCATTCTGCTAAGTTGTAAATGTAAATCCAAGTTCATCTTTCTTACTGATGCTTCACGAAAAGGCTCAAGGAAATAAGACTTCCTTAAACAAAGATTGATAGTGATCTATGATGATGACCACCAATAGAATATACATTACAGATATATTCTTAACAGGATGCTGAAAAAGAGAATAGTTACAGACTGTGACTGATTGAGAAATTGGTAGAGTAGTTACCAGATGAACACGCCATAATAAAATCATGATATAATCTTAATCAGTAATTAAGATATTGGAATACTGATTTCTGCCAGAACAATATGTTATTGGCAATACCTATATAGTTTATAAACATTCTATCAGATTATTATTAGCATCTATGTAAAAAGAGATGTAGATTTGCATCTACATAAAAATTTGCTTATATATGAAATTTTAGAAATGGTTCAAAATTTATGAATTTTCAAGAAGTGTGGCTGTGTTCCAAGTATGTTTTTATTCCTAAGTAAATATACAGTAAGTTTACAAAAGTTCCTTTTAAGTGTACTTTACCAGTTATCTTGCCAACACTCACAATAGTAATATAAATTACATAATATGGATTAAAAGCCACTTCCTTGATTCCACGCTGCTTCTTAGGCGATGTAGATTTCATTAATTTGTAGAAGTTGTCTCTGTTCATGATTGAAAGCAGTGTTCACATAATTGCAGTATCTTTTTCCTACTCGTCTTCATCACAGCGATCATATTTCTAATGACTATAGGGAGTGGACACGATAATATGAACACCCATGTGGTCTAAAATAGACCATTATTCATTTGTGCAGCAGAGCCACACCATCTAGAACAGACGTCTGCCACCTAGTGTCCGTAAAGACAGAGGTCGATCAGCAGCAGTTGTATGGGTTGCATGTAAGAATTGTGGTAGCAGCGAAACTGTTATCTCCAACCTCTCAGACTTTGAAAGAGACAAGATCATTGGAGTTTGTCTCACTAAAGTGTCAGTAATAAAAACAGCCAGCCTTGTGGGTGTTGCAAGAAGCACTGTGTTATCTGTTATTGGAGCTTACACAAAACTTGGTAAGGCAACATCTGCAAAACAGAACAGTGGGCAAAAGTCAAAGCTTACTGACAGGGATAGACCGGATAGTGACCCAACAGCACAAGACAACAGTTTCCCAGATAACCTCTGAGATGAACACCTATTTCCAGCTCCCTGTATCAACAGATTCGGTCATGAATGCTTCGAACATTCATTCAGAACAACTATTCCAAACCATTGGTGACATCGTGCAATGCATTGAAGCGATGGCAATGGTGTCACGACTGCAAACACTGGACACAGCAGTAGTGGGGACATGTCATTTGGTTTGAAGAATCTTCCTTTATATTATTTCAGACCACTGGACGTGTTTACGTGTGGAGAACGCCAGCAGAACCCTTTCATGTTAACTGCCTTCTTCCTACTGTTAAGCATGGAAGGGGTGGGATATCTTAGCGTAGTCTGGGACCACTTGTATTCCTGCATGGGAAGGTCACAGCACAGCATTATCTCAGCATTCTGGGTGATCATCTATCCTTTGCTGCAGACTGTGTTCCCTGGCAAACGACCTCTGTTCCAAGACGACAACGCCCCCCATTCGCACTGCTCGGTGTCTCCAAGCAAGGTTCAATGAGCACGAATATCACATGGAACATCTCGTCTAGCTTCCTCAATCTCCTCATCTTAACATAATCGAATCTTTGTGGGGTATTTTGCAGGCCAAAGTGCATGCTAGGTTTCCACCTTCTTCACACTTTCTGAATTATAGACTGCTCTGCACACGGAATGACTGCGAATTCCCTCGATCATTGTGCCTGACCTGTATTTGTCCATCCCACGCCGGATACAAGCTGTAATTCAAGAAAAGGTGAGCCAACACCCTACTAATAAAGATTTTGTGGTGTTTCACAGATGTTCATATTATTTTGTTCACCATCTGTATCTGCATGCCTTAAACTCTCCATTGTCACATCTTTCATCACTGCAATACTTGGTTCTGTTTGTCTGTAATGAAATGTGGGAAATGAGCTTTGTTTTTTCCTGTTTGTTTTATTCTGTTCTTTCTGCTACCATAAATAAAAAATTCACGCTGAAGTTTTAATATGATAAAACTATATTTTGAAGGATCCTTCATTCTCACAATCGGCATCATCTGGAAGCAACAGCTACCGTTGCTTCATTAATTTTGATCGCTTTTGTTGCTTGATTTTATTTTCCTGTTTTGTTTATCCCATTTAAAAATAAGAATTATTTATTAAAATTAAGTTTTATAGTTACTGTTTTGTTTCTTTTAGTAGGAAATTAATACATGTTTATCTTGGATATCTTCTTCAGCTACCAACATGGCAGTTATGGGTCCTGTTGTTAGTGGTGTCCATTTACCTGTTTACAATCCCACCTATTCTCTGGTGCCTTCTACCTCAGAAATAAATTCTTACCCTAGAAACCGGAGACGACGAATTCGATTGAATCTGACAAGGAATCCACGGGCCTTACCTGGGCTACAGCAAAATTCCATTCCTCAGGTAATATTTTTGTTATGAAATGTTTTGGCTTATTTTAATGCCTCAGCGATGATGGAAACAACGTAGAAAGGTAGTTTAAGGTTTGGTGAATCAGATAAAAATAAAATTGTTTAAAATACATTCTGGTTTTTTTTTAATAACTGTACCTACTTTTTGAATACACCTTGTACATAAAATAATATCCTTTGTTGTATTATTTTTAACCCACTTACAAACTTCATTTATAGTAGATGACAAGACTGAGCTTATGTGTTCATTGTCATCTGTACTAATTTCTTTTGTTTTTAATAAAGATGTCTAATAATTAAGGAAGACACTAATATATTAAAATAAAATACTTCTAATCAAATCAGAATGGGAGAATTTTTATTTTCAATTGAAATTTTTCGTAGTCTCACAGACCTATTAAATATCACAGACCTATATTTAAATTTCATAAATATAAATTATCCATAAATTCACATCAAGTTTTCCATCACTTTTGAATTTGCAAGTTCATTAGAAATAATAAACTGAGAGAAAAAAAAGAAATAATAAGGATTTCAATCTGTCATAGTTTGTTTTGTTTTTAATTTCTAATTTAGCAGTCAGTCGAAAAATGTCCAGTGAATGTGTTGATAGGAAATTAAAACTAATTTCCCAATTCTAAAAGTTTGTTTTGTTGCTAATTTCCAAGTAAAACTGCTGATTTACATTTCCCAAGCTTTAATAACAGTTTGCTTTGCTTACTTATCCTTCTGCAGGACTGTAATTCATCTCAAACTTTAGCTGTTGTTCCCAGCGGACCATCATGTTTAACTCCTACCCAATCCCACCATAATCTGCAAAGAACACCTTTAAGGACCCATATGCTTCAGGTTGGAATGTTTCTGTGATGATTTATTAACATAAATAATGCTTGTAAAGTTGTTTGTTTTATTTTTGTAAAAGCATACAAATGTTATTTTTTTAGTATATGAAGATTCCTACTACAACTGATATATTTTGTTGAGGGAAAAAAAGTGAAATATAGTAAAAACTTTTAATTTGTTTGAAATTCTTAGCATTAAGATAGTGGTAAGACATCATACATATCTAAAAAAATATACGAGGGTTAGGGCAAAAGTCATGGCAACTAATTTTTTCCTTGAAGATACCAGTTCAGTTGGAAAATGTGATATATACAGACGAAAGGACAAGGTGTTAACTACATGTGTGGACAATGAATAGCACTGAAATATCATAACACACTAATTTATTACGGTAGTATACAGGGCAATATGGCCTTCACAGTGCAAAAGAATGACAACACAGTACACATAAAGTTGACATGACAAACCTGGGCCTAAAGACCCTCAAAGTATCCCCTGCTACTGTCACCACTAGTTGCCAATGATGTGGGAGGCACTGAATACCATGAATTTGCCGCACCATGTGTGAATCGGGTCACCTGTTGGCGCACAGCATTAGCAATGTCCTCTCATGTTGCAAACCGCCTACCACAAAGTGGTTCCTTAATCTTGCGAATGAGATCAAAGTCACAGGGTGAAATGTCGGGAGAGTACGGTGGGTGCTCCAATTCTTCCCATCTCCAATGTCGCAGTAGCTGACCTTCACATACTGCTGTATGTGGTTTTGCATTGTCGTGCAGGATTATTGCACTGTCCACAAGATCCGGACGTTTCTCCCGAACGCCATGTCGTACCTGTCGCACCAGGAAGTCCCTGTAGTACTGTGCGGTCACTGTTCTGCCATGTGGAACAAAGTGACAAACAATGACACCCCTAACTTTATACGCGATGATCACCATCAATTTGACTGGGGAAGGATTCTGACGGAACTTCTGCCTCCTTGGTGATCCAGCATGTCGCCACTCCGCGGACTGACGTTTCAGTTCTGGTTCGTATGCCTTGGCCCAACATTCATCGATGGCGATTATTCATGACAAGAATTGATCGCCCTCCTGTTGCCAGCGTGCAAGGTGGTCGGAGCATATTGCATAGTGCACCCACCTTTGAACTTCCGTCAGTGCATGCGGTACCCACCGCGATGCGATTTTGCGTAGGTGCAGCTCATTACGCAATATCCTGTGGACGGTGTGTCTCTCGATGCCACTTGCCCTCTCTAACTCCAGTAGCATCCATCGTCTGTCTTCATCCAGGAGCTGCTCGATGACGGCACATGCCACGTCAGTCTCCGCACACTGACAGGTCGTCCTAAACGTTGCTCATCACTGACACATGTCCTTGCTGAAACTTTCCTACCCACCGTGCTACTGTACGGTATGGTAGGACATTATTCCCAAGGGCTTCCACTAATTAACTGTAACATTCCATCTCATTTCTCCCTCGTAGAACGGCTATTTTGATGTAAGCGCACTGCTCAACACGGGTTACTTCCATCTCGCACGACACTCACCAACTGACTGATTTCACAGCCCTCGCTGCGCTACTATCACAGAGCCATCTGTTGTTCTGCATACACACTATGCCTGCAGAACTTCCACACGACACATATACGTTTGTTATACGTTCACATATCTACAAGAAAAAAAATAGTTGCCATGACTTATGCCCCAACCCTCATATTTAAATTAAAAAAAAAAAAAAAAACCTACAAGACTTAAGTGTTTTAGCATTCTGAGCATCATCTGGCTTACAAGATAAAATTCACAAAAATAAGGATAAGTTGATTGATAATAAACCAAATGGAAACAATGGGTGTATGTAGGAAGAAGATTTTGTCTCCTCACCTCTTTCCCAAAATTTTGATGACGTCTAAAAAAAAATAAAAAATACACCAATTGCACAAACATTTTATATAAAACACATGTAGCAAAAATTCTTGAAATATATATTGTAAAACCTTTGATTGAGCTAGGTTAGCTATAAGTTTTATTACTTCAAAATTTGGTCAGGTATTTGATGATGCTTGTTGTTTTACAAGAGATGAGATATGCTGTATATCACAGATTTTGATGCCCTTTTGGGAGATTAAGTACATATGGAGTACTTCAAAAAAAAAAAATGTGTACGTGTATATATATATATGTTTGGGGCCAGTCCTCAATGGATTTCGTAATATTTAACATTGTTTTCCTTGGATTTCATGTAATAGCTTAAAAGCTAGAAATGTGAAAATTCCATTATTATCTTCAGCAATAGCTCAGATAATAATGTGCTGACTTTCTGTGGGCAAGATCCTGGGATTGAATCCACTGTATGCTTTTTTTTTATTATTATTTTCTTTTTTCTTCATTCTTCATCACTTGATTTTTTAATTTTTACTTCTTTTTCTATTTTGGATTTGTTTTTTGTTTTTCCTTATATTATTAAAAAAAATTTTGTTCTTTTTTGCTTACATTAGTAATGCAATTAGAAATGTTAAATATTCTCCCCTTTAATTAGACAATGAAGTAAAATGTTGCTTTATTTTTATGACTATTATATAAATGATCAGATATCATTTAATGCTTCGTTTTATTTCTTTGTAGTTTTTTTTCATCATTTGTTTTCCTTTTTTTATTATGTTAATGTATTTTTTTAATTACATTATTAATATAACACACAAAAATATGATTAGAATATGTATTTTTTTAATGTAAGTAAGAAACAAAAATGCATTAACATAATGAGAAAGAAAAACAAAGGATGAAGGTAACAAAAGACGAAGAAAGTAAATGATGTTTGGTCATTTATATAAATAATAAAAGCATAAAAATAAATTAACATTTTACTTTATCTTCTAATTAAAAGGCATAATATTTAAATTTTTTAGTTATATTACTAATGTAAGCCAGAAAGAACAAATGTAATAAAAAAAAATAGTATATTTAATATAAGGAAAAGATAGAAAAAGAAGTAATAAAAAGCCTACAATAGATTCAATCATAAGATCTTGACCACAGAAACCAGCACATTATCCACAGAAACCAGCACATTATCATCTGAAGTATCGCCATCAACAATAACAGGACTGTTGCTTTTCTAATATTTAAACTATTACAGGAAATAAATGAAAACATTGGATATCTCGAAATCTATGGAGTCAAACCTATGTATATACTGTGTGTGTGTGTGTGTGTGTGTGTATATATGTATTTGACTTATTTCATGTGTATTTTAATCCCCCCAAAGGGCATCAAAATACAGAGTTTGTTGTCTCTTGTTAGTAT
The DNA here is from genome assembly GCA_023159025.1 of Thereuonema tuberculata. NCBI lineage: Eukaryota > Metazoa > Arthropoda > Chilopoda > Scutigeromorpha > Scutigeridae > Thereuonema > Thereuonema tuberculata. The sequence continues at coordinate 29,528,764 of JAFIDM010002131.1, forward strand.
CAACTTTAAATACTTACTGTGTTTCCATACATATATTTTTTCATATACAGTGAAACTTCTCCGAGCGGCCACCCCTGTATAGCGGCAACCCTTCTAAACGGCCAATTTTTCATGGCACGGATTTTTCGACTCATAGACCTAATGTTAAATTAACCTGTATCAGCGGCCATCCGACCCCCTCTAAACGGCCACCGAGTGGGATCGCCCATTTCATTTTTCGGGAAATTCTACTCACTCCATGCTTTAATTTTGAGCGGAAAAACTCAAAAAAATTCGGAAGCGGTTGCAAACGAATCGGTTAGAGATCTGCTTTTTAAAGTAAAATAAGAAACTTGAAAAAATTGTTGTTATAGAGAAAAGTAAAAACTTAAAATAGACACAAATTGTAGCCTTTTTTAAAAAAATGTAAGAAAGCATGAAATAAAGTACTGTACTATTTTCTCTTAGGTAAGTTTTAAATTTCATTTTAAATAAGGAATATATGTCAGACTTGTTTATATTACGCATTATAGCAATTATCTTATAATAGTAAATAAAACCCTTCAGAACGGCCACCCCCTCTGAGCGGCCAAATATTCTCGGTACTGTGGGGTGGCCGCTCAGAGAGGTTTCACTGTATGTATATAATATACATATAATACAGTTTAATGTTTATTTCCCTTTTATGTGTTAATAATTTTAATTTATGGTTTTTAAGACAACACATTCAGAAGTAGCTAATCTTTTATAGCATTCTTTCTGTTGCCTTCACTAAGAAATTGGTTGCTTACAATTGCAAGTTTGGTTTTCTTAAAGAAAAAGTGATAATTTAGTGTTCCTTACATTCAGTAGATGTTTTTCTTAAGTGTATTCTGTCAAGACTTACATGATTTATTCAAAGATTTGCTTTTGACAAAAGCTCAAGATTTCAATTTCAATTCCTTTTAATACCAGTCTAATACCTGTTAACATCTAAAGCCGTTTACTGAATACATGTGATATAATTTTCCATCTGGTCATTTCACAGAAGTCATTATTAATTCCCTGTCACATTTGAACTACTTTCTTATCTGAAGCAAAACTTTTTTTGCTTGTCTCTACAGCAGTACTACATTAAAATCCTAGATTTATCATCAGAATCTTCGCTATCTAGAATATTTTCCTCCAAATTCAGATCATAATTTCTTTTTATTATATTCCTTTTTTTTTTGTTGTTCAGAATTTCACTTAGGAAATCTTTAGATCAGTGCTTCTCAACCTTTTTTGCACCACGACACACTTTTATATTTGCAAAAATGTCGCTGCACACCAAACTTTTTCATTGCTTTTGTTTCTACAATACAATCCTTTTAAAAATACTTAGGATGATTAAGTGAATATAAAATCTATTTTTAAACATTTAAAGATACCCTGAAATGCTAGATAGATAGAACAACTGATAGATGGTCTTACACTTCAAAACACACTTAAAAATACACTGCTGGACAATTGCTATGGATGGATAACAATTGTGATGTATCACAACATTACATGGGGATGGAGGCCCAGCAGGATACAATATTGTTGTCACACTGTTCGGACATTAGAATATAGTCATTTATTGTTCTGGAAAATATAGAAGGTCGTGAACAGTTGAAAGGGCAAAAGTGTTCATTTGATGCTGTGTACGGAGAAATGAAAAAATGCATATGAATGACAGCAGGCACCTTTGAGAACGGTGTCAGTACGGGATATGTCCATCTTGGAGGGCAATTCAACATTCCACACAGTGTGTCATGCTTTGCATAACATTATCCAGCAGCTGTTGAGGCAAGTTATCACACTTCTCTGTCAGTGCACGGATGAGGATGGTTTTGTTTGTTGGAGGATATTGTCGACCAGCAAGGTGCCTCCCTAAAACATCCCAAACATTTTCAATGCCGTTTAGATCTGGAGAACATGCTGGCCATACAAGGCGTTGAATATCCTCGCTGTCTAGACAATCCTGAACAGCGAGTGTTTGATGACATGGTGCGTTCTGTCCATGAACAGAAATGTATCACGGCAGCACCACGAAAAAGGCGAACATGAGGCAGAACTTCATCAATGTATCATTGGCCGGTCGTAGTCTCAGTTGCAACCACATGTAGGAACGTGCGGCCATTGATCGTGATGCCGGCCCATACCTTGATACTGCAAATCGGATATCAGTCCCTTTTCTGGATATTTTCTGGACAATACTCAGTATCACTCTCATGCCAGACCAGTTGGCGTCTACAATCCTATGACAGACTGAACCTATTCTCATCTGAGAATAGTACAGAAGCCAATTCCTCTTCTGTCCAATTGCGATGCTCACGACACCATTGCAAACGGGCAGTATGGTGCAGTCTGGACAATGGGACACACACAACAGATCTGCGGGCGTATAGTCCTCCTTGTCCCAAATATCTGGCTTCAGCTTTTCGGGAGATCCGCTCTCCTGTGGCAGCAAGAAACTCATTTGCCAGTTGCTGAGCTGTGGAGCGCTGGTTCCGTTTTGCTGTTAGGGCAATGTACCTGTCTTCTGCAGGCATCGTACTTCTAACACGACCTGCCCCGAGACGCCTGCTTCACATTCCAGTTGTTGTAAATGCTTTCCACAGCTATGAAACGACGCTGTGGGCAATGTCGAACTCCCTGGCAATATCTGTTATTTGTCGCTCTTCTTCGACCTTTCCAATAATACAGCCACGTCTAAAATCATCTAAGTGATATCGGGAAGATATGCCGAAAATTTCAAGTTCGTCAATTAACGTTTTCTAGTAAAACTTTCCCTTCAAACAACAACTGTCCACACGCGTCCAATCCTTCAAATCTCTTATCATCACTGTTAGCTGATGCACAGGCGTGGCAATGCAAATTTTGCATATGCACACCTCTTCTCACTGTGTATCTTGCACTTATTCCAAAGGTCGACATGTGGGTTCCTTCCATGTTGTGGTTGCTAGGGGTGATAGTGTGATCCATACTTAGCAGTTGTCCAGCAGTGTAGACTAGAAAATGATTACAGTATCCTGAGTCCCTAAAATCAACAAAGTTCAGAGTTTAGTATGCTGTACAAAAGATACAATTTAAGCTTATTGTGATGCTGAAATAAATGTCATTGATCACCTGTACAGAAATAGATGAGGTCCAGCATTTTCAAGTGTGCAATCAAGTATTGTATGTATTTTCTATTTAGAAGTAAAAAGGGCATCTTATTTATTCTTCTCCACTTCTCCTTATTAGAATTTTAGAAAAATATTCTAAATTACGTATTCCCTTCATAATTGTAAGTTTAATATCTCATGTCTGTGTTCTGTTGATTTGTTTTAAATTAATACCAGTAAAAATCACTTTATTTTATTCATTATTATTAATTCTTGCTGATTACCTGTAATAATTATTATATATTTGTGGTATCCACTTTTAGGCTGGAGAACCTATGCCACAGTTGTGTAATAAGCCTCCAATCGAAGCTCTTCCTTGTCCTAAAGTTAATGATGTGGAAATTAATGAGAGTATTTTATCACTGTTGGTCAAATTACATTCCAAATACTCTGGAAAACCAGATTCGTATATGCCATATGGCTTGGATGATTCAAGGATAGGTGATGGTCCTCATTTTATTGGACAGATTCTTAACAGGTAGGTTCAAATTGTCTGAACCCTCCAAAACGGTCTTGGGATGTAAACTATTGTTTTATTTTTTAATCATTTCAAAGATATTAATATTATTTGTTATT
>JAFIDM010002131.1:29532498-29548406 GCA_023159025.1 Thereuonema tuberculata
TCAGGAAAGACATAATTAGGGATACCCCAATGTAATATATTATTTAATTTTATTCAGCTTATTAGTTTTAATTAGAAAAATTAGTATTTCAGTATGTATCTGTATGTGTGTGCATGTACATATTAAGTTGAAATAGTGTCACTGACCTATTGTTAACAACTATAAGTATAACTTTAAGTAAATTTAAAGAGATACTGTCATTCTATCAGAATTAAATAGAGAAAAAAAATATTATAGTAATAAACAGAAAAAGGACCTAAACCTAGTTCATTTTAATTTACTGAAATATTGGTATAATTAGTCTCAATTCTGAATAATTGAAAATAATAATTATAAATACATGTTAAAAAGAGACACGACTCCCTACTATTTTATACAAACACTAGATATTCTAGAAAACAACAGCCACAAGCTGTAATAGGACAGAACACTCCTCACTGATAAAACTATTCACCATAATAAACCAGACATTACTTTAGTAAATAAAGCAGATAGAACAGCCATATTAATAGCTATCGCAATTTCAAACAGCAATAACTTTGAGGAAACTTTCTGACAAAACTAAACAAAATATAGAGATTTAGAATTGAACTCGAAAAACAACAAAGTATCAGAAAGATTAATACAGTTCCAATTGTCCTATCAGTAACAGGTATCATAACTAAGTCTCTACACACAAAGCTCAAAGTACTTGATATAGCTCCAAAAACATATATTGAGCTGCAAAAGACAGCACTATTTAATACTTATAACATAGTTAGAAAATTTATTAATGCCACTGGTTAAGTGACAGAGTAAAAAAATCTATTTTTAATTTCAAGTCCATTTGTCAATCCTTCCTTTTGGAATAACAAACTACAGGGACTCTTTGTCACTTGTCTGCCTCATTATTTTTCAAAGTACAGCTAATAGACTGAACTCAGGTTGTTACTTTGTATACTACCAAACAGCTGAATATTCCAGATTTAACCTGAGGCAAGCAAAAATAATAACATTTTTGAAGTCCTATCCCTGTCTGTGTAATTATATGCATTTGTTGGTTAAGAGTTGTAAAAGGCATTCTAAAGCTTGATACAATTGTTAATTTACATGGTTCATCCAGTGTTTCTGAACAAATTAACTAAGTTTTAATCAGTACTCAAGAACTAAAATGTTTCAAATCTCCTTAACAAGAAAAAAATTTAATCATTTTTAGTTGGTCTCTCCACTCCTGCCAAAAAAATAGTACTTAACTTTTTTGGCAATAAAAAGATGTCTCACTGTTTTATAATTAAATTGTTCCCAGAGATTGGAAATACTTCGCTTTTTGACGAGCTGGCTGCTTTTATGAAACGGAAAATTCAATCAAGAACTATCACTAATTACTCAACTGTGGCAAGTTGACATGTGGATGCCTTGAGCCCCACTTTTAATGCTTTTTATGAATTCTACAAGACATTGCTTTGCTACATTAAAACTAATTTGTATTTATTGCATTAATTAGTTAACTTAGTTAACATTTAACTATCACTGTCAAGTTCACAATCCCCTCATTGAGGAACATTTTAAATTTATATTATTATATTTCATTCTAACATGTTGTTCAAAAGGTTTTAAGTTAAGTTATATTAGTGTAATGCTAAAAATATTTTGTTTAATTTACTTGAAACTGTTTGGATTTATAACAGGATTTCCATGTTGAGTCTGAGGGCAGCAAGAGCTATCCAAGATATTCGACAAAAGCTGTGGCCTAAGAAAGAAGACAGTGAGATTGCAAGTACAGCTGGAATGCCAGGTGGCCAAGGTGATTCAATTGGAATGAATCGAAATGCAGCACAGAGTAAAGAAGCTTTAGATCGAGAAGAAAGGTAAAAGTGTTTTGTTTGGCTTCCCCCCCCCCCCCCCCCCCCCCTTTCGCACCAAATAAAAGGAACCAAAAGAAATCCGAATAGTTTAGAAGTTTTACCTCCTTTTATAAACTATTCATTCTAATTTAGAGCTAGCTAAGGTGAACGCATGGTGAATAATTTGTTTATCTGTTCATACAATAAATGATATTTGTTGTATTAATAACTTGTAAAACTTGTTATTTTAATTTGTTATAAAACTGTAAAATATATAACTGAATTCAGCAGCATTAATTGCAAAGAGGTATTTTCCATACTTTACAGGAGAAGAAGAGCAAGAGAGCGCCAGCAAAAACTGATGGAAGAGTTTGCTAATAAACAGAAAGCTTTTATGGAGCAAACTGTGGAAGCAGGTCAGTATAAATTTTATTAATCTAAAAAATTGTAACATGATTACAGTGATGGATTTCTTAAAATCTTTGTTAACTTACCTATAGGTATATTTAAAAACTCAGTGCTTGCAGTGCCAATAGAAAGAGCTAAGAAAAAAAATTTTGCTACTGAAGGCACTAGGATGCAGCAGACAAAAATGGCAATGCAAAAATCAAATAAACTGATATTCATAATAAAGTGGACAATGTATAAAGTATCAAATCATGTAAATATGAAAAAAAAAAAAAACTGGTAAGCCGAACTCAGATGATCCATCCGGCTATTTTTTTTACTCTGAAATGTGGATGTCTATTTTGGCTTTGTTTATTTATAATGTAAATTAAAATATTAATGCAGACTTATTTTAGATTCAAAATGGTGGAATGCTAATAAATAAGAAATAAAAAAATCTGCAAAGTGAAACATTAATGTGAGCTTCTTCATATAAAAAGAAATTTCAAGTGAAAGAGAGCAGATATAATGTTCTAATGATTAGGCAGAAGACCTCATATTGAAGAAGTAAGTGTTATTGAATATGAAGGGGATCATCAGTCAGAAATGTATTGTAATGAAATGAGAGGCACTGACTTGGTGAATTTGCTAGACGGCGATCCTAATGGATTAAACAAAAAATGGTAAGGTGATCATAGACTGGCACTTATATTGAAATAACTGAGTGAGTACTGAAGGATTCATAATGCAGTCTGGTAGAATGTCCTCTTAAGCACACATTCATGATAAGGATGGAAATGAGTCTTAATAATAAATGATGATAACCTGACTGTAGGCCAGTGAAATGTATGTTGGTTGGGGGGAATTCTAAGGGGATTTTTAAATTCACTTCTGAATATTTTATTAGAATGACAAATGACTAGCTGGCATTGTTGTCATCTTGCTCCATGTACACAAGCTAACAAGAATTGCTTGAGATAATATTATAATAAATAATAATAACTTTCCATCAAGTGAATATCTGATGCTTATTATGATCTTGCTAAGAGTAACAGGTTTTGGAAGGTCTGAAAGAGATAATCCAAATTGAGTTTGTAAATTATAACTATCATTATTGCATTATGTTACTCAATTTACTATTGCTTTACATTACCAGAAATATAATGTAACCCAGTATTAAATATTTTTGTTTCTGATTGTTTCTTGCTTTCCATTGTTGATACCTTATAAACAATTCATAATTAGCAGTAAGCATCATAGATTATTAAATAAAATTACAATATTAATATTCTAGTATGATTATTTTAAAATTACTTAAGTCATTTTCTTTTTTAAATATCTTCCAAAAAATCTTTATATTTAAAACTTTAAATCATAACAATTCCTTTTCACTTCTTTACTGTTTCTTTTTCAATCACAAGAATGTATTTTATTTCTTAGACAAATCCACCAGTGAAGATAGTTTTACTTCAACTTGTGAAGAAGATTCTTTAATAAGTAGAAGTAAAGAGTATGATTGTGTTATCTGTGGACAAACAACACCATCTGTAGAGGAACGTCCCGTTGGTTTAGTTACACTTCTGCAGGCCTCAAGTGGTAAGCATTGCTAATAAAATCAAGTTCTATATTTACCTTTTTATTTAAAATAGTCATCTTATTGTTTCAGTAATAAAGAAAAAATAACCCATCATTAATGGGCATTGATGTTCCAAATTCTCATGGTTGACTTCTGACTTCCACAAAGCAGTGAGAGTACATTATTTAATAAAGGATGCAAGCAAAAATAATATTAAAAAGATGAATGAAATCCTTTATAATTGAGTAACATGTCTAGCATTATCATTATATGATCACTTTATTTTGTTAATATTATATATTCACAGTCGTATTCTACATACATGTCAACTGAAGAGTTAACATTTTAAGTAAAGATAAGGTGATGGAATAAGAAAAATTATAGAAGCTTTATTGTCATAGCTGTAAGGGAGGAATATAATTAATTATTTAATAAAATTTTTCATAAATAAATAATCATTTCTTATTTATACACTGCTGCAGAAATAATGTAGTAACAAAATTGCTAACTTGTGACATTTTTGAGTTTTGATAATTGCATCTATACTACCTGTGTAAAAAATGTTTAATAGATATTGTATATTTAAATTTAAGATAATTTAAATGTACAATATTTATTTAAAAATTTTAACACACGCGTAGATATAATCACTAAATAATTAGTTTTAAAAATGAACTTTTTGAAGCTAAAATATTGAAAAATGTACAATATGTTTTTGGAGACAATGAATCTCAATAATTCCTGTTATTACAATTATATTCTCTGCAGGAAGTAATACCTTGAAATTATAGAAGTATCTTAACGTAAGCATGCAAAGTTTACACATAAACAAAAGAATGAGGATAGCAGGAATTACACTTCCGGCAAATAAATCGATCTACCTCACACTGTTTAATTGGGAAGGCATGTATTGCAGGCATGAGGTATTATTTTCAAGAAAAATACCAGGTTACTTCACTGACTAAGGAATACCATGTAAAATGCTCTGTGAATTTGCTGAGGTTCCTATTGTTGTCATAAGTGAGTAACATTAAAACAAAGGACAGCAGTAGATTTTCCCCATTGTATCTGTGAGTGCAGTCACTTGTGCGGCAATAACATCTAGTGCATGTGCAAATTGCCTATCATGTGATTATCAGCAAGAGACCAGTGACATTGTGAACAGATTACAAATGCAGCCAATTTCAAAGGATGGATACATGCTAGAGGACACCACTGAAGTCATTGCCTTATTACAAATGGGCTATAAAGAATGTATAGAATGTGATTCAACAACTCAATTTAAGGTGGTCAGTGGTTCGACTGGTCTACAGAAGATATCAGGAGACTGGTGCATTCCATCATCAACGACCACTTCATCACAACGACAATTTGTGCAACCGTCGGCTAACTTCTCTAAAGCTCTGTAATATCAAAAGTGCTCCACATACTGCATCAATCATCTGGGAGTGCCTCACAGACGTCAGTATTCAGACTATGGATTGGCCAGCATGTTAGCACTGATATGAATCCCATTGAGCATGTGTGGGATAAACTAAAGACAAGAGTTTGAGTCAGGTTTCCTGCAGCATTAAACATCGCAGAGTTGAGAACTCCAACTGAAGAGGAATGGACAAACATCCCACAAAACTTCATCACATTGATTAGATCTGTGATCATATGTAGGAAGCTGTTATTAGGGCAAGAGGTTAAGGGTAATACACACTCTTGAAACACACTATTTATACAGTATTGTCGTGATTCCATGCTTGTAAACTCAATTTTCTCTCGGTCTGCAATGATAAGTGGTTCATGATATTTGCAGGCTTGTCACATATCAAACAATAGTAATCTTCAAAATATTCACACCTCATTCTTAACGTTTTTCAGTGATGATTCAAAATGACATTATTTTGCTTTCATTCTGTTACATGGTTCCTGCCACATATGCATACCTAGATCCCAGTGCAAGGTGGGTCGATTTATTTCTTCGGAAGTGTAGATCAAATGAAGCATAGTATTGCACACCAAGAGTTTTAAATTAATCCATGTTTTTGAGGGGGGGTTTTCAGCACTAAATGCAATAATTATATAAGGCGTTAATAATTCCTTATGATTGTTATTTTCATAAAATTCCATGTAATGATGCTATGCACATATCTGTTCGACTGGAATAATCTAAACTTCGCCAAGTTTTACTAATTTAGAATATAAATTTAGAAAATAATATGTCTTTTAGAACAGAATGTAATTACTTACATTACTGAAGAAGTATTAAATTCAGTTATTAATTGAAATGAAATACGTGTAAGTACTGTAAATTGAGATGATTCATTAACGGACCTTTTTGTAGTATTTTTTCTGTTTAGTTTGTACAATGATTAATTAAGCTTAATACTGTTGCAGTGTTGGGACATTGTCAGAAAGATGAAAGTCATTTGTCTCTTCCTTGTTCTGATGATTATCAACATTTTCAAAGACGGAACAATAGCCGTGCTTATGAAATGGATTTAAGGATAGAAGAATTTGGCCGGCATTTCAATCAGGTAGGATTTGCTTATAAGTGCGTATAGATTTATGGCTATATAGAAAAACTTTAAAATAGTATTAATTATAGATAATGCTTTCATCTAAACTAAAAATGGTAGGAGTGTGTTGTAGTCAGTGATTCATCTAGTTTGAATGTGGTTGTTGAGAAAAAGCGAATTATAGAAAACCATAGTGTGGAATAAAATAAAATTAACTCACTTTGTAAAGCAAATTTCATTATTTACATTGTGACCATCCTTGAAAATTAAGATTCCAAATTCTAGAAATTTCCAAATCAGATTCTGTGCCTTAGCAATAAGAAATATTTCACTGTGAGAATGTTTTAAATTGGGATGATAGTTATTCTTGATTAGCTACTACTTATTACAAATTCTTAGTACTTCCATCATTGCATGTACAAGAAGAGAATTATTCATATGCTTTTGTTGTAGATATTAATTTTGTAATATATATATATTCTTTCAGATTTCTTTCAGCTGTTGCTAATAATAATATTGTTTCCTATAATATATTCCTTGACTTATTTCTATTTTGCAGTCTTATTGGTTAATGTCACTGAATATAGGATGGGAAGGAGGTGTTCATGTTCAAACATGCGGTCATCATCTTCACTTAGACTGCCATAAATCATATATTCAGTCTTTACGGGTTTGTGTTCTTATTTACTAATTAGTCTTACAAGTCTTTCAAAGTAAAATTTTAATATCAATTTTTAATTATATTGTGAAAATTTGGTGATTGAACAGTAGCACATTATAACATATATTTACAAAGTTCAAGTTGAAATAAATAAATAATATTCAATATGGTAGATCCCTCATGGGTTATAGTGATAATGCATGATATGTAAGTATATTACCGTGGTAAAATAATGATTCAGATTTTTAGATTATGAAATTGTGATAATATTGAGAAATTGAGAAGAAATGAAGACTTGAGTGTATTTTCATATAATCTTTAGCTTTGGCTTATTTCTGACTCCAAATTATACAGAAACAATTCCTTAAAATTAAATATCATCCTAATAATAGGTTCTGAAATTTCAATGAATGTTGAATATTTTTAGATGAAATGTAAATTTATTTGAATTTTATCTATATTCAAATTCAAATATACATTGTTTCCTCCTTAATTTCTTAAGAGGATCATTAGCCTTTCCAAGATGGCAGCCTGCATTAAATTTGGGATATCAGTTGATTTTGATTGTTGTGTGAATAGCATTTGTTAATAAAATAAATTTTCTTAGACCTTAGAAGCACGTGTTTATGTCAAATTTCCTGTGTATCAGTATTCATTAATTTAATTGGTGATAAATCCTCTAAAATATTACTTAAACTGGTTAAGATAACAGAAAATCACACATGAGCAATGAAAATATATTCATAAAAGAAAAATATATTCATCATATTGTTGAAAATCACTGTAACAGTGATTAATATGAAAGAAAGATGTAACAGGACATAAAAACCTAATTTCTTTTATTCTTTGATTGATGAGTAACATTTAGAATATGCCTCCAAATCATGTCTACGTATATACATCCAACTAAAGAATGTATGGAGCAATTGCCTGCCTAATAATTTTTTAAAACATTATAGTTATTATTAGAAATAAAAACAACAACATTTTTTCTTCTTCTTAAACATAGCTATATTTCGCAGATAATACTTTATCTGCTTCTTTTGGCTTATTGATACAAAGAATGTTCTTCATAAAAACATCAAAACATATACGGTATTATATATGGATATGCCTAACGTAATTAATGAAGTCATGTTTCAACAAAACATTATAGTGATATAACATACCTTATACCTCTGCAAAACTTTTTAACAGGGGGGAAAAATACATTCTTAGTAGTTTTTCAATTTTGATTTTATATGTAAATTTGAATATTTTACTAATTTTCAGAATTTAGTCGTAAATATTTAAAAAAAAAAATAAATAATAATAATTACCTTATCTAAAAAACAGAGTTGGGATTGATTGATAATGTAAATGTTTCCTGTGCCAGTAGTATTGTTGCATTATTGAAAATTCACTTTTCCCACAGAGTCAACAAAACCAAAGACAGCAGAACTTGGCCGTTGATAAAGGGGAGTATTCCTGTCCTTTGTGTCGGCAGCTGGCAAATTCAGTATTGCCTGTTTCACCAGATATTGGAGAAATAAGTGCTGTCGTTAAATGTAGGACAAATAACCAGCACACTGTTGCCTTGGAACTTGCCCAACTCATACAGGCAGAGCCTGCACCTCCAGTAAGTTCAAACAGATTTAAAAAGTTGATTGTTTTATGTTAATTTAATGTAATTTAATTAATATAATACTGAAGTTTATTAAATATTTTACTTAATATCCATTTTTTTTTTTTGTTAACATTAATAGATTAATTTTTTCCTGTTTTTATTTTAAATCTTATGCAAATTAAAAGGATATTAATAATAATAATAATCTGAGTGAGTTATAAGAAAATGTAATAAAAGAATTACAGAGGAGAAATTTTTGTTTCATTTATGTTTAAAATTGAACATCCACATATTTCTCTTATGTGATATTGCAATTATCAAATTTATTTTACATTTATAATTATTATGTTATCTGTTGTAAGTAATTTTCTTATTTTTTGATGCCTCGATATGTTTCTGATCAATATTTTAATTATTTCAGCAGCGGACATCTTATTTGATGAAAGCAATGGGAAGTATCATGGAAGATATGACTAACACGACTTATCCTCAGTATAAGCACCGCAGTGCCTCACTTTGCCATGAAAGTCTATTTTCATTTATTTGTTCTATAGCGAGGTTAGGAAGTATTTCATTGTAGTTACGTTAAAATTATGTAGATTTTTAAGATATAAGTATACATAATTTTAGAAGAATATAAGTCATTATTAAAGTTTAAAAAGAAATGCTAAAATAAGGTCAGAGATCTTTGTTGGATTAACATAAGATGATTAATGCAATATCTTATTTGTCAAAAAAAGTCAGTAGTATAATGTTTTGTAAAGAAGAAAAATATTTATAAATTAAAAAAAAAAAAAAATATTCCTTAATTATTATACTACAAGATCTGTTTTGTATACACTTTTAAGTATTTTTTTTATACTGATTGATTGTTTATTAATACTTTCCAGGACAAATTTAGAACTTGAATTGGTTGAAAAAGGAGGTACTCTATGTAAAGTATTACCTGTGCATATATTGAAAAGACCATGCTTTGGTAAGTATTTGAAATTTAATTTGAATTTGTGATTAGAAATTATTTTTTAATTTTAACAACAAGGATTTTCACATGCAGCAAAATGTAATATAAAATAAAATTTTTTTATTAAAATACAGAAATAAAATTGAATTGCTATGAATTTAATTAAAGATCATTAAAAATATTGGATAGAAGCTTAACATTTATTGGCAGAACTGAAAAATAGATTAAAAATAAAACACTTCATATAAGTTAAGACAAATTTTGCAGTAATGAAGGACATAATATCCATCAGTGGTTGAATTGTAAGCTGTAGGCTCAATTAGGTGGGGAAGTTTTATTTCAGGGACAGTTGATAAGTTTTGTGGTAGACAATGATTTTTCAGCACTGGACGTAGAAGTTCAGATAATTTGAACAAACTGATAGACACTTTTCTTACATGCCTTACCGTTCTTCACCAGATATGTGACTTATATTTTGTCACTCAATATAAACAAACAGGCCAAATGTTTACAAATTTCTTCTTTCCAAATTTCCCTTGTTTCCTGATGATGAAGTATACTCCAAGCTCATCTTATCTCTTTATTACTCTAAAAGCTTTTATTTATTTGTTTGTTTGTTTGTTTACCTACTGTTTTCAAAAAATAAAATTTTTACAAAATTATAAGTACAACAAATCCAAAGAAATAAGAAAACAAAAATTGCCCTTAACTAAATTTGCAGCCACTAGTAGCAGCAGATGGAAAAATAATTTCTGTATCTCATATGTTATAAAAAATATCTGTCATATGAATTCTTGCAATTCGTGAGCTGACTGAAGTAATTCTTCATAAGACAAGGACTTGATATTTCTTAATTATTGGATTTACTTTTTTTTTTTAACAAGATCTATTGTTTCATTAAGCATTGCTTATCTTATCTGCAGTATGTTTGAAATTTATTACTGCATTTGTTGTTCAGCTCCCTATAAACACCCAGAGATCTCATTATCTCTCACATTGTAAACATTTTGAGATTTCATGTATAAATGTTGTAATCAATAAAAAAAAAGGCTGTGTTCTGATTTGACCTTTGTTATTTACAATTAGGAAGAAGTAAATTGAAACTAATTCATAGTTTCAGCAAAATATTAAAATGAACTGAAAAAAAAAAATATACAAATAAAAGTTACTTTGTTTTATCACCAAAATGATATTACTTACATAAATTAATTAGTTTTTAAAAAATGTAAGTAAGGATCTCTTTAACACTGAGACATTTTCAAATATTTAACAATTTTTTAATTAGTTTACAGTAGAATTTTATCTGATATCTGTAGTAATCTCATTTCTTTGAGGACATTCCCTTCATTCAAAAGGAATAACTTAAGCAACTTATTAAATATTAGCTGGCATTACTTCACATTGGGAGAGATGGGATTGATAAATATTTTTCAATTGTAACTGCACTTCTTAATGTTCCAGCAGTGAAGCAAAACATTTTATCGTGTTTGATTCCTTAGTCCCTATTAACAAATTAAGACAAGATGTTGTTGCAGAGACTTCATCTGTGAAAGTATCTAGCTAAATTTATATTAAATTTAAAGCAGGGCTTTGGAGTGGAGCCCGGAGCTGGAGCACGGAGCAATGGGTTTTTTCCCGGAGCTGGAGCGGAGCCGGAGCACACTAGTTTTTGACTGCTCCACTGCTCCAGATTTTTCTTTGTTTCATTTTTTTTAAATGTTTACCAGTCCTATTAGGTGTAATTACAGAATTATTCCTGTTTTATAGATGCTGGAAAGTTAAACGGTGTCTTTTCAAAAACAAAATTTAATTAATGTTAAAGAATAGATTAGAAGTTTTTTACTACATTTTTATTGACTACTAATTGGTTTTTGATTTCTCTAAAATTATTCCAATTATAATTATTCCAATTTATTTGTCTAAATATCTTTGAGTAAGTATATTCATTTACTCTAAATCCAAACTTATTGTTTATATTAGGAATATTGAAAATCTTCAACCAACTAAGTCTTGTTTTGTTTTCAGAAGAGTATTTTTTCTCTGATGTTTTTATATTTATATATATTTTTCAAGACTACATTATAAATAAATTTTTCTTCTCTATTCAAAATTTTATATTTTACTGTTATTGAAGAGTAATCTTGTTGAAGATTTATTGAAGTAAAAGTTTGATTTTGATTGCTACTTATTAGTATTACACCATCGGCATAAATGTAAATCTTGCACTTTTTAATAATATCACTAATAGAATTTATATATAAAATAAAAAAAAAACAGAGAACCTAAATTTTAAACTTGTAGTACACCTCTCTTAACATTGTAAGTTTTACTTATCAAATTATTTATTTTGACTTTGGATTTCTATTTTTTAAGTAATTTTTGATAAGATCATAAAAATCTCCTCTTATACCGTAATTTTCTAATTTTTTTAATAGAATTTTATGGTCAATATTATCAAAAGCCTTGCTAAAGTCTATAAAAGCTATTATTGATACTTGTCTTTTATTTAAATTTTGTTTAACTTCATTACTTAAATGATTTTATCAAATTACGAACCCCAAATATTCGCAGTATTCTTCTAAAAACTCATGGGCTAACCCATCCTTTGGATACTGTGACTCATTGGGGTTCAACGTTTGCAATGGTTGATCGTCTACTTGTTTTTAAGCATTATTGTGAACAAGTAGCTGCGGCTGGAGCCATAGAAATGATATTAACTAAAGCTGAACGGCACGAAACTAAGAATGTAAGAGATCTCCTGACAAATCCAAATTTTTACTTTAAAAATTACATAATTTTTGAAGTAAATCGTCATGGGAGTTTACATGAAGGAGTTGCAAAAACTTGCAAAATTTCTCCAAGACAATGGCGGAAAATTGCTATGGGAATTTTGACCTCCATGCGAAAATGTGACGAAATTCTTTTCCAAAACACCCATTTTCTTGCCAGAGTCTATGTAGATCCTCGGTATAGAATTTTACTGAGTTCGTAGCAAACGACAAAAGCAAAAGAAGGATTTTAAATATCGCCCGACGACTCGAAAAACTAAAGATTTTAAGCGTTTTGATATGAGGCAAGAGAGTGAAAGGCTGGAATCCTCAATAATTGAATCCGAGCAGCCACATCGAATAGCAAGTTTTCAACAATCACAGAAAGGAAAAACAAATACTTCGATTTCAGCAGACAATTCTTCAGAAAATGATGATTTTGAAAAAGAGCTGGACAAGCTGGAAAAACGTCTGAGAGTTTCAGAAATGCAACATTCGAATGAAGAAGACTTTGAGAGGAATTTTCACCAAGATTGTTATGTAATTGAGATTATGGGTAGGCTCAAAGTAAAATCAGCATTTGAAGCTATGGACAGTTACCCACCGAATTCAAGCTGCCTGTCGAGTTGCATCGAGTATGCCACTTCACAAGCCAGTGTTGAGCGATTATTTTCTGCCTTAAAATTGGTGTCAATGATACAAGATAGGCAATGAAAGATGACTTACTGTCAGCTGTTCTGTTTTATAGAATTAATTATGATGATTAATAAAATTTAGTTAAAAAAAACTGCTTGTTTTTAATATTTGATCTTTGATAATACGACTTAAAAAATGTATTTGGAGCATGGAGCAAGTATTTTCATGTCGGAGCGGAGCTGGAGCGGAGCAATTGCAAATTTTGTCTGCTCCAAAGCCCTGATTTAAAGTGATAAAGCACTTGACTGTGAGCTGGAGGCACTGGGTTCCTTTCATGGTGTGTTGGGGATATTTCTCTTGGTTCTTTCTGCTCCAAGACAGGTCCTAGGAGTTGCTCAACCATATGTGAAACCATATATCTTTCCCTGTTGGTGGGCATCAGGCTGAACACCTGACCTCGGCTCAGTCCTGTTGGTCACAGAACACCTAGAGCTTTAACTCCCACAACCCAAGGATTATATTTTACCTCTACTGGGACGCTTTAACTTTTTTAAACTTTAATCTCAAGAGGCAGCTATTTTAATACCACTCAAATGTAAGGTAGTTGACCAGAAAGCACAATATGAATTGGATACATTTACTTAATGCCATTACATGTTACGAGGATACTGTGCCTTGGCAATTATGCTTCCCATCTGTCTGTCGAGATTCAACCAAGGAAGAGGTGTGCCACGGTACCTCATAACATGAAATGACTTTAAGTAAATGTATTCAAATCATATTGTGTGTTCTGGTCTTTCTGTTGGTAGTTCATTATAAAATAGTTAATTTTATTGGTGGTTCATTATAAAATAGTTGAATTGAGAAGATATGTTTAGCAGATTGCATAAGATGAAGAATCTACGAAAAATGATCCTGGTTGCTTTTTGTGAAAATGGATATTTAGTTTAACTTGTACAAAATGCCATCACATAAACAGGGATAACTTTCTAATAAAAAAAAAAAAAACACATAAGACTTGCCAAAAGCAGCTTTGAAAGCAGTAATCGATATTGGTAAATGCAACTTTGCCTAACTCATTTGAGTAATGAAACTTTTAATCTTTTTTTTTCCAATGCCTTTTATTTAAAATATGGTAGGTCTTTAGTAGTAAGTTTCTTTACCTAATTAGAATATTTTTTTATTCTTTAGTTCCTCTGTTACATGTGCTGGCGATGCACTCCAAAATCATTACAACCAAACCTTATACTCAGCTTTGGTCACAAGTTACCGGGCTTCAGATTGAAGATGCCCATTCTAGGTAAATAAATAAAGATTCAGCATTTGAAATAACATGTTCATTCCAATATTTAACATAAATCAAATAATAATAAAAAATATTGTTTGTAATTCTGTTACTATTTTTTTTTTCCATGTCAAGTCTCTCTCTCTATGAGAAAGAAGTGCCTTTGTTATTGAAGGATATGATTGCTTTATTGCTTCAGTTGGTATTAATACTCCCTGTTCATATAGATAAAGGTAAGTAATTAAAATAGTAATTTGAAGTAATTAATCTTTTTGAAACACAACCAACTCCAAAAAGTTTTTAAGTATTATTGAAACAAGGAAAACATGATCATAATCATAGACAGAAACCATGATTCTGTAAACGGTAATTATGTAGCATGGTATTAAATGAAGGTCTATAACTTTAAAAAAAAAGCTTATGTCTAAATCTGTTCGGATGATGCTTTATTTTATTTATTTTTATTTTATTTTTTTCTGTTTTGTAGTATTCTTTAAATTTTGTTCAATATTAAAGCCTTTAGTACAATATAAAATTATCTAAGTTGTCATTACCATAATTCAAAGAATTATCTATGCAGATGTGCACATCTTCAAAAATTTATTAAAAATGTATCTTAATGTATATGTTAAAATTGCCTGTTTGAGATTAAATTTTTAATCTGACATTTTTTTATCATATTTTAATTGTAATATATTTTTTTGACTTTCTACTTTTCAGCTTATTATACTTGTATAGTACACATGTTGTTTAATGTAGTCTATATACAAGCAGTTGCATTTGTTAGTTGTAAATTTACTGAAGAGCAGCGGTTGGTTTGGAAAGAAACTAAGAGGAAAGCACAGGTATTGTTTTATTCGATTTAAATAATGTTTATAAATAATTAAGGTTTTCTTTTTTTTTTATTTCAAAGGATTTTTTTAATTTTAAAAATAACTAGTCGGCTACCCGTCGCTTCGCTCCGGAAGCCTCCCTTATGTAACGGAAAACATTTTTTTATTTATTAAAAAACACACACACACCCACACACACATACAAATTACATCAAGCAAACTAAAACTAAAATTTTTTAAAAGCTTTTTTTTAATTTAATTTTTGATGTCTATATTCTCTCAATCTACGACTGCTTTTAGAACCACCTTGTAAATCATATATCTATGATATATTTTTATTTTTTACAGAGATTAGAATGTAGGCCTAGTGGTCTAGTGGCTAAGACGTCTAACTTCTGAGCAGTATTCTACCTAATAGAAATAGTGCATCTTTCTTTCTTGACTATCTTTTTTTTATTCCTATTGATACTTTTCAGTCGTTTTCGAGTTAGAAATAGTGATGGTTTTTGAGTTACAAATAGTGATTTTTCAGTATTCTACCTAATGAAATACTGCTGCTTATTTCTTGACTCTTTTTTTTTTTTTTTATTCCAAATGATACTTTTCAGTGGTTTCAGAGTTACAATAGTGTTCAGTATTCTATCTAATAGAAATACTGCTTCTTTCATTTTTGAGTCTCTTGTTTATTCTAAGTGGCACTTTTCAGTGGCTTTTGTGTTCCAAATATTGATGGTTTCTGAGTTACAGATAGTCATTTTTCAGTATTCTATCTAATAGAAGTATCGCTTCATTCTTTTTTGACTCTCATTTTAATTACAATTGTCACTTTTCAGTGACGTTTGAGTTACATTTATTGATGGTTTTT
>JAFIDM010002131.1:29548416-29584477 GCA_023159025.1 Thereuonema tuberculata
TCCATTCGCTCAGAAAATTGCGCCGGACAGACACACAGACAGACAGAAAGACAGACAGACAGACAGAGAAATAAAAGATTTTAGTAATATAGATTTGAGTGGGGTTCAGGTGCTGATGGGAATATCAAAGCTTCTTCAGAAGATAATGCTAGTGAAATAATAGTGGAATAAACAGTATCTTTGCCATTTATCAAATCAAGTTTAGTTAAATAGATGACTATAGCTGACTTTTACTCTTTTCGTAATTGTGAGAATGGCAGTTTTGCTAGAAGAAAGCAGAAACTTTACTCTTGTCATTTAGCAATAGGTATTGCAATTCAAAATTAAATTACATAGTTTTTCAAATTCGCTGTTTGATCACATACTATTAATGGTTATTATTATCTCAAGAAATGGTTGAGATAATAATTGTAATTTGATAATAAAAACTATTTTTCATAATAATAATAAAAATAACTACTTTATTGTCTTCTCATATAAATCTGATAAATGTAATAAATTAAATTATTAAATAAATCACTTCAGTTTTTCAGCATATTTAATATTTGATACCATTGAATTTGATAGTTCTGTATCAAAAATAAATATCATACATTGGAAAACAATTATAGTAACTTTCTATTTTTTTCAATAGCCGTAAAAATAAAGAAAAAAATGTTTCAACTATGACTTTATCAGTGTCAAAAAAATATCTTTGAAAACAAATTATAAGAAAGGTATCACAATTTCAATAATAAAATTCTTGAAAACATTGTAAAAAAAAATAATATGCCATTAACTATAAGAATGATGATGTATTGACATTATGTTCTATTTGCTATTCAGAAGAAGTAGTTGTATTTGTTATAACAAACAGGAAAGCTTAATTAGATTTTAAATACATCTTTAATATTCAAAAGCTTAAAGATATCTTAGTATCAGTGGAGAGAGTAATTGTCAAATATATTTTGTTTTAAGGGATCATGTTGCATCTTAGTCTTAACAGTGTTCAGCTTTTGTTAAGGGCAATTTAATAATAGTAAATTTCAATATCATTTGAAGTTATTTTAATTTAACTGTAAACATTGTTATTTATGTATTTTTTTTTTCTTTTTAAGAAATCCTTGCAGTCATTGGCTGGCGTTTTAGGTGAAACAATAGATGTATTAGAACATAGCGAACTGTATTTGCAAGATGAAGATCTTGAACACTCCTTGGTAAGTTGATTAATTTTCTTTATCTACATTTTCTACCAGGAAACAAAATATCTCAAAAATAATAAATTTATACCTTGTATTCACAAGTGACAGCTGTTTGGCGCTTATTCGCACTCATAAACCAGAATTAATCACGTATGACACCTAGGACTGCAATATGGAAGTAGTAGAACTTGATTGTAGGAAGGACTGGGGGATCTCCAAAAAGTTAAGAAAAAAGGAAAATCATTATAAAAGTGAGACATATAATTCGTGTGCAGGCGACAAATGCGGATTCACGCAGGCCATGGTCTGATTTAACGGTGAATGAAATTAAAGAAAAACGTAAACATTTATCAGATATAGTAATAAATGCAGATCTTTTGTTTGTAAGTGACATCTTGAGGTCCCACTGTCCTTTCGGTAATCTTATAAGTGTTTGAAGTTAGAAAGAAAATTAGTATTCATGAGTTGAAGAAATTATAGAAAACCTGGGTAATTAAAATGAGTCCATTAAGTTAGGAACATTTTTAAGGCAGTCCAATTTAATAAAACAGACATGGTATGTTTAATGCTCTAGCATTCAGAATAGTATGGTATTGTTGTTTGTTTCCTGAAATAGTTTGGATATATCATTTATTTTGTTTCGTGCGAAGTATTACATGAATAAACATGAATGAGCATTATATATAAATGTAAAAATGGAATTCCTTTTTTTTTTTTTAATATTACTTCAAAATTGTTTATTCTTAGCAATCATTGAAGAAAATAAATAAATATGATAATTTTCCAAACTATACTAGCTTTCAATGTAATTTTTCACAATAGATTGTTGCAAATGCTATTATAAATTCCGTTATAACTATTCCAAAAATGCAAATTAATTTATGTAAATTTCTTCCACTTAATCCCTGTTACACTATGTAATATTTTTTTTCCTGAAATTATTTGTTAATTTCTTGATATTTCCCAAATAATTGAACCACTGAACATGAATCTACTTTTAGTTTTGCTGTAATGTTGATATTTCAAATGATGTTTTAATGTCTTTTTGAACAAAAACCTGCATTTTTAGAAGTGTAATGAAGTTTTCAGTATCATGTATCTACTTCATCCAAATGAAAATGTTAAATCGGAATTATGCTATCACTTTATTAATCAGAGAAAATAATCTTAGCAGATTGTAGACTATAAAATTTGTTTTTGTGAAGACAAGTTTCACATGAGATTGATTTATGTCCTCCAAAGAGTATTTAATTTAGTATATTTGGAAAGTTATGATCTTATTATTACAATTTACTACTGTTAATTTTTAATATAATTTTAAAAGACAAAAGGCGTACTTTTGCAAGCCATCAGTGTGACTGTATACATAGATAGGGTAAGAAGTCAGCTATGCTTTATAACTGACACAGTCACATATTAAATGCCTGTTGCTGTGTAGTTCTAATGAAAATTGTCAAATCTCAGTGATGGAAATCACTGATTATTTAATAAAAAGACGTTGTTATTGGTGCTTGTCTAATGGGTGCTTCTGTGATTAGACTGCCAACATCCTAAAAGTTGTAAGTGGAACAGTATCTAAGATTATAACTGCCTATTAAACAGAAAAACATACCATCTCAGCTGCTGGCTTCCAATTATATGGAGGTGGGTCTGTGATGATGATGACCACTATATCATGTCACTTTTAAGACCTTTAGTCATTCTTAAGCATTGTGTAACAGCTCAAACATATCTGAATGTTCACCAAAATCACATGCATGCAATCTTGCAGACAATCTTTCCTGATATCTGTTCTTGGTTTCAGACAGATAATGCTTCCATCTATACTGCAAAGTGCATCTCAAGTTGGTTTGGAGAGCATGAGAATAAATAAAGCAACTAAATTAGTATCCTCAGTCATTGGACCAAAATGTTATTGATTTTATATGAGAATATCTTGAGCGACAGGTGAGAGCACGATTTCCTCCATCTTCATCACTTGCAGATTTGTCAAAGAATTTTAGGAAGAATGTGCAAAATACCATTATCTTAGGTTAAAGATCTGTTTGCATCTATTCCACAACAAATTGCTGCTCTTCAGAATATACACTCAGGTTGGTGAAAATTGCAACATCATAAAAGAACCATCAGAATGGAAGGAAATTTATTACATATATTACTAATATTGCTACAAATAAACGATTAAAGTTTCAGAGCAATGCAACAATA
The DNA here is from genome assembly GCA_023159025.1 of Thereuonema tuberculata. Lineage (NCBI taxonomy): Eukaryota > Metazoa > Arthropoda > Chilopoda > Scutigeromorpha > Scutigeridae > Thereuonema > Thereuonema tuberculata. The sequence goes on from JAFIDM010002131.1 coordinate 29,551,806, forward strand.
GTACTTGCTAAAAATCAGTATGCAGTAAAGCCTCCACAATCTGCAATAAGAGCTGCGATACATTGTGACATCGAATCAAACAGGCCTTGGATGTGTCCTGGGGTATTGTCTGCCAGGCTGCTTCTATCCAAGTCCACAGTTCATCAGTATTGGCTGCTGAGTGACCATATCCCAGACATGTTCAATAGGTGACATATTGGGCGAATATGCAGGCCAGGGAAGAAGGATTATCTGTCTTGCTTCAAAGATGCAACCCACTGGACATTTCTGGCAACATGTGTTCGGGCATTGTCTTGTTAGAATATGGCTCCAGGAGTGTGCTGAAGGTAGGATACTTCTTCGGCCTCCACAACTTCCCTAATGTAGTGGTTGCTGTTGAGTGGCCACAGTTCGTAGCAGCCAAGATCGCCTATGATACCCAACTGCTCCCCAAACCATCACGCCTATCGTTCATGCAGTATGATGCTGGACAGTGCAGTTTGGAAGATGGTGCTCACCTTGATATGGTCTAATATGCAGCCATCATTGTAATACAAGTTGAAGCGGGACTTGTCCGAAAACACAACATGGTGCCAATCTGCATGCCAGTGGGTGTGTTTGTGAGCCCATTGTAGCCCGAGATGTCGATTGTTCAGGTCCAAGAGAATCCTCCGCAAAGGATGCATGCACGCAGTCCTCTATACAGCATACGTGCCATGCAGATGAGGTGTTGTCACATTTTCTGGTCCACTTCTGGATTTTTGACTCGTCCTATTCTCTTCAGTCCACTGCTTCCACATTTGCTTATAAGACGCCCTTTGACATCGATGAGGCATACTGACTGCAGTAAGCATGTATACAGATCATTGACAATGAAAACTACTTGTCTGGATCCACAGCAGTCCTCTACTTATATGCTCTTAAACGACAGTTCAGAGTGCACTGCTTAGTCTAGGCATGCCCAATCATTTCCAAAATTTTATTCATTTGCATATCATACCCTGCTTTACATTTCCTGTAAGTTTCACTTCATTTGCATGTTTCCTTTTGGTGTTGCATTTTTCAACAAAGTGTATATTAACAAAGATATTTATTTTATATATTAACAAACAGGAAATGTTTTCATTAATTTTATCTACCCACTGTACATTGTAAGTCACAAAAATCACAACGCCAATAAAGGGTGTATCAGGTAAACACAATAATTGTTGTATTTAGTAATGAAAACTATATATGTAAAATAGTTGAGTGGAATGTTGTCATCAGTAGTAGCAGTATAGATGGCATTGTCAGTTGTGCAATTTCTGATAAAGATTAATGTAAGAAGTAGTAGAAAAATTCTGGAAGCAGATTCTTAGTAGATGGCTCTGCTCCCCTTATCAATACCTCCTAGAAAACCACTTTATCTGCTAATAAGCAACTGCAGACCCTCCTGCAACATTCACAGTAATCCAGTGTTCACTATTGGCCTCGAAGATATGCCTGCTGAGCTGAATCAAGTTTTAATAAACACTAGATTATTCTGACACTCATTACTACCAGGCACAACACAAATGTGCAAGTCAGTCTTGGGCCCATCAGGAATTCTGATCTGGGATTCCATCAGTAATGATAGATCGTTGTGCTTCTTTCTGCATGGTTAATTGATAGCCTAGTGATATTCCAATAATATTTCGCCTCCCCCATTTCCTACTATTTCTTCAAAGTACTTCTCGTAAATTGCAACAGGTAATGTGTAACCGCATTTGATACATGTTCAATGAATTTTACCCAATGTGAGCCTCACCTGCAAGATCATTGAATCTGTTTCCTACAGAGCAAATTTGAGTTGTGACTGGTTGACATCTTCTACAAAAATTCCAAGCAGCAGAGATATTGAACAGCCTGAATCACATAAGGAAAGAAGAATTTGGAACATGTCACAGGATATTGTTAGAAACTGTATGCAGTAGATGTAGTGCTGCCAGAGATGTTCACATTATTTATCATCGTCTATGAATCAAATAAACTTTAAATACTAAAAACATCATAAACGCACCAAAATTATAAATTCACAACTTCCTTTATTACACTTAACATCTCCAAAATATTCTGATTGTCATTTTACTTTGGTTAGGGAAAGAAGAAAGATGTTTTCTATTTCCCTTATTGCTTGAGAAAGAGAATTCGATTAGAATTCTCGAAATATTGCATTTTGGAGATGTTAAGTCAAATAAGCTTTATTTTTTCAAATTGAAATTTTAATTAATTGTGAATTTCATACATATAAGTAATTCTACAAAATTTCATTTAAATAGCTTCATATTTCTGGGCGATAAATAGTTTTGTGCCCACCAGTATACATTTTAAAATTTAAAAACAATAATATAGCACTCTTATTCTCAATTGATCATTAAATGCAAATATTTATTTCTAGGTTGTTTACAGATAAAAGTGGTTTTATTGTATATACACAGGGCATTGCATCACAAAACAAACAAATTTCTGCTCGGGTGGTAATTCTAAGCAAGAAATATAATATATACCATGGGTCAATTCGGCTTCATTCCTGAGATATGGACTGAAATGCCATTTCATTTAGTTATCGTGTGAAAATGTGAAATGCCTGTTTTGACCCAATGTGTAAGGTCCATCATTGTTTTGTTTCTCTTATTTATCGACGGGTGTATTAGTCGTTGTAAGTGATGACATCATACTGTAAAATGCCTGCAGCATATTCCAACAAGAAATACACTGGCATGATATTTGTGTAAGGTTTTTGAATGGGAATGGGCATGCCGCTGTTGCAAAATATCAAGACTGATGTTCTGATTGCATGGTCCCTTATCATTCGACTTCTGGAAATGTGTATCGGTATTTCAGAGACTGGTTTCTTTCCACAAGGAAATAGCAATCATGTGCTACAGAGCCATGATGACGAGATTTAAAATATGATGTACTGTGAACTTCGAATTGTGTACAGAATTTCATGTATAAAATGTATTGCACCCACGCAAGTATGGAGAACTAAATTCTAATGGACTGTATTTATACCATCTGCAGAAAACCCAACACCTCTTTATCTGGTAATTTTGAATCTCGTGTGACATTTTATGAATGGGTTCAAACCAATTTCACAAAATTCAGTGATCCGTACATTCTATTCAGTGATGAAGCCACTTTCACCCGTGATGGTATTAACAACATACAGAATTCCCATGTTTGGACTCATGATAATCTGCCAACCGTAACAATCCATACTTAGCAACACAAGTTCTCTAGTAATGTGTGATGTGGATTAGTTGGTAAGTATCTGATTAGACCACATTTCTTCAAAGGACATCTGACAGGAGACTCCTATAGAGATTTTATTTGCAGTCACCTACCCCTGTATTTAGAAAATGTGCATCTAGCAGTACGACAATGCATGTGGATGTAATCCACGATGCTCTATGTAATGCGTACTGACAAGTAATTGCCATGCTGAATGAGACATCAGTGGATGGGTCAGGGTGGACATGGCCTCCTCAGTTACCTGATTTGTCACCATTAGATTTCTATCCATGAGGTTTATGAAATCAAAAAGTGCATGAATGGCAAGTCAGAAATAGGAAGAGTAATTACAGGCAATAATCGGCATTGCTGTTAGTATCAGCCACGAGATCGCTGATATTCCTAGATGCAATCATTAGAAGCACACATTACAGTATGCTTGAACATAGATAGACTGAGGTAGAAAGCTGAACAATACCTATGAAAGGTGTAGTGATTTCAATGTAATTGCATTTCAGATCAATAAATCAACAGATTACTAAATGGTAATCAGATAGCTTTTATTTTGCAGCTTCATACAACGAAATGTCCATAAATTAGAAACAATAGACCCATGATGTATATTATATTTTGCTTAGAATAAGTACCCAAATACACTGATAAAGTTTGTCAGTTTTGTGACACAATACCTATGATCTCTACATTGTTATGAATTTTATTACAAATGTGACATTTTCTTGAAATACTACACAAAGTTTCTTCTCTATGATGTATTGGTTTACATATCTAACGTTTTATATTATATTGCTTATTGCCCTCTAACACAAATTTCACAGTGAATAAATATTAAAAAGGTAATGTTTTCATTAAAGTATACTCTATGATTAATCTCAATTGTTTGTATCAAAAACTGAAAGTGATGAACATCCTGAAAGATAACAAAAGAATTGATAGCACTCAAATATTTCGAGACTTTTAAGGCATATAGTTAGAATTCTTAGTGTAATCTGCAATTTAGTTTAAAAGCTGACAAGCTATTAAAACTGCATTTCACCGTAAAGTGCTGATGTTGTGATGATATTGTTCAACTTGTATTTGAAAAATTATCAGTCTTTGCAAGAAATTTCTTCCCCAGTTTAGTGATCCATCTATTAGTTACAAATCCAACTAATATTGCTACAAAATGTGGTAAGTGATATGTGTGACAAAAACAACAGAAAAACTAATAATCACCTAATATTCGATGCAGAAAGTTTTAAGACAAGCAAGGAGACATTTTATAGAATAATATAGTTTTGTAGGATAAAAACTAAGATAATAATGCTGACGCTCAGAGCCAGAATCGTTATGCAACATTTCAGAAATTTCGTGAATTTAGGGATTCAATTGCAATTTACAAATTTTTATTAAATGTTGAAAAAAAAATTGTCAGTTGTTTTAATGAAAATATTTTTTGTTACGATTATGAAATTAAATGGGAAATTACAGATGTGTAATAGCTTAAAGTTAATATTATTATGTATTGTTAAGTGGTTGATCAAAGAAATATATACCAATTCCATTATTTTGATTTTGTTGATTGCACGATACTGGCTCCAAGCTACTCATATGGTAATGATCGTTTTTGAACATTCAAATGTTGTTCATGTGTCATTCTCTAGTGAGAATTGCTCTTTTTCATTATTTAACAGTCTATAGTTCATCGCATCCACTTTACTTTTCTTCTGTTTTACTCTATTGTGATGAAGTTGCCTTTGTCTTCAGTTGAGTTGGTAAAGAAGAGCTGAATAGATTAAAATGCCAGATACAACCTAAATGGGTGAAAGTCATTTCAAAGTTAAAATAAGATTGCAAGCATTAACAATAAGAAATGAAGAAAACTCATGTGAGACAATGAAATAATACCCTCTTTAATGAATGTAGCATTAACTAAGCAGTACTATATAGGGTGATTCCAAAAGGTGGGTCAAAAATTGAGCTGTAGTTTCTACTCATGAAAACAAACAAAAAAGTTCCTATAAAGAAGAGTCCAGAAATGAATAGTTTTCGAGAAAAACGTCTTGTATCATTATTCAATATAGGTATGTTTGTTTCTTGTTTTGTGTTGTTTTACAGTATACAGAAAACAAATTGCAAATATTCATAAAATGAAACAAAAATAAGCAAAATAGGGAACAAATGATTTAATAAACGGTGTTGAATAAAAACACATTTCAATAAATTAGCGAATGGGAATGAAGTTAAACACGATTGCAGCAACAATTAATTGGTTTTCCTGTGCTGTGTAAACAACACAATGTTTAAGTTACTGCAAACTACTTTTTGTGCAAAAACTATTCATTTCTGGATCCATTAATTGTTTTGATTTTGTTTACAACACTGTTTATTAAATCATTCGTCCCTATTTTCCTTATTTGTGGTTCATTTTATAAATATTTGCAATATGTTTTCTCACATCATACTGTGCCAGCAAAACAAAACAAGAAACAAACACACCTACGCTGAATAATGTCTATGGATGGACGGGATTGGATTTTTAGGTCGGGACAGGACGGGATCGGGACGGGATTGTCCTTCCTTCAGTAAATGGGAAATAGTTATTCGGGTTTTAAAACTTGATATGGATAACAATAATAATAACAAACAAAACCATTTTTATGTCTGTCGCTAATCGAAATCACGAAGGCCGTCGTCTGTTGTTTATTGGTTTCGCGATCGATCGCTAACGCTTTGACGAAAACACTTTGTTGTTGATGTAATATTGGCAGGTAGAAGGAAAATAAATAGTCCAGAGTATTTCTCAATGATTTATTGTAGTTTTCAGTTGCCAGGATTAATAATCCCAGCATTTTTAAGCCTTTTGTTGAATTTAAATAAATCGCGAAATCCCGTCCCGAAGAAATCCCGAAGTAAAGCAAATCCCGCCCGATAAACGGGATTATAATTTTCCCAAAAATTTCCCGAAATATCGGGTCCCGTCCATCTCTAATAATGTCACAATACATTTTTCTCGAAAAACATTCATGTCCCACTACATGTTTATAGGAACTTTTTTATTTGTTTTCATGAATAGAACCTAAGGCTGAATTTTTTACCCATCTTTTCGAATCACCCTGTATATATGGTATAAAACTCTTTGTCACGTAATTGCAGCCAAAAATATTGGAACATTTGGTTAAAATTTCAAAACGAAATTATTATTATTATTATATTCACCAAAAATATTCAGTGAGCTAAATATAGGCAATAAATTTAGGACTTAATATTCCAGGTTAGAATAAACGTATTAATATGAGAATTGCTGTCAAAAGTACATCATAAATCATCTAAAGCAGAAAAGATACTTTGTCAACATCATGAATTCACTGATATTCAAAGCATTGGAGATTGCAATATCTTGAGGAGATTGAGAACAAAAGAAAAAAAAAACTAGGGAATAAAGAAAGTAGGTGTACATAATGATCTTTTAAAAATTTAGATTAAAGAAATTCTCTCTCCAGAATAAACAGGTCAACTATTTGAACTTGTAACCATCCTATATACTTTCAAATTACTTTCCCTAATTACATCATCAATTCGCATATTCCATCAATTCATTGTTAAGTATAGCATATTTAGTATCTTAAACATGAGAAGCCACCTTGTTTTTATCTGTTTGCAGTTGTGTATGAAATTCATTAAGATTTATCAAGAGTTTGGAATGCAAAGGAAATTGAACTTGATTAAACTACATGTGATATCATATTGTAAGGTCTGCAATGGTTTCATTGGCTTATAACCACTTAATTGGAAATTGTTGAATTAGGTTCCCTGAAAATATTAACTGGAGCTAGAGTAATGGTAATTCTATTCTTAAAGAATAGCTGTTAAAAATTTGTAAAATAGTTATGAAATTATATATATTAATCTTTTTGACATTAAAAATAAAAAAATATTAATTCTTACCAGAATGATGAATTTTCTGTCGAGTGTGAAGAATCCTGAAGCAGTTAATCCACCGTTACTTAAAGTTATTTGTAGTAAGAAATTTTGAAGCTTGCAATAAGTTTCGATGTCATTTTGAAACTGAAATAGAGAATATAAGAATAGAGAATTATAAATAAATTTTCTAATTTATGGCCTTTTTTTATATATATATGTATGTTTTGGGAGAAAATGCAAAATATAATTCATTGTTATAAGTTTGTCCAAAATCAATATTCCAGTAAATTTATTCTGTTTATCCATTGAAGTTAAGTAGAATTCATGTTGTCATAATGTTTCTGATAATTCTGGGATCTTCCACATTTAATAGCAGTTACTTAAACAGTGCAGTTAGTTTTGAGCTTTTCTGTAGGATTGAAACAAATTACATTTAGGCTTACAGTATTGTTAGGTTTTAAGATGTTTGGCTGTTGAGTTGCAGCAGAAATACCATCAAAGTGAGGTTTTACTTTAATTCTATGATATTTTCTTCATGTTAGTTTGACGTGCTTTGACTTGCTTGCCTTTTACATTGATTTAAAATATTAAATAAAATAAAATAGTTACAAAATTTTTGAGAATCCTGTTTAGATTACAAGCCGTTTCCTGCTTTTGAGTTGGCAAACCATCCAATGTAACTCCTATTCAGTTTTTGCAGTAGAAAAGAAACTATTTCAGCTCTTCTGATCCCTGGCATTTACCATCATTTCTGTCTGAACCAGATAGATAATCTTCCAGTTTGTCATTTGTGTATAGCAACAATTTGCCTTAATCAGATATGCACTCAAGCTACTTGATAAAGCAGTCTCCATCTAACTATCATCACAGAACTATTCGACTTTATCCATGATTTCCAGTTCCAATTTGCCCTATTGGTTAACCCTTTTCTGATTCAAGTGTGACAAGAATTGCTAATTTTTTTTTTCGAACAAAGGATACTTTCAGCCTATTTTATATCTTGTACGAGTTAGTACAATTGTATTAATATTAGTTATTTTTAGTTGTTTCTCATATTAGTTATTTTTCTGTTCCAGCAGAGTTTCGCAGTGACATTCAATACCACTTCGCTTGATCACCTTTCGATTGTAGATCACAGTATATATTTTCAGTTGACTGGAAACATTGTCCTGATTGTTGAAGCTCTCGCTATTGATATTCTCAAAGATAATGGTATTGAGGGAATAGATCATCCAGTACAATTTCGTATTTGGTTTAACCTTTTATGCATTATCATCTGTTTTTCTTAGATCAAAAGAAGTTTTTTTCAACATCATATTCACTTCCTTAGCCTCGCTATGTTCATCCACTTGTAAGGTGAAGCAGAATGGTATTGATGGCTTCTATATCAAATTAATCCATACTGTTCCTTCTGTTTTCCAGTTTATCAAGTTTTGTTATCTGTTTCATACTGAGTTTTTAGTTACTTCCATTTATCATTATGGTTTGACAATTCTTCTTCCTGGTCCTTAATTTTATCATTATTTTCTCTTTTCCTTCCTAATCTATTCTGGATATTTTATTCTCGTTGCAATAGCAGTCACTTTCTGTCCCTCTCTCCCTGCTCACATACACTCATTTTATTAGAACTGTTTATTATGGTCCAGTGCTAAGAGAATTTATAATGTTATCATCTCATATGCCATTGTAACAGTGTATTACCTATCCCTTGCAACATTTTTTTTTTTTTTTTTTTGAGAATTTTCTTATATTTTGAAATTCTATAACGAAACTGTCAAGCTGTTGAAGTAGGAAAAAATTTGAGAACTGGCTTGGTTTCATTGAAGTTAATCTAGATTAATGAATCTTCGTTGATTATTCAGATTGCCCTACATTCAAACTCACATTTTCAAAGAATGTCACTTAAATCTATTTTACTAGAACCGCAAAAAATACTTAAAGCACAGCACATTATACTGTAAAAGAAATCAATAATTGATAAGTAACTTTGAATTTCTTAAGATCTTGATATTTAACTAGCAATTTTTTTTTAATCTTAAGTAATTCAACTTTCAATTAGCTACAAATAATAATTTAACCTTAACAAGAGAATTGCACAAGATGGGCAATAGTGTCATAAATCTATACAAAGAATAATGTTTAATATACTACAACAATTTCAGTTTCCCACAGAAGAACATTTTCAAGGTGGTTCAAGACATAGGATGTCAAAGGGATGTGACAGACACATGAGAACTGTCTGTTGCATCCCTTTGATGTCCTATGTCCTATCCCACCTTGAAAATGGTCTCCTGTGGGAAACCAAAACCTTTGGAGGTATATTAAAACATTATTCTTTGTATAGATTTTTGACATTATTGCCCACCTTGTGCATTCTCTTTGTTATATTTCAATTATTATTTCTTTTTTAAGTTTGATTAAATTAGTCATGTACAGTCTTAAATTAAGCTGTAGTGCCATTACTGATGTGATGAAATTCTAATCAGTATTGTTATTTTGAAATTTAAAAAGAATTAAAATATACAGTGAAACTGACTCTAGTCAATTCTCTCCAATGAAAGGAAGCTAATGCAAAGCTACCAAGTTAATTTGGGCCCATTCCATTTTTCAGGCTTTTTAAATGTTTTTTGTTTAATAGTTACGAATTTCATAGGATATACATTATAGAAGCAGTTGAGATTTTTAAAAAAAGAAAATTAAGATAATCTAATCTAAAATTCAAAGTCGAAAATATGCAAACACACAAATTAAATTTTGTTTTCAAATCGAACAAATCATGACTGAAATTTGCCTGAAAGTTCTTAGAAATCAATCAATCAATCAATCAATAAATAAATAAATACCTCTTCAGGATGGATCAAATCAAAGCTTTTGAAAGATGGCAGCTGCTGTTTTAATAATATTTCTCTTAAAGATGTTAACTGGAAGAAAATAAGGAAGAGGTTTTTATTAAAAATTAATTGATCATTTTTCTCTTTAAACTGATTTGTAAAATCAATGCTACATATATTTATTTAAGAATTACTAAGTGAAACAAATAACTGTGGGGGGGGGGAGTTAATTTAATATTATTTAAGTCTAGAAATCCTGTCTAAATGTTATTTAAGTCTGTAAATGTGTGTGTTTTGAGTCATGGAAGTATCTCACATTCTTATAAATGAAAGGAAAAATTGATCATAGACATATTTTACTATGAAAAATAAAGAAAAAAAAGTTTCAATTTCTTTCATGCCTAGATATTTCATTCTAAAAACAGTTTAATATATCAGCTTTCAATTTAAAGTTTTTTTTTTAGGTAACTTCCTTCATAGACCTTATAATAAATGTCCTGTAAATATGAGTAATTCATTTAAATGCTTATAAATAATAGTGCACCTTCAGTATTGAATTTCTTTCATAATACTTTACTTAAGGACAGTTATATTTGTGTTTTAAAGCTGGCATTAGGTATAAGTGAAGTTGTTTAATTAAGTGTTTAATTTTGCTGTATGGATTTCTTCTTTCAGTTGTAATGTTTATATTTAAAATTTACAAATAAGACAGTAGAGCATTAGAATTCCAATTTTGATTTTCTTGTTCTCCTTATCTTTATTTTATTGATGATTAGCTTTTCTCAGTAAAAATCAAAGGATATATCAACTGACTTAGTATTTGGACAGTAAATCTTAAATTTTTTAAATTCAATGTAAGATGGGAGATTGGGTTAAGTGCACACTAAAAATTTAAACTTGAAAAACTTCATTAAAACCAAACGAAGTATAATCAAAATTCAAAAATGTTGTTAAAGAAACCTAGCACTCCTGAAGTAAATTGTAGAATAAATTTATAATTTGGTAAGATGTCGTGTGATTTTTTTATGAAAATTTAATTTAATGTGTTAACCACACACTTGTCCCCTTAAAGTGGGACAAAAGCATTGGGTGTCCTTGCAGCTGAATGCATTGATGTGATTCAATACCAGCAGCAAATGCATATTCTGCAATATTGAAGCTACAGAATTGAGATTTTCAAATTTGAATTATTGTTAATATTTTTGGAGCAAGGTAGTTCTTTGTCCATAAAGACAAACCATAGTAGAAAGTAAAGTACTGGTGCAATTAAAAAATAATAACAGTGAATGATAATAATTTATTGATATTGCCCTATTCTATCAAGTTCTATGATACCTCAGTCTTCTACATTAGGAAATCTGATTGTTGTGTGAAACACTTATCTTGTGTGAAACTTAAACAAAGTATACGCATATGCCTACATGCACAAATGATTTGGGCAACAGAATTTCATATACTACATATAATTTATGGGGATCTAATTAAAAATCTTTCAAACTAACAAAAATTAGTATGTTATCACAGAGGAATGTTTATAGATTGCACTTGGATCTGTGTACTTGAATCGCCTAACAAGAAGAGGGTATACCCTGTATATTACAAAAATTAATTCCCTTTGTGAGATGAAAGTACTTGACACATGGAGTACTTCAAAAATATATGTAGGTTGAGTGGCCAACAATCGAGCGTTTTCAAGATGTTTGACATTATTTTCATCAATTTTTCGAGTTTATTTTTCAAGCTTATTAATTTCATGTTGTCTGTGTTTCATAAATGTTTGTGTGATGCAGAGCGTTAATGTGTCAGGCTGGAGATCAAAGGATCCAGCATTCAATTCGGCAGGGGTCCAAGTGGTTTTTATTATTATTATTTTCTTTCTTTCTTTCTTTTTTTTTTTTTTCATTTTCTCTCCCCCCCCCCCCCATATTACTTTCTTCTTTTTTTTTCTTCTTCTTTCTTTAAGATAAATTAATTTTTTGTTGTTGTTTTTTTTCCCCTGGTTATGTTAGCAATATTAGATAGAAAAATATTATATGATTAGAAATAAATAAATAATATTCTTCTTAACTTTCTTTTATTAGAAGATATTTTAATTTATTAAAAATAAAATAAGACTCATATAAATACACAACTTAACATTTTTTTTTAACTTGTCTTTTTTTTTCTTTCTGAACTAATACGCTTTTCTCCTGATGTTTTGTTAATATTATTAATATTTGAACCATTAAAATTTATGGATAAGATTTCTAACAAGTAAGTTTGATTTAAATATCTTGGCCCCATGATTTTTAACTAGATTTCTAGGACTCAGTGAATTATAGAGCATGAAAATTGGATACAAAAATTAATTTTTAAATTTATGGGACTTTTTTTATTAAAGTAATAAATTTGGGGATTCAATTTATAGGAATAATTTTAAGTTGTATTCATAACTATCATGTATGCAATAAATTTCTACTAATTAATTAATTATATAATTGATTGATGATCACTTACTTCTTCTTGAAAGAGGGCTGCATTGACAGTAACTATGAAGAAGATGATTGTATCACAACTGATTGTCATGACAGAAAAAATTACATCATTAGTCAGCATTTGTTTCTGTGAACATAATAACTTAACTGTGAGACAAATGTAAAACACAGTTCCCACAATCCAACTTAGAATATAAGGTGAAAATAGACAATCTATTTCCTTTTTGAGGTATATTATTTGATGATATTTCTTTTGCCATTGTTCCACAACTTCTGTTGTTACTTTCGTTGACCTATCTCTGCCATCTGTGAGCATTTTGAAAAATATTTTACAACTCAGACAAAGAGCATAGCATGCGAGAGCATAGATAAGCATTATAAAAGCTGCACACCCATAAAGATAAACACTCCAGCAAATGTCAACAATAAACGTTGCGATGTGCATTATTTGAAACAACTGGTTGGGCAGAGAAAATCTAAAAAATTTCCTTTCCCTGGCAAATTCCAAGCTTCTTTCGTCGGTTGTTACAAAAACATAAATGTAAAAACTGAGAAAACTTATGATAAGACACCATCCAGTTGCCGAACACACTCTCGTTGTGCATTGTAAAATATCCATTTTGGATATCGAGATATGCTTCATTAATTCACCAAAGAATTTTTGCAATGTCTTTTGCCTCAGATAAAATGTCAACCAACAAATAATTGGAATCAGGTTCAAGTAATTGTAAATTACATTTAAAAGGATAATTTCTGACTTGTCATTGCATATCAGGCTGTAAACAGTCCATGCCGAAGAAATGCAAATCAACACAGTTTGTATAAAAACAGTGGCGACTTGGCAGATAGTTCGATAGCAGTTTTTGGGAGCAGGAACTATTTGTAATCCGTAAAGGAAAAGCATAGGTATTGTTGAGTTTAGCACTTTGTTATGATTCGTACGGCTAATTCGCTCATCGTATTGCTGTATTACTTCTTCTCGTATTTCTCTCTGCATTCTGCCGTACTGTGGGTTTTGAAGATCCAAAATTCCTGAGTTTCTGTTTGCATGAATTGATAGAATTGGCATGTTCTATTGAGAAACTCATTCGCCTTCTGCTGAACAGGTGCTCTCATGTGCTTCTGTGAATTCAATGTGAAAAACAAGAAGGGAGTTCCAAGGACGTGAAGATTACAGTGTATCCGTTCGATCTTGTCTGTTTTATTTGTCTTTGTTTTGCTTTTTTTTTGTCACATCCATAATCAATAGTGAGTTGAGGGTTGTCAGGAATAATTTATGACTGGAAATATTGGAGGAGATCGAACATCCATATTGACCAGCAATAAAGTATTTATAAAGTAATCTTCTCTTACACACGATATAAAATTTTAATCTATAAACTTAGCAACTTACATCATGTAAGATTACATTTATATATATTATTTTACGTATATTCATTAATTGAAATTTTATTTTCTTATTGCCAGGAAAATAATAATAATATATTTGTGGATTTTGGATTAAAAATAATATTATATATCTATAAAAAAAAGTTGTATATTGTAAAACATAGTAATATAACTCAAATCTGTAATATCTGTATCTATATTAATAAAAAACCATTTACTTATTATAAATCCTTGAAAAAGTTTTAATTTTGAAAAAGAAAAAAAAAAGATTTTCTTTTTTTTTTTTTTTTTTTGAAATTAATATTTTGTCATAAAAAAATTGTGTCTGCTTTAATTATTTCCTAAGTAAATGATTTCATATCCAGAAATTATTGGTTTTGTTTTTGGTTGTTTTTTTATCAAGAATGTTAGATGTTTTGTTTTTTATAAAATATTTCAATTCAATAGAATTCACTCAAGCAAATTGTTACTCTTCATTTTTGCTTATAATTCAATCATCATTTTCAGATAATATTCCATATTGGTGGCAAATGATACGAGATACGATCATTATATGTTTTATCAATAGTGATCCACTGTGATGTTTGTGTAGCAAGTTTTCCAAAATTCTAACTGAACTGCATCAAAAAAATAAGTAAAATGTTCAGAGAAAAGCTGCTGGTTTTTTTTTTGCCTAGTTTTTGATCTATTATGTTATTTGATAAAGATTATAGTGTGTCTTTGCAAGGAGTTTGCCCCTAGATGTATTCTGCATTCCATCTATAAATATGTATTTAAAATTTAAAATAAATTGCACAGTGAAATTGTTAAAAATCAAGAGTTACTTCTATGTTCTATTATTTTACTTGTCAGTAGTTTTTTGCATATCTAGGTAAAAATAAATGTCGAGGTTAACATAGTCTATGTAAAGACAGTAAATGCAATGTATTCACTGACTATACTTTGTATTTCCAGAGATATAAAAGATTGAGTGAGGATCAACTAGAAAGCCAAATCCAGCAAATATGTTTACCATTTTTAAGGATAGCAAGTCTTTTACAACACCATGTATATAAAGAAGATTTACCAACATCAGCAGTAAGTAGACAATATTTTGTTTTTCCTTCATTTGTTGTTACAGTGATTTGTAAATTGCAAAGTTGGGTGTATGGATAGATTTTTTTTCCCTTACAGAATCTTCTGTGAAATTTCATTAACGTTAAATGTGACAGCTTATATATCTAGTTATATATATAGTTGTTTTTATGTAAATCTCACCAACTATGACTCTGCGATTCCTTTACTTCTATACATCAGTAACTAAGGATTTTTTGCATCTACTCCTAGAAGCATTAAGAGTTTCAGATCTTTTACAGCATTCCAGGGCTTTAAAAAAAATAAGAATATTGATCAGCTTGTAGGGAGGTGGTTTATTCATTTCGTAGTGTTATTCAACTCATTCTGCATTCTGATATTTTATGTGCCTTTGTGCTTCAGAAACTGCATATAGAGGTTATTGCGATATTGTTCTCGTCCATGCCAGTCTTTGTAGAATTGGAAATTACATCTCCTATAGGTGATGAATTCGAAATATAAAAGTGTACTTCAGTATGAATAGTGGTTAAAGAAGTGATTATATTTCTGTGCGAAATGCATGCACATGGTAATCTAACAAAGATAAACAATGTCATTGATGAAACAATGTATAAGGATGTGAAGAATAAAGAGATTTTTTTTTTACTCTGTTCGAAAAAAAAAACTCAAGAGTATTGTTAATTGAATTGTCAATAAATAATATAAATAATTACATAAAGTGATAGTAATTTATTCAGCAGGCAGAAAATCTTTACATATATGTAAAACTTTCATTCTTTTTCGTTTTTTTCTTTCTCTAGCCTGCGGCCAATGAATTTATTCAGTTATGCTACTTCCTTGGACTCAGTGATTCTAGGGATGATTGGTATGGTTCAGCTGCCTGCTTAACTTGGATAACAGAGGATCCATCAAAAGTAATTCGTACCTGGTGCCAAGATTATATGGCGTTTGTCAATAAATCTCAGATTGCTGCCAGAGTAAGTTTAAAGTGTATCGAAACTTTTGTATTTTAAATCGGACTTCATATTAAAGATATTGATATATTTTTTTGTTAATCACAATTTTAGGATGACAAGATATAAAAAAAAAAATGTCAGTATTAATTCATTTCCACTGGTATTTATAATTTTAAAATTAAAAACAGCTCTAGAAGGATGGAAAAGATAAATTGAAGGGAGGAGCTAGAAATTTTATAGGAAAACCACTTAATTTGTTGTGGTTGGATAGAGGAAGTGGCAGTGCAATAACTATAAGAGAAATGAAGTGATATTGAAACTAAGGCTTTTCAGCGCTCCACTACTTATCAAAAAACAAAAATCCTATCTCTAAAGGATTCATAACCTTTAAAATCTAATTTAATTTTAATGTCAACTCATATAATGATTAGTTTAATAGGATTCCATGATTGTTTGAAACAATAGTGATTATATATTTTTACTTAAGAATTAATAACTGTTCTTAAAATCAATATAAGACATGTTTCAAGAACACTTAATTGCCCTTTTCAGAATATGAATATTTTTCGAATAGGACTTATTCAAAAAGTTTTTTTTTTTTTTTTGTTGAACAGATTTAATATTTTTTTTTTTTCTTCAATTTACTTGCATCCTCCTTTTCATCTTAGAAAAAATGGTCACCTTAGTTACATATGCAAGGCTTCCAGAGCAACGGACAGGCAGCCATCTAGTATTATGCTAAGATATAATTGCTATCATTTTCTTGTCTTTATTTTTGCCTTTCTCATTGCTATACTGAACAGGTTTGATTTCGTCCTTCAGAACAAAAACTGTGAAACAGACTGATTGATTGCAACCATTCCATTCCCCTGGTGGTGATTATGATTCGAGGTTTTGACATGCACCACGTATGGATCTTGGATATATGTAGCATAACCATTGACTGATAATCTTCAATGTCTAACTCTGAAGATTTCCATATCTTTCTTTCACTGCAGATACTATACAGGTGTCAGATGCCTGAATGAGAAGTATTTATACATTGAACAGCATTAATTGTGAAACAGCAATTAGTGAATTCAAAACTATCCTCCTCAAGAATAATATTTAGCAGTTGCTCTACTTTAATAAAAAAGCTTTCACAAAAAAATTTACTAAATAAAGCAGTTCATAAAATTTAATTTGAAAAATTTTGAAAGATAAAAGTGTTATAACCAAATTCATCTTGAATAAAGTAAATTCAGTCGCCTGACATTGAACTTCTTTATTATTCAACATAAAACCTCCATTAATCACAATATTTTGGAAACCTCATCGGCTTTCTTTTTCAAGCTTAACACAAAAAAAGGAAAATACATACGTCATATCTTCTTCCCAAAAAACTTCAGAATAAAATAAAAATAAATTAACAACAATCATGAAAATTAGAAGTCAATACAACAATCACAGAACATAACATGCTCAGTGCAACACGAATCATTATTACGCTCTACCAAAGTAAATAAATAATGTCCAAATCGGGAAAATTTAAACTATATATTCTTCCAAATTGTCCAAAATTATCTCAGTCTTGTAGACGGGAAAATTTAACTATAAATTCTTCCATATTTTATCTTTGAAGAAATTTGAATCCATCAAATGTTTTATGTTGAAGAATGAAGAAGTTTAATATCAGGTGATAAAATGTTAATTTTTAATTTTTAAATTGTAACACTTTTAAATGCAAACATAGATTGCCATTTTAAAAACGCTTTTTCTGTTTGTTTTGTTTTACTATTTTAGTCTTATTTTTCTTGTGCTTGAAAGCTGATCAAGCATATTCAGTGCTTGATCTTTTCAGTGTGAAGAAGCATAATTCTGTAAAGATTTTATATTCTTTCAATTCAGCTGTTGGTAATCTTCAGCTGAGCTTTCCTCGAGACAAATTCTTAATTACAACAGAGTATGATTTTCCGAGCATTTTTCCAATTGAATTTCTTAAAAACTCTTCCCATTTTTATTCTTACAGTTTGATGTTTATTTCAATAATAAAGTATTCGTGCAATTTTTGTTGCTTATCATATACAAATTTTATCTTTATCTTTTTAGAATCTTCTTCATCAGTACACTTTATGGTGCCAACCTCGGCTACTCCAATTACCTGATCAATATGAGAAGTTCTTCCAGTATTACCATAGGAAAGAATGTCGTCGTTGTAAATCTGTTCCCAAAGAGCCCTCAGTTTGCTTAGTGTGTGGTACATTGATTTGTTTGAGGGATCAGTGCTGTCGGCAGAATACGGTATATGAAGCTGTTCAGGTAATTATCTAATTTAATTCAAATAATAGCACATTTGTAGTGCATCTTTAACTTGTAAGGTCCTTATTTAATGAAGTAATTTTTCAACAGAATAGTAAAGCTTCCAACTTAATTTACTGAATCAGTTTTTTTTAATTACTTTCTCTGGCAGTAAACATTAATTGTTTCACGGATATGTCTTGTTTCACGGATTATTGTTTCACGGATAAGCGAAAAAGGAAGGAAATTCTTTCCTGTAAAAGTATTTTTAGCATTTAACATGATTTCTATATCAATTAAATGGTGTTATAATTAGATTCATTATAGCGCATTTGTTTCATTTTGCTGTTAGCAGCAGGACCTCCACTAGGTGGGAGGGGGGGAGGTCAGTTAGTCCCTCAGCATCGGAATCTGGCCATCAAATGGTCCCAGGCTGAGATCTTAACTGGAAAAAAATATATGAATTAGCCTATCACTTCTAGATATTTTTTCTTATATATAATTAAGTTTATATCCTAATCCTTTCTAATATATAAAAGTGAAAATCTATAAGCTTGTATGTTGTTCAATCATGACTCAACGGATGAGGATGAAATTTTACATGCAGATAGTCTATGACACAGAGAAGGATATAAGCTACTTTTAATCCCGGTCCATCAAGTAGTTCTCGTGGGATGAATGAAAAACTTCCCAAAGCTATCAATAGATGGCACCAGAGCAGTTTTAAATCGAGTGCGTTTAAGGACATCCTTTGCAGGCGCAGAACACGATTAACCTCAAGAGTTACCTGCTAATTCTATTAGGTGATGCCTATGGTGATAAATATTCGATACGGGTAATTAATATGTTGGATATTGTTTAAAATTTAAACTTTTAATTTAGAATACAACATTAATTTCTAATGATCACTTGATTTTTTACCAACTGCAGAAGGTTTCAAGTAATTGGGATGTGGAGAAAGCCACAAAGGGCACCGCAGTTTTAAATTGAGTGTGTTTAAGAAGCTTCTTTGCAGATACGGAACACGATTAACTCAAGAGTTACCTGATAATTCTGTTAGGCGATGCATAAATATACGATACGATTAATTAATAAGTTGGATATTTTTTAAAATTTAAACTTTAATTTAGAATATAACATTAATTGGTAATGATCATGATTTTTTACCAACTGGTGAAGGCTTCAAGTGATAGGAGTGTGGAGAAGGCCACAAAGGGCTGGGAAATTGTACATTCTCCGATCTCCATATTAATTTGCTATAAATAAAGCGTTTTCTTACATTACATATGCAAGTCTTCCGGAGCAAAGTGATGGTAATCAGCTAGTTTTATATAAATTAATTAATTACTCTAGAAATAACCTAATAACAGTTTGTGGCATGTTTAAGGGAGAAATATGAAAACATATAGTATTTTCGCATTTTTGGCTAAGAAACCGATTTTGACTGTAAGTGCCAATTATATATGAAAACTGAAATAACATTTGTATTTAAAGCATATAGTTTGCTGTCTTTTTTTTTTTTTTTGTAATTAAAGATATTCATTTTAGTTAAAACAAAATTTCAGTTAATTGAATGCATGCTTTCAATAAAAATAATTACATCTAAGCAAATATAGGTTAGCGTAATACATTTGTCCTAAAAATAGTAATCTAACTTTCATTTTTATTAGCATTCTGTTGACTGTGGAGCAGGAACTGCTATCTTTTTGGCAGTTAATTCTTCGACTGTAGTTGTGATACGGGGGAAACGAGCTTGTCTGTGGGGATCTGTATATTTAGACAGTTATGGGGAAGAAGACAAGGACTTAAAGTAAGTAACGTCACAAATATATTTTTACATTGTATTTGTTTTGAATAACAATCGTTATTTAAAAAACAAATTAGAAAGATTTCTTCTTGTTTTTGTTTTTTTCCTCTTTTTCTCGCTTTACATCTGTTCATAATGAGTTGTGTCGAAGAGAAATTGTTACTCATCTGGATTAAAATAGGCTTTAAAGATGCTCATTCTTTTACTTTTTACAAAAAGAAATCGTTGTGATATTAATTTTCAGGTTATATACATTTTAATAATAGAGTCATTCCATGTCCAATCACCCAATTTTGAAAAAAAAAAAAAAAATTCATATCTCAGAATTTGAGATTGATTTTTTTTCCAAGTTCTAGAAACAAATTTTATGAGACCCGTATTTTTTTTTTTTTTTTTGCATATGTAAAAAATTAAAGAAGTTATAAATTTTCCAAAACATGCTCTTGAGCCTAATTTATGCCCATTTAACATTAGTGTCAATGGGAAAATTGGTATAAGACAAAGGTGCATAGCTCAAAAGGGATAGGTGGTAGCAGCATGAAATTTTTTATGAAATACTATTATTCTTAGAGTAATATTTAGAAAAAAAAATTAATTTGCTCCCACTATCCCTTCTTCTGGAAAAAATTATCAAAGTCACCATAGTATTAACCCAAATAAAACATTTTAACGTGCTGTGAATATATCAATAAAATCAAAACAAGAAAGGAAAAAAGAACAGCACGTGGATAAATAAATTACCTTTCTGAATCAATTATCGGAAAGAATTGGGAACGGCCGTTTCGTCCTTGTAGGGACTCATCAGCCCAATCTGCCTTCCCCGATAAAAGACTCAGAAAGGCATGAGCTTATCTGAAGGCCACCATCACACCTGCCAGTAGCCCCCAGCAAAAAAAGCAAGAAAATAAATTGCTGTGTTATTTTACACAACTGAAAGGCCTTAGCCGATAACTAATAGGCAAAAAGGCTTTTAATAATTAAACTAAAGGTTCAAAAAAGGTGAATTATCGCTAATAAAGCATTTTAATGTGCTGTGAATATATCAATCAAAACAAGATTTATTTTCTTGCTTCTTTTGCTTTCAGGGGCCACTCCCAGGTGTGACGGTGGTCTTCAGATAAACTCATGCCTTTCTGCGTCTTTTATCGGGGAAGGTGGATTGGGCTGATGAGTCCCTACAAGGACGAAACGGCCGTTCCCAATTCCTTCCGATAATAGATTCAGAAAGGTAATTTATTTAACCATGTGCTGTTCTTTTCTTTTCTTGTTTTGATTTTATTGATATAACCACAGCACGTTAAAATGTTTTATTTGGGTTAATACTATAGTGATTTTGATAATTTTTTGCAGAAGAAGGGATAGTGGGAGCAACTTAATTTTTTTTTCTAAATGTTACCCTAAGAATAATAGTATTTCATAAAAAATTTCATGCTGCTACCACCTATCCCTTTTGATCTTTGCACCTTTGTCTTACACCAATTTTCCCATTGACACTAATGTTAAATGGGCGTAAATTAGGCTTAAGAGCATGTTTTGGAAAATTTATAACTTCTTTAATTTTTTACATATGCAAAAAAAAAAAAATACGGGTCTCATAAATTTGTTTCTAGAACTTGGAAAAAAAAATCAATCTCAAATTCTGAGATATGATAAAAAATGGACTGGTTGATTTGACATGGAATGACCCAATAAGGATGAAATTAAGGTCCACAGACAACTTCAATGTGTGGTAGCCTTAATTTCATCTTTACTATTAATATTATATACATACATGTTAAACCTGCAAGTATTATATACATTTTCTCTTAATTAATTGTAAAACCTAACAGAATTAATAGAAAACACTTTCTGCCTGTTTTATAATGTAGTAATATAAATTAATTCAGTCTTAGTCAATTGCAATTTTTAAATTATAAAGACTAACTGAAGTCATTGCATTACGAAACTCATAATTTTTAGGCTATTAAAGTTTTGTCATTCCATATATATTTTTATATATACTGTATATATAAAAACTACGGCTTTAATTTCTGTTAAGTATTGAAAACTAATGATAAATTTAACATGTGTGAAAAACATTTTACAAAGCAATAAAAAGGGATAAAAACGCACAACAAATAAAATCACTGAGCTACTATTGGAATATTTGACAACGGGAATCCAGGACAGTCTGTTTCGAGGTAATTACACTGGGTGAATCCAGCTGAGGAGAGGTAATAACCTCGAAACAGACTGTCCTGGACTCCCGATGTCAAATATTCCAATAGTATCTCAGTGATTTTATTTGTTGTGCGTTTTTATCCCTTTTTATTGCTTTATTGAAAACTACTTTAAAGAAAATCAGTACCAACCAATTCATTAAGACCTTTATTTGATCTCTTAAATTTCCGTAAGTTAAGAAAATTTTCTATTTCTCATTTTAGTAAGAATATCGCAAAAGTTGTTGAAGGAGAGAGTGTCTTTATTGAGCTCAGTTTGTTTGAGATGACTCTTTTAATCCCACATCTTACTTAATACCACGATTTAGTTTCACGACCATTCTTTATATATATTATTAACTATTAAGCTTTTCACAGTTTATTACTTTACAATTCCATTTGCTTTTTGTAGACGAGGTAAACCTTTGTTCCTGAGTCACGAACGCTATCATCTTTTGGAAGTTCAGTGGATCACCCACAGCTTTGATCACACTAATCGACGCTGGATTTGGCATAAGAAAACTCTCTAGTGCTGGTTCCATCTTCCATTTGAACTGTTTCTCAAAACCGTAAGAAACAAATTTTGTGTTAAAGACGTATTTTGCATTTGTGTTGGTTTTATCTAATAGTTATCTGATTCAAACCCCAGAAAGAAAAAAAAAAAAAATAACAAACAACCTCTTGCTGCAACTGCATGATCAAGAAAGAAATTATAAAAAAGAATATAAAACTGTTACTTAAAAATTATACAAAATTTACTGTTGAAATGCTTTGTTTTTTTTTAAAGCTTGAAAAAAGATGATTTTTTTTTTTCTCAACATACAAGGGTTTTCCACCATCTTGGAAAAAAAATGAGGGAAAGGCAGAAAAACTTAAAATCAGGGAAATATTATCAATTTACTTTTTTTTTTTTTTTTTTTTGAGGATTTTTCTTTTTTAATGAAATGTACAGTACAATAAGAATATGATAAATACCTGTACGAATTGGTAAGAGGAAATATCATAAAGAAAATGGTCAACAAAAAGAATTTTACCGTATTGGTAAAAGCCCTGATCTCGTTTTATCATCGTGTCGTTTCTTTTTTTGATTTTCTTTCTTTCTTTCAGTTTTCATAAAAACTCATAAACATGGGGGAAAAAAACTTATTATTGATTGAAATGCACCACAGAAAAAAAACACACTTTATGTTTAACTTACTAATAGTTACTGAAATCTGCATTTAGTATTTATTAACTCGTTTGAACCATTTCATAAATTTTACTCATTACATTGGTGTTCTTTAAAAATCATATATTATTAAGCATTTCTGGGTATTTATAATTTGCCTCTCTTTTTTTTTTATTTTATTTTGTTATCAGTAACATTTTATTTTGTTATCAGTAACACTGCCTTACGTTATTATTTACTTTCAGATGACTATAACTAATATTTACATTTTGGGGGGAGTAGAAGCTAGGCTCCTTTTACTTAAAAAAAAAATAACAAAAGAAATAGAGCTTCAGTGACAAAAATAAAACTGCCCATCCCTCTGTTATGCAAAACAATGAGGAATACAATCTTTTATTTATTTATTAATAAGTTATATTAATATATTTGAAATTGTAGCAAATCGTAGTCGTATCTGATTTTATTAAGTCAAATTGTAATATAGCCCTGTAAGTAAACTATGTATTTATTTTTGCTTTTGTAAAAATATAAATAATGATTTAGTATAAATAGAATTATGGAAAAGGGATAAAAGATGATTTGTTGCAAAACTTAATTACCTTACACTGATTAAAAATTGAAGCTAACTCCATTTCATTTGAGATGAACCATTTGAAGGGGATCCATTTAATGCAAATTAAATTTTATATAGGCAAGGCATTTTTCATTCTGTGAGGTTTTCATTTACTATAGCTTTTAGCCTTCTAACTGCATTTTTTAGACAGATAATAATTATCCAACCAATTTTAAAGAGTTTGTAAGGTTTTTTTTTTATTATTATTTAAAATTATGTTTCTTAGAACAGTTTTTATTGCAAGGTCTTTATATGAGAGCTTGCAGTGATCAGGGTACTAAGAATACTGTTTAATTTCCTTCATCGTAGTATATGACAGTATACCATTGCTTATTATCCATATTGGTAAAATTCAATGATTCAGGTAACTATTCATAAAGTTTTCTACTTTTTCTAACCAATTTTGTAATTCTTGAGCAGTGATCTTTAAAGAGTAGAGAGACATAACTTTTCTGAATCAAATGACTAAAGAATAATGCATACAAGTGACTTGCCCTTGAACCTTTTTGACTGTTCTCCTTCCCTGCTGACGTTTCGTCCCTAGTTGTCAGATAAACTTCAAGCTGTGAAGATGTCTCTGACACCTTGGATGAAACGTCTGCTAAGACGATTTCCTTCAAGACTTGGCATCATCTGGACTGCCAAGAAAATTCACTGGGCAACGGCCACGGAAGCACCAATGACTTAACTTGTTTTGATGGACAAGATGATGATTTCGATTTGGATTTATTGTGAACTTTCCTGTGATTCAGTGCTAGTTGTTTACAATTGATTAGATCACTTTCTTAGTAAATAAACTCCTGAAATTTAATTTTTTTTTTTTTTTTTTTTTTTTTTTTTCCTAATCTAAACATTCTGTAATAGTTTTGTTTTTTATCAGAACAAAAAAATGCATTATCATCTGTCTAAAAAAAAAGCTCAAAGCAATAACTATATAAAATGAAATGGTTAAAAAGTAAAATTTTTATTATTTCATGGTGGTTGCTGTGCATTTTGCAGTGAATGCAACGAAAACACATGTTATGTTGTACAAAGTAGAATCTTAATGTTTTAGGATTTTTTACTTTTAATTTAACATCTTATTACCTTAATTGTGTTTGGATTTTTTTATAAGTAAGTGTTTTCCCTCACCCAAATTCTTGACCTCTTAAATAGGCTTGATCCATCAAAGAAGTCACTTTACATAACCATGCTACATTATTTTTTTTTTCCATCAATTTAATTTGTTACAGGAATGTTGAAATATTCTGAAATAATCCTGTTATGAAATATAATATCTGAAACTATTAGTTGCTGAAAGGATTTAGCAGCAACAAAACAATGATCTACTATACTTCAAAGAATAGGGCTTCATATTTGTATTTCAATTTTTTTTTTTTTTTTTATTATTTTTTTTTTGGTATTATTAAAATTTGACTTTTGTCTTTGGGCTTGAAACGATAGATTTCATATGTTCTTTATAGCTTAAAAGAAAACACTTTTTCTTCATTTTAAAAAAGTTTTTAAGTTGTCAAAGAAACTTATTGTTTAATTCATACAAACAGCTTATGTTTGTTATTGATGAACCCCATATTCAGTATTTTTTATTATTACAATTTTTTTATGTATGGAACAGTGAATTAACCATATATTGTTTCCAATACATAATTATCTTATTTCTATCAACTTAGAATTGTAAAATGTGACTGAACCAAACATCAGGTTAACAGATTTCTTAAAGCAAGAGTTGTTTTATTCTAAGTTTGTTTTTGTTTTGTTTTTTTCCCAGTTTTTTTAATGTCAGTTTTTTAAGTGCTTTTTTGTCCAGATTCTTTTCTTTATTGTTGTTGTGTTCAAATGAAAAGCTTTTAGTTATCATTTTTTTATTATTATTCAAACCAAATGCTCTCATTTCATTTGATTGGTTGAAGTATATTCTTGCACATTGTTTTCCATTGAAATATATAGGTTGCTTTTACCATGGAATTTATATTAGAAACCGGGAAGGTGAGAGCAAAAGTCATGCTATTGCATTGTTTAGTTTATTTCTACTTCCTTTCTCATTTCATTCAATTTAATCATTACTTGGTTTTGTTGTGCTCTTTTTGCCGTCTAACTTAGTTTATAGTCTTAAGGTCCTGACTCAAGCAAAAGCAGGCGACTGCAAACCTTTTATTTCTTTTCTGTATTTCTTTTCCAATGCACCTAAAATTCTGAAAATTTAAATATGAACTTGTGAAGCATCTGGGATTTATATTTTCTTGTTTTTAATTTTCAAAATATTCTGCAATTAATTAAATTGAAATTAAATTTTTGTGGTGTTTTTCGAGGTATTACTCATTGTTTTCAACTCAAAAAAATTTGGCAAAAATCTGAAATGATTAAAAATTTGTAAAATAATGATTTGTATTTAAAATATTTATTATTAGTGCAGTAGTTAATTTTTAAAAAAAATAATTTAATCTCACAATTTTAAAAAAAAAAAACATTTTTTTTTAATTAAAAAATTAACTGTTGCACTTCTCAATTCTTTAAATGCAACTCATTATTTTACAAATTTTTTATCGTTTCAGGTTTTCATCAAGTTTTTTTTAAGTTGAAAATACCAAGTAATATCTTGAAAACACCTAAAAAATTGACTCTTTTCAGTTTTTAATTTAATTAATTATAAAATATTTTGAAAATTAAAAACAATAAAATAGAAATCCCAGATGCTTCACAAGTTCATATTTAAATTTTTAGAATTTTAGGTGCATTGGAAAAAGAAATAAAAGGTTTGCAGTCGCCTGCATTTGCTTGAGTCAGGACCTTTAAGTCATAAAGTTTTTTTGTCCAGTCACTATCTTAAGTTACGGACGTCAACCCCAAACAGTCATGACTTCAGAAATAACAATTATAAGTTGCTACTGTTGTCTATTTACTTTTCTTCTGAATCAAGATCTAGGTGTAAAAAATATGCCTGGAAGAAATTAAGAAAAGAACATTTTACTTGCATTGTGATCAACTGCTGCTTTATTTTCTGTGCGAATGTTGCATACGGAGATCACAAAGTAAATTTGTGTTTTGAAACAGTAATTTAAAAAAAAAAAGGGAAAGCTTTCTTATAGAAATTTGTGTTATTTTATCTTTTACTTGGATTATTACTTGGGAAGCTGAAAGATAGAAAAAAATTCAATAAACTTAGATGAAATTCTCTTTGTATCATAATTAATGAGGATATAGAATTATTGCAGTGTCGGTTTACAAAAAAACACCTAACAATTTAAACACTTGTTGAATTGTTAGTAGAGGGAAAGTAAAAAAAAAAGAAATATCAAGATACGTAAATTATTAAGAAATTGCATACTATGAAATACATTGTTCTTCCTACTGGCAGGCTAGAACCAGCACCATTTGCATTTGAGATAAACTTTAGCTAACTATAAAATAATATTAGTTAATTTGTTTATTACCATAATTTAGATTATTTTTACATTAAGCATTGCATTTCAAATATAGCTAATATGTTTATATTGAACAAGAATTTTAGAGTTAGTATAAATCTTTACTTTTTTTTTTAAAGTTTGCATAACAGTAAATACTGTTTGTGTTAATTGATTTTTGAACTGATTGGTGTAGTTATAAATATATGAAAATGCAAAAGTATTATCTATCCAACTTCACTACCATTACGGTCTAAAGAATTAATAAAAATAATTCAACTTGTGATCAATTCACTGAAGCTGGATGCTCGGATGCTCTAAGCTACTGATATGCAGATAATACTAATAACTTCATTAATTTAAACTCAGGCAAACTCCTCTTATCTTGAAACTTTTGGAGCGATTCTTGTATTAGCTCGTTTTTTGTTTTTTTATATATTTTCCTATAAAATATACTGAGAAACAAGTTACAGCAACATAATCTATATAAACATTATACTGTGAAATCTGAATTATTAACCCTACTTTTTGAATTTACAGGTGTGATAACTAGTATTCTGTTTGTTTTTTATTATGCCCCTAAAAAACCTGTCATTCAGTATGATCAGTTTTTTTTTTAGGATATTTGTTTTTTGTGCGGTCAATGTAAATGTTTTTGAGAATTGTTTTCTGAATGTTCTTTAATGTACGCAATATTTTTATACATTTTTTTTTGTCATTAAAAGCAATAAGATATGTTAGTGTCTATCAAAGAAATGATACATCTAAAAAAAATTACAAGATAACAGTTTTAAAAGTAAATAATGACAGGCATTTTTCATCTTTTAGTAAGCATCTTTTTTATATCAAAATTCACCAGCCTTATCCAAAGCTTAAATGGATAACTGTTGAATAGTTAATAGAAAAAAAAAGTTGCTCATCAAGGTCACACCTTTTGGGTGAGTAGGTGCTGCCCTCAGTGCATGGGGGAACATGATAGAAATATCTTGCATCTGGGCACCGAAGTCCTTGTGCACAGCTCCACTACTTATATAAATTTGTGAATCTGCCAGATTGTAAATTGCACTATAGTATCAAGGTTTTGCTACTTTTCAGTAATTCTTTTTTTTTTTTTTTTTAATAAGTCTTGTTTTCCAAGTTTAATGGTTTGTGCTGATGATGTGGACAAATCGGATCTTGAGTAGCTACAAAGATTTTGTCTAGCTGTTCACTAAAGCGAAAAAATATTAAGGTATTTTAGTTTCTGGGAGAACAAATGCCAACACAATGATAAGCACTCACAATGACTCGGAAGAGAACATTCTATTGAACTCCATCATTGAATCATGTTGTTTTCAAAATGCTAAGTACCTTGGAATGATCAAGCTTTTTATTTAGTTTATTCGAACTTCCTTTAAAATTAATGGAAAATAAACATGAATTATGTAGACAATAACAATGAGAGCTTTTATTTGTATAATTAAATACATCATTTTAGTCATGAATATTGAGGTTGCATTGGATAAAAGTTATTCGTTTCAGTGTAAAATAAATAATAACCAAAAAGTCTACAACTCAGTTTTACAATCTACAGCCCTTATTCTTAATTTTACTGAATAACAAATATCATGAGTTTTGGTCTAAAATGGTAATTGCTTACTGATTTGTATGAGTTTCAAAATTTCCACAGTAGTCCTTATCAGTTCTCCATCATTTTCCATAGTATCTTGCTGTTAAGTTTCACGAAGCATCCTTGAACACTTATTTCCAGTCCTTTTCTTTATCATAAGTTGATGACTTATCTGATATTTTCTTCCCTCTTTTTTATGACAGGAAAATTGTCACTTAATTAAAATAAAACTATCAGAACAGGTTGCTTCATAAAGTCTCGCACTCATAATCCGACATATGACACATGTTGGATTAAGTGTGTGTTACTTTGTGATTTAGTAAAATCAATATTTTTGAATTTGTTTACCATTCAGTGTAGGCCCTCAAGTATATGTAGCTTGCCTGATAACCAGTTTTATTATTGCAGAACTGTTTCCTTTTACAGTTGACTGTTTGAGAGCTCTAAATAAAGCTTTATTACAGATTCTAATTGTAAAACTGCCTTCATTGCATTTGAATGGCATAAACTCTTTGCTTATGAGATTCGTAAATTACGTGATATTTCATTTGCTCACATGCATAACTTCTCCATTTGAATTCAATGAAAAAAAAAAAAGAAGCTTTCTATAAATTTGAATACATTTCATCGTAATATCCCTAAACATTCTGTTGATGTAAGTACTTATCTATCAACATTGTCACTTCTGTGGTTCTTAATAAAACTTATAACTTCAAATGTATTAAATTTTTATCTTAAGTTTCATACGTAATCCTAATATTATGAAAGTGCCCTACCTAGACAATTAAACTACACTTAAAACGTCAGAATCGAGACTGAAACAGTCATAAAATTCTACCCTTACATTATGCCGCCGTGTTATTGGCGATTTATGACACTGCCTGATCATCCAACACCAGCAGATTTCTACTACGATGTTACTTGAATTTCATAAATAAGAACCACTCATTAAATTGAAGTCGTCAATTGTAATTTTCAAATCAGTATTTACATGCTATTAAACCATAGGCACAGAATAACTAATAAGTACAATTAAGTCTTTATACAAATCTTATATTGCTTGGCTAATTTACAGTGCTTTGCTGTTATTAAATTGAATATGTAATCGAAAGAGCATTTCAGTTTTGATGCTCAAAACGTTTACAGAAATATCTGTATACCTTAACGGAACACTAAGTGAAAATGTTGAAATTATGTGTTTGACATTTGTAATTCATGATTTCTTGGAAGAGTAAAACAAATGATGCAGGGTTTCAAATTTTAAGGAGACAACATAGAAGGTTAAAAGTTATTGTTTTATGAATGAAAGTGGTAAAGCTTAGTTTTTACTTTTATCTCCAGTGTATGGATAGTTTCAAAAAAAAAGTATTGTATACA
Organism: Thereuonema tuberculata; assembly: GCA_023159025.1. Lineage (NCBI taxonomy): Eukaryota > Metazoa > Arthropoda > Chilopoda > Scutigeromorpha > Scutigeridae > Thereuonema > Thereuonema tuberculata. The sequence continues at coordinate 29,582,132 of JAFIDM010002131.1, forward strand.
GTGTATATCATTGAAGGATACAGGATATCCTATGATTGTAATTGTATATTGTCAAGTTTTAATGTATTTTGTTGTATATGTTTCTTTTTATGTAAATATTACCGACTTATGTAATTTAATTTTCTTTGAGGTGTCATTTTCTCTTTGTTCTTTTTTTTATTATTATTTTATTATTTATTTTTATTGTTGAAGTGTGTGATCGTTGATTGATGCATTAAGTTAGTGTATTAGATAATTTTCTGGAATGTATTTTTAGCCTATTTTAACTTGGCTGCATTCCTAATGTTTCTTACTTAAAACTTAAAAAGAATAAAAAAAAAATCTTTTCATATAATTCTTGGATGTGTCCCTTTCTTTCAATATACAAGTAGAACTATTTATTCTGTAGACATCATACTAAAATTTCTTAAAAAATTATAAATCCATTTGGGGGAAAAAAATAAGTTTTTATCCAGTTAATTCCCATGGATGACAGAATACTAATAGATCTCAATCATTGGAAGTTAATTTATTTTAAAATTTGTAGTTACTTTATACTATCACAGCAGCCATTATTAGTGTTAAACAATAACAATGTGTCACTATACCCATCTTAAATTAAAGTTTTTTTCATTAAACGTCAACTGATGGGAAAGTGTTTAATAAGTAGATGTATGTGAAAATTTTGTTTTCTCTACAAATAACAAAATAGAATTGGAAATCAGTTTAAATGAAACGGGCTGAAGACAGAGTTACAGAATACGGAATAAAGTGAAATAAACATTTCATTACAAGCTTAAATTATCTACTTGGATAGAAATATTAATGCCGGACATGAAATAAATGGAAGAGTGGGAGCAACGTAGTACGAAGTTAAGGAATATCTTCTTTGGCAAGAAAATATACATAAAACTAAAGACAGCTGTTTGATGGAGGAAGAACGAAAGAAAAATTAAGGTGATTAAAATTATTTAAGGAGTAAGGATAAGATCAAATATAAGAATGGTTTGCATGGAATAACAAAACAGTGAAGTGACATAAATTAATCTAGACTGAATTAGGTGGTCATTTTGTAAAATTTTAATTTGAATGAGATTAGGGAAGAGGATAAGAATAAGCTTGGAAGGCTGCACTGGGAGTACTTCCATTTCTGATTCTATGAATAAATAAAGTAATAATCTATTCCTTGATTTCAAAATTTCCTTTACTTTCCCAATAGTTGAATTTAAAAAAATAAAAACCATAAATTTGATAGTTTGATTTATGGTTTTTATTAAAGTAAAAACTTATATTTCTGGGAAAGTAAAGGAAATTTTGAATTCAGGGAACAGATTATTACTTTATTTATTCATAGAATCAGAAATGGGAGCTTTTTTTTAAGCTGAAATAATTTAGTAGACCTGAAATTCTTTCAAGAAATTAGCTGGTTTTGAGTTAAATGTCATAAATTCAGTCATCATTTAAAAATCAAGTATATGATTCCTTCATATTTAAATTTTCAGATTTTTAGTTGTATTTTTAACAATTACAGAATAATTTGAACTTATTCGAAATCGTCCAAACTGACTTCAACCTCTCCTTAAAGAGAATTTGGCTGAATAAAGGTCATCAAACTCAGAAGGATTACTAATTGTGTGTTTACAAAGGATCATCTTAAGTTTATAAATAATAAAATTAAGAAGCAACTCTTTAATAGAATTGGAGGGGGTTGATGAATAAGGTGAAGCAATGTTTGTAATTTACAAATGTTAAATTAAAAACTAGTCTTATAACTGGCTTACAATGAAAAACTAACCAGTTTTAATTGGCGGTAGATTATAATGGATTATATTTTTTTTTTTTTTTTTTTTTTTTTTTTTTTTATTTTCACTCCTCTATGAAATCTTAGTCCTGGTCTAGAAAATGCACAAAAGCATTTTCCTGTCATTAAATCTTGTTTCATATGGTTATTATTTGCTAGCAAACAGATATTGCTTACAAAAGATCTCAGCAATATTATGATTGTATAAATATTTACAAAATGGGTTCTGGAGATAATCGGAAAAAAGGAAAAATGTACACCATATAAAAACTATAAAAGTTCAAGATTAACAATATTGGGGGGGGGGGTCTTTTTGACCTTCAGGTGGCAACAACAAAAAAAATGGAGAACTAACACCAATTTAGGAAACTGCTGCCTGTATTGTGTAATAACGACATCTCAAAAACAAAAAAAAATCTGCGACATTAGTTGAGAGTTGTATTGTTTGTGATCAAGGTGAAACTAAAGGAAAAAGTGAAAATAAATAAATAAAGCGCACTTACTTACAAAATGGTTGAGGAGAGAATTATAAACATGGTAATAATCCGACAGTTTCAGAATACTGC
>JAFIDM010002131.1:29584877-29617706 GCA_023159025.1 Thereuonema tuberculata
GGAATGCATGCAGTATTCTGAAACTGTCGGATTATTACCATGTTTATTATTTTCTCCTGAACAATTTTGCAAGTAAGTGTATTTTACTTATTTTCACTTTTTCTTTATTTCAATACATGCACGTTAAGCCTCCTTGCCATGTGAAACTTAATAAAATCATAAAACATTTACTCCCTGAATGACTACTAAGCAGCTGAGAAGTTACTCTTTGATAGAGTGACCACTGTAACTTGCAAATTAGAATCTATTATGGGATCCAAGTAGCTGAGCATGTTTTATTTGAAATTATTCCATTTATTAGCGATCCCTACAATGAAAAGTGTTTCCAGTGAAAGAGAAACCTGATGCAAAATATCTTTTATCAAAATACAATTTATTTCTATAAAATAAATATTAAAACTAAATGTTCAAATGTAATAAAAAATTTTCATTAAAGATGAAGAAATTCAATTGTTTCTTTCACAAAATTTGCTTTGAAGATTATCATACATTGTAATTGGGAGCTTTTTGTTCAAGTTTCCTCGCCACAATAGCAAAAGTGATGAACGACGATATGGCCACATGCAGCAGTATCTGTGCAACATCTCTTAAGAACCAGACATAGAGATTACACAAACAAATAATAAGAAAACACAGATACGTTTTTATGAGCCGATGCCTCAAATATTCAAGGAGTAGGTAGATCTGAAAAGAGAGATAATAAACAAATTAGAAGCAATTCTATTTTTTTAACAAAAATCTTAAGCCACTTCAAATAACAAATATGAAGACCAATTCTACACAATAGTATTTGAATGTGGGCGTTTTCCTTCTGTCAGTCTTTTAAAAAATTGATAAATCAGGCATGTGTCCAGAAAACTGAATTTGAGCTTAAGATGTGCGTGATTTCAGAACCATCAGTTTTCTAATAATAAATTTATGAATTGCTTCATTATAAAACAACAAACTTTAGCATTACTGATATACATATTTATCCGATAACTATTACATTCAAAATTTTCAATGATATTTACCTGAAAGCATTCAAACGTTGCTTCAATTAAATGAATTAATCCATAAATAGGATTCATTTCTTCATTTTTATCCTTAAAAAAAAAAGAAGAAAAACATTTTCATTTTAACTTTGTGCTTCTGCAAACATTTATTTAAAGTAAACAAAATCTTCTAGCATGAACGTCTTTATTAACATCAATTCACCAAAAAAATTCAAACTTTTAAGTAAACAAAAGAGTGGAAGTGTGATCATTATTATCAATATGTTTTTAATTGTTAATAGAATCCACATTTTGTTTGTTTTAATTTAGAATTCTTATTTGTGCTTTTGATTTTATTTTATTTTAATTTTGATATGGGAAGGAGGATAATGGATCCTCTTCCATGGTGTTAGGCTTGAGAAAATAAGACGTTGAGTCTTATGAAATATTGCTGCCATTTGGAGATTAATGTTTATAGAGTTTTTTAGTGAAGTGATGTTAATTTATTTAAAGTGTTTCTTTATCAACATTTATCAAACAATTAACACTACACCTTCTCTATTTATTGGAAAATTATCAAAAGATTTCAATTTTTGATCTCCTTTCTTCTACATGTAATATTATACCATTTCTAAATTATATTCTTATATCAAATTTAACCCCCAAACAATCTCCAACTTGAAAATATGGTGTATTTAAGTATAACTTGGATCTAAAGGGAGGGGGGGGGGGGCAATGACAATGGGGTTGGCTCATCTACCAGAGATTTTCCCACTCCAGGTGAAGTAGACTCAATTCGGCTCAGTTCCTTGAGCAGTTTTCAGGAGATGTTGAGTGTTACGTGGAGTTTAGCACTGATGCTTTGCCAAGGATTTGGAGAAGTTGATTCCATGGCCGCCTCCTCCGAGAAATGGTGAGCATGGTGTTCTTAACTGGTTAGTCAATATAACTGTCTTCTATTTTATTTAAATAAGTTATGACAAAATCCTGTCTCTAGTAATGAAGCTTTTTCTTATAGTGCATATTTATTTCACCTTGATGTTCAAATTTCGTGTAAATTTTAAGTTTTATTTAAAGTTTTAAAAACAAAAAAGAAAGATCACTTCAAATAAAGTTTACTTACATAACTTCTTGTTTCACTAAAGCATAACATTCCTTGCACTACATTGTACAGAATACAAAATCCATTGATTGCAACTGCAGTAACCCCAAGCCATGAAAGAGGAGTAAGACGAGGAGATGGACTAACTATAATATTCAGAATGTGAAAAATTAAAAAGAATGAAAATTACAAGTGAATATATAAAAATATATAAGCCCATTAAGTTGGTGACATAAGAATCATAAAACAGAGCTTTTCTCTATTCAAACAGCTATAATATAATTTCATAGATAAGTTATATTGGATTAAAAAAAAAAACTGGCAATATATTGAAATATGTTTAATAACTCTGTTTTGTTAAGTTTTCTTTTGTAAGTCCTAAATAATCAATCTTTAACATTTCCACTACAGAAACAAAACTGCAATGGCAATGATAATTCCTTCTGCTATTAGAAGACGTAACGCTTGCAAGTTGCCATGAAGAGCTTTAGTTTAGACAGTAAAAGCAAAGATGGAATTCCAGCTAATACTGAAAAGCACTATCTTCCAATAAATTCACTGGAGATCCCAACTACAAGGTGTGTTCGAAACAACATTCTGCTGTTAAAAAAAAAAAGTGAGAATGTATTTTCAAACAATTTTATTTTTATCTGATTTGCCAAACCTGAACTACTCTTCTACATAGTTTCCACCATTGCTGAGATTAATGGAACACCAGTTTTTCTATGTCCTCCCCATAGAACTGGGCCACCTGTGAAGACAGCCATCTGCTTTTTCAGTTATGTGTGGTGCTGCTTCAAGTCGGCAGTCACATGGGATACACATCTTATCACCTGTGATGATATGGCTTAAAAATTCATCATTTTGTTCACTATATCATATGATTGTCACAATGTGTCAACCTGCCTTTTTTTTTTTTTTTTTTTTTTTTTTTCCTCAAGAGAACAAAGTAGGACATCTAAAGTGAACCCACCTGTCACAATTTTTTAGAGAACAGTTTTTGAAATTGTTCCTATTCCTGCATTTGAAGAAATTCCTTGGTGGCCAACGATATCAAAGGCGCAATGCAAGCATGTCTGTCTTCACAGGCAGTTCAGTTCTCCCGAGGAGAGGATACAAAAACTAGTATTGCACTATGATAAATGTCTCAATAATGGTGGAAGCTATGTAGAAAAGTAGTTTACGGTTTGTGGAATCAGATAAAAATAAAATTGTTTGAAAATACATTCTTCCTTTATTTTAATATCTGAATGGTACTTACTTCCGAATAGTGTCTTATACAAACAAAACAAAAAAAGAAAGTGCTCACTTGAAAATTTGTTTATATCTTATTTCTTATTTTTAATTATTTGAAGTATGAAATTAATGGGTTTTATTAAAACTGGTATAATAAAGTTTATCGGAAGCATGAAGAACTGGTATTTATTCAGTCTGATTAACATATCATAAATCTCACAGAAAAGATTTAATCCCATGCTTTCACAGATGCAAGTATGTATAAAATAGTTACTGATTTAAATAACATAAAATAAAACTTTCTTCTTAATAATAATTCCTTCTAATGACTTATTCATTCCTTCATCACTGGTAATTTTTGAATTGGATGCACCGTCTTCATGGAGCTTTATTTTTCAAGTTTTTCTCGAGTAAACCAATAATGCTTCAGTATAATCTTCACTATTAATACATTGCCTTTTTGAACTCATAATCATATATTATATATGCACAGCAATTGAAAAAGATAAAATAACACAGAGCTAATTTTGACAGAGCTCTCTGCTGCAGTTGGACTGAAGCAGTATTGAAGGTGAGGCTGACTATAATTAAGTCAATAACAACCAATTAAACACAGTACCGTTTTAATGTTCCTAGTGTATTTTGCATTGATTGTGCAGTCATATTTACAGTAATTACGTGACAATCATCAGGCTAGATTCATAATCTCAGGAGTGAAATTTCAGCAAGACCTTTAGAATTACTCCATTATTAATTCAATCTTGTATGGCATTAGGAGAAATAGGGAGGAATAGGAAGACTCATTGTAGAAGTTTTCTTCATAAAAACAATTATTGCAACTTAAAATCTGCTACCTCTTATTCTGAAAAAATCCTATTAAAAATGGCAGTTAAGAACAAATCTCTGGAAAGCAAAAAGTTGAGATGCATGGCTTGATGGAGACGAGGGCTGTCATTTCACAAAATGTGAAACCAAAATGTAATCGATCACAGCTGGGACTATTGCTACAGGTCTAGAAACAATGTTTCCACAAAGGAAGAATAAAAGATAAATGGTTCTTACAGTGCTGCAATGGAGACTGAAGCTTCGTGCTTGTGAATGTCTTAAAATTTTCAAACCTGTTTAAACAGCAGAATCAGTATTCACTTATCATGGGAAAGTGATGCATTTTAAAAACAACAAAAACATATAATAAGCCATACACACGCTAACAACACAAGATAATGGGTCCTCCTAGGTCTTGGGGATAATACAAACTCTTTGCCTCTACAAAAAATACAAAGTACACACATGAGTTAAGTTAATGTACCCCTACAGTGGGTCTATGTGGCCCTTGGGGTCGTGGGAGGTAAGGCTCCCGGCATTTGTGACCAACGGGACTAAGTTGAGGTCAAGTGGTCAGTCCGACACTCACCTGCCTTTAACCCCAGGAAAGAAACCCGTTACCCATTCTACAAAGGGCTGGGTAGACCCTAAGACCCACTTGGATGAGAATGGAGCTTGGAAAAATCCCCACCCTCTGCCGAGGCCAGGAATTGAACATGCCACTTCCAGCCTTGCAGCCAAGCTCCCTTACCACTCTGCTACTAAACGAGTAGCATTGTTAATTAGTCATTACAAGTTTCTGGCACAAAATAACGAGAATAGTTAGTTTTCAAAGGAAACGTGGAACAACAAAAACAGCAGAATAAAATACATCAACTCTCATGTAAATTAAACTTTAGTAACTTCAAACTGCCTTGTTAACCAAAACAAAAAAATATATATTGACAGACAAGAGATGCAGAAACTGAGACTAGGAAAAATAAGTGGAGCAATGTAAAGTGTAAAAATAGACAATGTGATCAGTGTGACAAAAGTTCAGCTGGAGTGACGTGCTGTCAATAAGAATTTGATTTCATTGAAAATTCATTGAAATTCAATGCTCGATGGGAGTATGAATACCTGTACAACTTTCAATTGCTGAGAAATGTGTTCACACGAATGAAGGTCCAACGAGATCTTCCAGTTCTTAAGCTGAACAAAGGCAGATTCCAGGATAACTTCGAGCTCCTTCAGTGGTTTCAGAGATTCTACAACGCCAATTGCGGCAGACAGATATTACCCAAGAAATCTTCGTTGCCGACAAGAAAAACAGAAAAAGCCCATGCGCTTAGTAAACCCCTCTCTTCTGGGTCCGTCATTGCTGGTGGCCTTCAACTGAAGAAGAATTGTGCATCTGAACCTCACATTACTAAAGAGATGATCTGTTTTAGTTCAGCTACACTTGTGCTGCCTAACAAGTCTGAAGGACAGATATTGCAATAGAATTTTCTAAAGTAGAACAATTTTTGCAATTGGTGTAGTGTAAGAATTTTATATATTTAAAACTTTTACAAATTATACACAATTTTACATTAATATATAAAATTTTACAAAGTGCATTTATACCAATGTTTTCACACAAAAAAAAAGGACTAACCTAACATATTTCCTCCTTCTATGAAACCTCCATTCACAGGTGGCAGAATATCCTGTAAATATAGCTGTTTTGGAGGCCTAAGTTTTATTTCGACACTAAGATCTGATAAGTTTACTTTTGTTGTTAGAGATCGGGGATTATTGTATCGTTGTTGGTATTTATAGATGAATCTATCTGTTAAAATAAAAACAAAACAAAAATAAGTCTTCTCCTCTATCTTGATGTTCACAAAGCTTTCAATAAACAATTTTCAATAGTAGGTCTTCTCCTATTGACTTTTTAACAGTTATTGTTATTATTTTATTTTTTACACATTATTGCAATTATGAAAGAGAATTACAGGGATTTTTTTAAGATCTTAATACACGTTATCTGAGTAGTATTTAATACTAATCAACTTTTATCCAAATTAAATCCAGATTAAAGTCAATAAATTTCATTTACTACACATGCACTGTCTGAGACAATCTTTTATCATACTTTTTTGTTACTTTTAGATATTACATTTCCCAAATAATAACACTAAGCTAAGACTCAAAATGCACATGGAAAAAACTGAATATAAGCAATAACCACTAACTAAACTAATAATAATAATACTGAGCAACATACAATATTATTTGTATATTTTTTTTAATTATTTTTATTTTTCTCTTCTTAAAACGAATGTTACTTACCAAACTCGATAAATGCATAAGGTCTTAGAGCACTATTGATGGACTGTGTACTGTAAGCAACAATAAATTCTTTCATTAAATCATCCAAAAAGCTGAATGCTAAAACATGTGGGTAGTTTGCTTGGCACAGGGCTATGAAGGACACTCCAAGAGAGGTAATGAAACTGAAAATAAATGAAAACAAAATTACTACTAAAAAATCTAGCAAAATATATTTTCATTTGATTTTAAGGTTTTTTTTTTATTATTATTATTTGATAAACCTACAATAATTGTTTGATACTTGTTAAGTTTAAATGCAATATATGTATCACTCGACTTTGAGCTGTTTTTCTTGCAATTTTAACATTTGTTAATTAATTGTTAATCAGATGCTATGCAAGTAATTTATACAGTGTGGTCTTAGGAGAATTGTGATTGTTGTTTGTTTATCATTATTTTAAAAACTGGATTAACAAAAATTTCGAATTTTCATTCTTTTTTCCTCAAAGCCAATGTTTTCAGGTTCTGCGTAAGTGAGTTTTAAAGTAAACTTCATATTCTTACAAATTCAAAAGAGTTTTATAAAAATGAATCACACACCAAAACAAGGTGTTATTGCAAAGTACTTCAAGACTGACTGTGCAGTGCAAATTCACAAATAGAACTCCAGCAAATATCCCCTCCTGCAACAATAGGATCAAACCAAAATGTTCCACCACAATGGCAGCCGAAAGAGTCACTTTCTACGGAGGAATGACAGAGCTGCAGCCTGTCAGTTATTGCCCAGTGTGTCATACAAGCCAAAGGAAGCAGGACATACTCCATAAAACACTACTGTATTATCAATACCCAGATATATTTTTTGAAGAATAATATATATATTTTATATACATATATCAAACAGTATAATAAAATAAAAGAAAGATCTTACTACATCGATAGTTGAACTTTTTTCTTTCCTATTTTTATCTTTTTTTTTTTTTTTTTTTTTTCATTTTGAAATGTGAGAACTAATGATTTTAACTTAATAATAAGACATTTCATTTTAAATACCAACTACAAATCTATTATTTAAAGGATCTGCATTGTGAACACCAGGAAAAGAAGTATATTTCTATCTCTAACTTCTTTTTACCACAAGTCAAAAGTATCACTCAAAAGAAAGAACAACGCAAAGAAAGTTACTTAGCCTTTCACGAAAAAGTGACAAGATCCTAAAACTGAGCTTTGAACACTGAAATAGTTTGATGGTATTTAAAGTTAGCTTTCAAGTCATCATTGCAAAAGAAACTAACCACATTCATTCTTCAACAGTTATTTATGTTAGACTAGATGTTGTTTAACTTCTGTTCTTTCAAAAAGGAAGCAGGTTGGAGACTTTGGATTATTAAGAATAAACTCGGCTCAAGTACAGACAAATAAAGAAAACTAAAAATTTCCATAGAATAATTTATCAACAAGAGAGGGAGAAGCTTGATTATGTTAAGTGATTAAAACTGTAAATTAAACAATGAAATTTTCCATTTTTAATGATAAGCTTCAGTATAACAATCCATTGATCTGACTTTTTTAAAGATATCAATAAGTCCTTTTATATACAGTCGAACCTGTTTATCTCGAAATTTCTGAAATTCCCTACATTTACAATCTAAATTTAATGTATTTTCCATGTTTATCTCGAAAAAATTTTTTTCAAAACCTCTGTACCTCGAATTTCTGATAGTGTAAATTACAAAAATCAATGCCCAAAGACCACCCTTCTTCAAAGAAACAAAGAAAGTTAGACATCAAAAGTCATTGAAAGACTATTTTTATTGTTAAAGGTACGTATGTATGTTAAAAAAATGTTATGGATGTATGTATAATTAATCTGCGATCATACCACTGTATTTTTCTACAACAACAGCAATTAAAACATTTTTTAATTGATCGCATTTAAAACCTCTGTAACTCGAAACCTCTTTATCTCGATTTTTTTTTTCCTTTCCCGTGAGATTCGAGATAGACAGGTTCGACTGTATATATATATTTATACATAAAATTATAATGAAGTATTTACATATGTTGCATTCTGAATTAACAAACTGTATATGCATTAGCACGAAATGAAAAGTAATGGGAACAGATGTGTATTAATTAATGCATGCCAATGTTAGAAGTACAAGAGAATGAGGAGGGGATTTATTTACAAAGTATTGCCAAACCGACACAAATATGTATACAGAAATGGAAGAAATCATAAAACAGCCATTAGACATATAAAAGAAGGTCAGTGTTTTAGATTAAAGCAGGAAAAGGAATTAAGAAGAGCAGAATTACAGACAAAGACATACATATACAAAATAACTTAAAAACAAAAATTTCCGAAGACAAAAAATGAAAATTTAAAAAAACAAAGGAAAAAATAAGTATAAAACATGTGTTACATATGATTTATTATTTAAATAACTGAAGAAATCAGGATAATTCAAAACTAAACAGATTTGAAACAACATTCTTCAAAATGTTATTCTCTAAATTATTAAAATTGTAAAGAAAACTTAAAGGGGAATGGTTAGAGTAAGTGTCATCCAAATTGATTTGTTACAAGTTTAATGAAAGGTTTCATGCAATTTTAGATGATTTGGCTAAGTTCTAAAGGTTTGCTAATCAAATTCTGTTAATACGAATATTTCTTAAAGAATAACCCTATCTTATGAATTTCATAATTGGGATAATTCATCAAGATAGTATTTATATAAAATCTGATCTGATATCTTTTACACGCAAAAAACTGAGGGGTGGAGACATCTTTAATGTATTTCTAGCATTTAAAACTGATAATAAAAAATAAAAGCAATGGAACATTCCAAATTAATTTAAGCTTCTAATTTGTAATGTAACACTGCAGTAATAAAACAAAATCTGTAAAAAATATTATTCAACACTAAAAATTACATATATAAAATAAAAATATAATATTGCAGATTATTTTATAAAATTGATTCACATGCTTGCTTGTATCTAGGCCATTTTTAATAATTGGTTTTCATTTATTTATTTATTTATTTTTTAATTCATAAGCCTGCTGATAAAAGTTATACTGAATCTGTACTAAGTTCGTGTAAGTTGAAAGCAGCAAACTTTTTAAAAATTAGTAATTGTTTGTTCTTTTCAGTCTTGGATATCTGGCTCATTTTCAAAAAATAAAGAAACCAAATTCTATTTATTTATTTTCTATCATTTGACTCTCTTCATCATAAATTAATAATTATCAAAGTTTAAGTTAAATGTGTATATTGATAGCTGGAATAAATGAAAAAACAATTTTACTTTTATCAAAGCTTGTAATTACATTTTGCAGGTTTACATTTATTCTTATTATTATTATTTGCGATTCAATAAAAATCGTTTTGAATAATTTTAACGAATTTCATTTTTTAATCATCAATGCTGAGGAATATTCATGTTCTTATACAGAAATTTGCCACCATCTATTTTTGGTTGATTTTAGACATATGAAATTTTTTTTTATCTATTATTTGATAATTATTAATACTGTAAAGGCTCTTATCAAATCCCCAAGAATGTCTGTTGTAGATGCACTGCATTATATAACTTCAGTTTAATATTAAATATATATGCATTTTTAAAATGGATACAATCAAAGTGAGATGAGATTAGAGTTTAATAAAGGATAGAATGAACAATTACATTTAAATTACTAGAGTTTCTATTATTATTATAATTATTATTTTCCTTCACAGTCAAGGAGAAATTAAACATTTATTTTTCTAATTCAAAGAAAACTGGATACATAGATTAAGTTGAAAATGAAAATTAAGGATATGAGTCTTATAGATTAAGTTGGTCTTTTTTTTGGTTTGTTTGTTTTTTTAATTTTAGTAAATTTACTTTTCTGAATAACTGCAAACATTTTGTCTATTTATCTTAAGTAATTTTTTAAGAATATTTACAAATTTATTTTCAATAAATTCCATGTCTATCTTGGCAAAAACTGTCTTAGCAATTTCTACTATTTATGAACAAAAACTTCCTTGCATAAACTTGTGTAGGTTAAGAAAATATTTTATCCCAATCTGATAAAGTTCTATTTTCCTATGAAAATTTTATATTAATCACAGGGTTCCATGGGCCTTGAAAAGACTTATAAAGGCCTGATATTTCCTTTTTTTTTTTTTTTAAGGGCCCTTAAAAAGTCCCTATTTTCTATATTTGTTGACAACTTATAAAGTGGCCTTAAAAATGCAAAAAAATGGCCTTGAAAAGGCCTTATATTTTCATCTCCTCAAAGAGTGGGAACCATGAATCGTCATTTAAACTCAAAATAAACTGAATTATTCACTGAACTAAAACAATTATAAAAGTTACATATATCAAAAGAAAACCTTTTATACAGACATTAAAATCTACAACTTTATTCTTGAATATTTGGCTAAATTTATGCAGAATGAAACTTATTACTAAGCTTTTATGAAACTTTTTACATTGTTCTGTTATTAGTCTTTTCCAGTTCAGTTTTGTTTTTTTCATTTGTGTCTAACAATTTTTTTTTTTTTTTTTTTTTTTTGCATAATTTCTTTAGAAGTTCCAACAATTTTTTAAATTTGTGTTTCTTATATTTATTATATTCTTAAACTTTAATTAAATTTAGAACTAAGATATGTAATTATTTTTTAATTTTGACTAAACTGCATATCAAAGTTTTAATTTAAGTTAAATTTATTAATGATTCAATACTAGAATTTGATTTAAGTTAGTTAGTTAATATAGACAGACAATCTCAAAATTGATAGCTCTTGCTAAAAAAAAGTGTAAAATGCCTTTAAAAACAAAAACAAAAGATTTCTTAGGGATTGACTTTTAAACCAATATCAGTCTACACAACATTCAACTACTAACACAGAACAAAACTAGATGATTAAAACCTACATTCAGAAATTAATCCCCTGGGCCCCATTTCAAAACAAAACTTACTGAATCACTTGTGAGTTAAGAAATAGAGAACAACGGTCTGGGAACTGCATCAATTTCTTGGCAAGAAATTTTAAATGTCGTTTTGTCTCCTTAACTATTCGTAGATTGTCAGTTTCCATCGTTGCAGACAACACTAAACCATCTCTACTCCTTACTACCATTGCATAGTAAATCATCTTGAGATTACGGTGATCCAAATCAAATCTATTTGAATAGTTAAAAATATCATTAAATTGATATGTATTTATTTTATCAAAATTAATAATAATAATAAAAAAAAAAAACTTTTCAAAGGCTAATGTTAAGCTAAGTTTCAATTTTTTTTTAACTTTTGTTTTAAAATAAAATTTAATAATTACAAGTGATGTTAAAAGTTTATTTCATATTTATTTTTGTAGGTGTAAGCAGAAATAAAAATTAAAAATAAGTAAAATAAGGAGAAACGAGAAGAAAATAAGTAAAAAGAATGGATGGAAGGAAAAAGATAAAAGCAAAGTGTATGTTTATCTTGATATTGAAGAAATTTATTATGATTTTCTTTTTTTTCTTTTTTTCTGTGATATTTGATATGAAAGGCAAGCCAGCGGATACGATAACAATAAGAAAAGAAAAAAACTTGGACTTTTTGTATTTCACACTATATAGAAAGCTGCACTGTTTAAGATTTTGTTTCATTTTTAGTTGATAAAAATGATTTATTCTGAAACTGTTCTAAAATTACTATTAAAAAAAAAACATCTGTCTTGATGTACAGAAGCTTGAAAGCTTTTCAAAAATAAGATAGAAGATAATGACCATAAAAGAGTTAAACTTTTGAAGAGGATTCAAAGTCAAGTCAATTAAAGCTAGGTTGCTACTTGATATCAAGGAAGTACATACTCTGTTATTTCATGACGAAAAAGGCTTAACATGCGTATAATGAAATAAAGAAAAAGTGGAAATAAATAAAACGCATTTACTTACAAAATTACGAAATTATAAACATGGTAATAATCTGACAGTTTTGGAATACGCACAGTTACCATGTTTATAATTCTCTCAACTTTTTGTAAGTAAATGCGTTTTATTTATTTCCACTTTTTCTTTACTGTTATTTCATTTTTTTAAAGACAACTTTGTTTCAAAGACAATCACGAAAGAAACAAGAGAGAAAAATATGAATAAAATTTACAAGTTGCAAATTCTCATATTGGATCAGAATAAAGGTCTTTATTAGTTAGAATTTTTGAATCAATAGAAAGATATGTAAAATCTACACAAAGACTCGAGGAAAAAAATTGTTATGACCAGTCAGATTTTGAAAAAAATAACTGAATTGCAGTTACTATTATTTTTCCAAAAACAACCAAATTACAAGTACGGTTATTTCCCAAGAAAAATAAATGAATTAAAATACTTTACTTCACTCCAAAACAAATATATATACACCAGAAATGACCAATATTTCGTCTTTCCAATCGAAAGACTTTTTTTAGGTCCCGATATAATGAAACTAAAACATATTAAAATAAATAATTTTCGATTGGAAAGACACAATATTGGTCATTTCTGGTGTATATATATTTGTTTCGGAG
The DNA here is from genome assembly GCA_023159025.1 of Thereuonema tuberculata. NCBI lineage: Eukaryota > Metazoa > Arthropoda > Chilopoda > Scutigeromorpha > Scutigeridae > Thereuonema > Thereuonema tuberculata. The sequence goes on from JAFIDM010002131.1 coordinate 29,597,861, forward strand.
TGAAGTAAAGTATTTAAATTAGAAATGTCTATCAGTTATTTGAGAGTAAATGAATTATGTTTACTGCTTTGTTATCTCCCAACTTCAAAACAAAACATCTATAAGTACTGAACAAGTCAATACAATTTCCTGACAATCCAAGCATCCCCATGACTGCAACTTCCAAGAAAAGTCATTGCAAACCATCTCAGATATTATAGTCTTGTCTCAGGTTTCTGTAGACCATTGTTACGAGACTAATATTGCCACTGAAATAGGCTTTCTTTCTGGCAGATTGCTACAATAATGAACATTGAAAATTCATTGTTAGGGATTTAAATGACAGAAATCCGGCATCAATGTTATGTTCGAGCAGAGCAATGATGGTTCAAAGAAATCCTAGTAACTTGTTGCAAGATTTTGAATAGAAGTAATGGAAAAAGTAACAGTACAGTATTACAAAAGTGTGACATCGCTACATGTCATCTTAAAAAGTAGCTGTGTTCCTTCTCATTCCTGAGACCAGTTAACAGTTTTTAAACACAAACACTAAAACAGATCAATTGTTTCACAACTGTGTAATATTTAGCCTAAAACAATAAAGGTTTACTTAAAAAAAAATATTGCTGTACAAACAAAAGCAACAGATATTAAACAACTGAATTGACAAAAAGCAAAGCAAGCTGTTGTTCAACAAAGTTGAATTTCTAAAGCCCATAGAATTACAAGACGATTCTAGTAATTGACAGAATAATTGAGTATTTGCTGACATTTTAGAAGAATGTAACTCCATCATATTTATATGCATTCCAACCTCAGCTTAGCCTTCACTCATACAGAAGAATTTTGCACATTGCACATGAAAAGCCCCCTGTCTCTGATAAGCATATTTTATCATAAAATTCGGTAACTTGCCAACTCTTTTTATACATAAATATTATGCCTGAAAAGCTATCTATTTGAGTAATAGCAACAAATAGTGTTATTAAGGGGGGAAAGTATAATTTCTTAGAAAATTTTCATTTTTTTGTTTAACTTTTTATAAATTTGATTCTCTCTTTTGCTTTATTCCAGAATATGGGAGTTAAATAATTTACATTTTTTTAAATTTAATGTCTACTACTTTATTTGATTATTAGCATTCTAAAAACAAGTGAATATAATTTTGTGCTAAAGGTTACCCATAATAATAATAAAAAATGAAAAATAATAATAAATAAAAAGGAAATACAGTAACATATGGAAAAATAAAAAAAAAAGTTAGGCAAATAAAACAAAAAAAAAACACGAACATTGAGAAAAAAAAGATTAAGAGAAAACACAACAACAGATATACGGATTTGAACCAACAACCTCTAGCATACGAGTCCGAGACCTTACCTATCAAGCTATAGCTTACTACTGAAATCAGACGGTTGCATTTCTAACATTTAAGCTAATAGCGGAAATCCAATGAAAACAATGCCAAACATCTCGAACATGGAGGGGAGGGAGCTGAAAATACCCTATTGCTATGGTGTTTGGACCTCTGAACACGATGGTGAAGTCCATTTGCTGATCCGACCGTCCGTTCGGGAGTTGTTAAGAGGTGGATAGACAGGATAAATGCAATAACTACCGATTTGGGTTGCTATCACAATAGCTCCCAAATGGGTCGCTAAAAATAACCTAAAAATACTGTTAATAAGTTCTTTTCTGACTAATTAATATAACATCAAATAAATTTAACAATATATTTTAATTAAAGAAAAAAAAATAATTCAAAAGTCAGCCGTTTTCTTTTATTCATAATTTTATACTATGTTCTAACTAACAACAAATACTTAAATTTAACTTATGTAGCTGGTTAGTGAACTTGAAAAAGCAGACCAAATATCCACCAATTCTTCTTGGGAAGGATTGTAAATTAATGAACTCCAAAAGAACTAATAGCTTCTTTACTATCATTAATGATTCAAACTCATTGCTTCAAAGTCACAGGAATAATTAATTCTATGACGATAACTGTATGTTATGTCTTAACTTTGATAAAAGTCATCCTAAGGCCATAACAATTTGGCAACCACAATATATAAGAATGTTACCACTGAAATGTTGTTTTTTCCCAAGAATAATACATCAAAAATAATGATAACGACATTAATGATTTTGTTTAAAAACCTTTATGTCGCATTATTCTTAGAAAGTAATTCCTTTCCTCATCAATTCTGTGGGTCACAGAATAGCAGTTTTCAAACTAAAGCAATCTTCACCTTCAAAATAAACATTTCCTCAAGATCTTGAAAAAGGCGTAAGTCAAATTTAAAGCCTAGACAATTCAAACCTTATGAATAATGTTTTGGGATAAATTGTAAGTTCAAAAACCAAGGAATTCGAACACAACCTCCATGTAAAGTCTACTAAAGAGATAACATTCGCCAAGAAATAGTATAAAGCTTGAAAGAAGGAAATCCAAAGATCTTAATAGTAACAGACTTTAAAGAAAATATAAAAAATTAAATCAACTGAACTGCTAAATGTTACTTCATATATTACTAAGCCAGTCTAATCACATTTTATTCAAAAATAAAGTATTAAATTTATTCACTTTAAACTTTATTCTTGTTAACAATAACCGAATAAATGTGTAATAAAACATTTTTATAAGCCACTTCATAACCATTTTATCAAAATACAAGTAATTTCTATAGTAATCCTTCTTTTATGAATTCCCTGGCTCAAGATTAGTAAACATATAAATACAACCATTTAATATGAGGTAAAATTGATAATTTATTGATACTTGAAAATTCACATTAAATTAGCTGATAAATTATATCTTTAAGAAGTTATTCACACAATACAATTTTAATATAAAAACATAATATTTTGTATAAAATATATAAAGACAAAAAAAGATGGAATTTGCTTATTTTAAGTATATAAGTATATATAATAAGTATAAGTGTATATAAGTATTATATATATATATATATATATATCTTTTTACATATGATCAGCTGAAACAAGGGTGTTCAAAAAACAAAAAAAAGTTAAGTACACTTATATATAGATGTTCTGGGTCTGATGAGATGATGATTATTATTATTATTATTATTATTATTTAATACAGAAATTACTATTATTATTTGATAGAGAAATCAAAGTTTCATTATCTGATAAGGTCCAGATCTCCAATTCATAGCAATGTAACTGCTTAAGTACAATTGGCAATGTTTTCAGGAAATGGCCAAGATTGTACTGATCCAACAAATGATTTCCGGCTGTGAAATACCATTAACATGTAGATATTGCCTTGTGCTGCTCAAATACATGTCCCAATAGTTTACCAAAGCTGCAGTGGTTGCTTAAGTGTGAATGGTGCGTTTTTATGGTTCTCTGCAGACAATGACAATGTGCTGCATTTCCTTACTTAACCTTTGTATTTTTATTTTTTTAAACAATCTTGTAAAAGCAACTATAAAGTATACTGTAACTTAAAATTAGTTAATATTTAATCAGAATTTCTAAAGCATTAATAAGTTGTTCATTATTAAGCAACAGTAAAAATATTTATTAAGAAATCCATTCAATAAAAGAAATTTATCAATAAAAAATTAAAATAAATAAAACAAAAAGATACAAATTAATGATAATCTAAATACACGAAAAAATTTAATTTTAATTTGATAGTTATGGAGATACATGATTTTAGTGCTGGTTTTTACTAATTAATGACTAATTATTGTTTAAATAGTCATTTTTTTTTATCAAAGCTCATTATTATCTTAATTTTATAACTGCTTGGGAATGAAAGAAGTACAGAAAGATTTCCAAACTCAAATTATCTCGTTGATAAATGAAATGTTTTGTTTGGGAGAAAAAAAAAACAATTTTTCCTCTGTTTGCAATTGTTATTCCTATCAAAGAAAATTATTTAATAAAAATTTAAAGTAATACAATAATGCATTAATAACCTGGAATATCAGTATTTTCGTAGTTTTATTACCTGTTTCAGAAAAACTAAGCATCTAACGTTGTGACTATCTTCATATAGTCAAAGGAAATTTTCAGTTGATCTCCTTTAGTAACACATGATTTTTCTAAAATGAAATAGAAATACATCAATCAAAACAAATTATTTTGAACACACAATTACAGTTATTTAAGCAATCTTTGAATTCATATTCAAAATATAAATAGCTTGAATATTTGTACAGTATATATCAAACACGAAGACAGACTTGACGTAAATGTTTACTCAGGAAAGTAAATACAGATGTTTCGAATATATTCTTAGGAAAAAGAAATAAAAAAAAAAAATAGATGGATAAGTAAATTAATGATAAGTTTTATCTACATACTGTATCAAATTTTAAGAATTTAAAGAAAATTTAGCAGAAGTATGATAAATTTGCAAGTTATAAAGCAACTCGGAGACTTTAATGCGAGAAAGAACCTTATTATCTAAAACTCAGCTTGAAATTGCGGGAGGTGAAGTAAACTACTTACATAAATTGATATTTGTTTTTTTAAAAGCAGTTGTAACGTGGCAGAAAATGCATCACAAAGTTCCTGTTGCTTTTGAATCCAAAAAACACATGGACTGTTGTGGGTGGTACCTTAACAGAAAATATATTAATTAACGCTTCAGCTCACAAAGTTACTTTTAACCATCTTAAGAATTCATCAGAAGGATACAAAAATTAACGATAAAATTCAATTGTATTTAGTTTACTTATTAAAATTTAATGGTTTCAATTCCGTCTCAGGAGCAGCAATTCAATTCAAAACACCACATCTCAGCATCCATGACTCAAACGACGCTTACGGAAAGGGATTTCTCCAAAAACTAAAATAATTTTTTGAAATTAAATAATGAAAAGGTAAAATATATTTAAAAAAATATTGTAATTATTTTTTGAAATTAAAATCAAATTTAATCGAAATTTTTAGGTTAGAATAGAAAGCCTTATTTTTAAAAAAATGTCGAATTACAAAAAAAAAAAAAAGTAATGACGCTACAGAAAGACTTCCTAAAAGTATTTTATTTAGGAATACTTATTAATTATCAAATAAGTAAGTTAATGTGTAATAAAGAATTGAGATTTTCAATGAAATTTAGTTTTCATAGTAAAATAAACGGCCTTATCTTAAATTTTAAGTTCACTTCAAAATATGAAATTTGGGATGCTGTGAACATCTCGGCTTATATCGGGAAAGCCTATTTTTACACAATGAAATTGTTTTCTTCTAAATCCTGTGCATTTTGGACGTATGAACTGAAATTTCGCCGTTTCGTAGGAACTACAGGTTTAATAATATAGTACGAGTATTTTCATTTCTCATCTTAAAAACCTACAGTGTCGGGAGTATTCCTAATTTTGAATTCCAAAAAAATATGTTAATAAATTCAAGGATATTTAAAATATCAGTAATTATAAAAATTATAGTAAAAAAAAAAAACTCTCTTTTCTGTGCATCTTTAAATTATTTAGGTAATATCTACAAAATTTCCGTATTTATATATTTTCTTTAGCAAAGATAAAACGAATCGATTAAATTCAAAATAAAAGGAAAAAAAATACTTCGGAGAAAATTAGGAACCAAAAACTTACTGGATACTGTAAAGATAATAATTTATATTGCAGTAGTTTAATTAAGTAACTGTTAAATATAAAAGTAGTCCAATCAGGAAATAGTACTAATATCAAAATTTTCAGAATTCGTCTCTTGTTAGGGTATATTTAATATTTTCATTTTTTTTCCCTGGTTTTGTTTTGATGAAGTAAATTATCGTAAGAAAGTCTAGCGAGTCTAACTCCTCTTCCTATTCGGAATCTTTAAAATTATCATTAAAATTGTGAATGAAGAGACATTAGTTTAGGACAGAAACTATTATATCTCTCTTTCATCCCGAAACAAACATTTTAAGTACAAAACTAGTCAGGTTATACAAAAGAATTGCGATTTGTTTAATTTACGCCATTATTCCAGTGCATTAAGTTTATTTCAATTTGAATGGTGTCTAAAACTTATGTGAATAATCGACAAATTTAAAATTAATAATAACAAAAAAAAATTAATAATAACAAAAAACCCAGTTAAAATTTAAATTTATCTTTTCTGTTTTTAAGGGTTTTTCCGAAAAAAAAATTTGCATGAAAACATTTATTTCGGTGCATTGGTTTGTAACAAAAAAAATAAAACAAACTGAATGGTTTCCCGATTGGTTTCCTTCACCGATGAAACTGATCAGCAGGTCAACTGATTCCTGGCAATGTTTTCAAATGGAGTCTTTTGAAACCTAAGTAATTTTTCAGGAATCGTATCAAATTAAGGAGACGAGTCAGAAGAACAACATTCACTTCAAAAAGCTTCCGATTTAATAAATTCCAAAGTAATTTATCTTTATTTGAGTTGCTTATTTTTTATTAATTTCCTTCTGGATATTGTCCTGATTTGAATTCCTTTTAAGTTTTAGCAAATGTTTCTTTGTATTCAAAATTGACTAAATATAGAGACATAGTAGGCTACACTAGGGCTATTTTGCGCCTTGGTGCAGGATATTTCTCTTGACCTCGTCGCCCCAAGGAATTTTTATGGCTGTGACAATTTCTGGATGAGAAGGCAACTGGTTAGTAGTTCATTGCGTCCCTGATTAGAGGGACCCTATAAAGGTTACCAACCGTACGTTTTTAGAGTACATTTACTCTTTTTGAGGTGGTATATCGAAGCCAAAATAGTCTTTTTTAAATAATAAAATAAAAATCAGTTGAAGCTTTAATTATTGATCTCATGTATGTTTATTGCAAAAGTACTTGCGATTTACATGGTTACCGACTTTAATTTGGATTTAATTCGATTGTTTGGATGATACTAATTGAAGATTCTATCATCATCTTTTAAAGAGTGTACTTGTGTACTCTTTTCGGATGATCCAGGGATGATAATCCTAGCGCTGTATTTAATATTATCAATGGTAGATATCAAAACCTTACTTTCAATGAAATACAATTTAATATTCCCGTTTAATATTATATTAAAGTTAGGAGTAACCCAGTGAATGAAATTTGCCTCTTCTAAGTAGCCGCATCATTTTCCTTACAGTTGCCGCTGACTTCGAAGGTCACGATTACGGTGAAATGCCTCTTTGTTTTTCAAAATAAACCTTTATTTATTTATTTATTTATTTACTATAAACGACCCAAACAATCTAATTGCCCTGCTTCAAATTAAATCCCTCAATGTTGTCCACAAGTAAATTTTGGTTTTCAACCTTTAACCTTTAGTAATAAGTATAATTTAGTTTAGAGTAATCTTCTTTAATAAAAAAATAGCATCATTTGATTCAATACCATTTTGCCAATAATCAACTAGCCTATTTATGCCTTTATTGTAAAAATAAAGACATAAAAGAAATAAAGGCTTTATCGTGGAAATATTCTGGAGTCGATGAAATCTTTGAAGGCTTCTTTTGCATCTATCTATTTATAAAAGATTTTCTTCCGTAAGTAGTTGCAGATGTGCTTCAAGAAACGGTAATCTTTTGACGAAAGATTTGGGGAATAAGATGGTTGGGCTAAAATCTCTCTTTCTTATTCATTCAGTTTCTGGAACATCATTAGGGAGATGTGCAGACGGGTGCTAAGAATGGAGACCCTTCGATTGACCAACTATGGGTGTTTCTCATGCAACTCCTGATGCATTCTGTCTAGTTCCTGACAGTACTTCGCAGCGCTGCTTGTTCAAGTAGATTCTGGAAACTATTGCGGATGATACCGGCTGCAGACCACTTTTTCTTTGCAGTCGAAGCCAGGTGGTTGACAATTGTTGATTTGTTTTCACTTAGCTCCTCTGCACGTTTACGTACCAATGTGCATAAATTCGCTTCTATTAAGTCCTTTAATTTGCTGTCATCAAGGACTGATTAACACCCTCGACTTTCTTGGTCTTTGAGTCTCTCATCTACAAAACTTCTTATACCACTGTTGCACTGTCATTTGATAGCTGATCTATGACCAAATACCTGGTAGACGTTTCGCACAGATTTAGCAGCTTTACATCCAAGCTTCAAGTCTTATTTAAAAAAAAAAAGCATATACGAAAAATCCTTCTATTTAGGCAGTTGGAATTAAATATAACCGAAAAGAAAATATGATCGTTAGTAGAGATTCAAAGAGCGATATTTCGATTTTAAAATGATATGTCATACAAACTAACCAAAGATTTATTCTACAGCACGAGTTAAAATGTTATCAATAGAATAGCAAAATTTATTTGTGGACAATCTATAACTTTCTTTCACTTTTGTACAGTAACTAAGTTTTCATTGGTGATGTTTCTTTCTATTTTACTTAGGAAGAATGAATTATGGAAGAGTCTGTTCGACCATTAATACAAGTTCGCCCAACCATCATAAACTTCGTAAATTTTCAAGCTGGACAAGTATTGCAGCGAGATTTCCAAATCACCAACATAACGATGCAAGATCAGAGAATATATTGTTCGTTTCCTACGACCAAGTACTTCTCGCTCACCTATAAAAAGGAGGTAATACTTTGAGTATTTTATAGATACAGAATTATAGTTGCAACTTCATCTGATATTTAATGACAGTCCAAAGACTGAAATGTTATATTAAGTCTAAAAATAATCTTTCCAAGTTTTATCGAAATCTAAATAAAACTAAACTCTATCATTGATAAATCCGCCGATCTTTAGTTTACATTTTTCTTTATTTATCTCTCATCTTAAATCCACTTAGGAGGAGATAATACGATACCGGAGCCTCGGTGGAATTGAGATATATTTTATTTTCGCAGTTACTAAAGGATTATAAATGTCGTAAAATCCTTATTGTTGCAGAATTATTGCTGTCGACTAGGCCGTCCCGAATCTTTGAATTCTAGGTTTTGCAAATATTGTATTATAATTATAATAGCAATGGTTTTGCATCCATGTAAGTTAGAAGTGAGTACTTAAAAAGTCTCATTTCAATTTATAATATGCCATGCATTTATATGGCAATGTTTGAGGAATCTTCCACAGTGGCATTACCTAATACGATTCTTAGGAAATATAGTAGTGTATTAGACATCTAGCCTGGTAGTATTGACCTGTCACCAAATTACAGATTTGGTACCCAACCTGTCGTGGGTTTGGAGACTCAGTTTAACCAGGTTTTCTGAAATGCACAAAGGGTTTTCGACAATTTTTCGATTTACTTCAGTAAAAAAAAAGTAATAATTTTAATTTCCTAACAGAAAACCTATTGCCTAAAGCAAAGGAAAGTTACTTTTAAAAAATCCACGAAGGATGTGAAATGTTATCGAACCCACTAAGCCTTTAAACATTATTGGTGTCAAAAATAACTTCAAAACAAATAGCAGGCTTTTTTAACAAAACAAAAGGAGAAACAAGAACAGTACAAGCTTAAACAAATTGACTTTCTGATTCGATTATCATGAAGGAATCGGGAAAGGCCGTTTCGTCCTCCAGGGGACTCATCAGCCCGATCATTAAAATTATAAAGCTGTCAGTTGAAGAAACAAAAATATTAATAAAGTTGATGTGTGGGTTTATAATGCGAAATTAATTTTAAGCTTTCGTCAAAATATAAATTTTGTTTAAGGTCTATTCAAAATCAACGAAAACTATATTAAGGAAACGTTTAGTGTATCAGGGGCTGAGTAAATAAAAAGGACAAATGGCGTTCTCTTCATTTCATTCTTAAATTGCTGGTATATGCCATGGCTGCCATCTTTAATGTATGTGTATAAAAACATGTATATAAAGAATCCCAAGAAAATCCCAATGTGTACTCACACACTTCAAATAATGTTTTTTAGAAACAAATGTGCAGATGCAATGGAGGAATTTTATAATACGTAACCAATAAAAATAGAAACAAAAGATTAATGTATCTCATATTTTTCATTTATATATTTTCAGCAATACCTCAATCCTGGTTTATCACTGAAAGTTTCTGTTATTTTCAAGCCAGATGAAAGTAACTATTATTCAGACTCGGTCCGTGTTTTATGCAAGGTGAGAATTAAAATTTTCAAAAAAAAAGAGAAGCATTTTTTTCCTTATTATTCGCCTTCTAAGATTTTGAAAAAATAACAAATTCAGACTGATTGATTTTTTTTATATAAATAATATTTATGAGAACACGAAAAATAAAATAAGGAAGATAATTAGACTTTAGAAAATTCCCCGCAGCTAATGCATAATTTATCAAAGAGAATTCTAGAATGAAGTTTTTGAAACGAAATCGTAAATCAATATATTCTTCTTCTTTATACATACAATACAATATTTCGTTAGCCTTTTTGCTAATCTTGTGGATTCCATTAGCAATTCATTTTAATAATTAGTCCAGTCAAATGGTAGTTTGAAGTGGAAAATTCTGGTGAAATTGTTTTTAGTGGTTTTTTTATGGTTTTTGGTGTGCTGAACACGAATCTGAAGTTCTCCAACAAAAATTTTCCCCGCAAATATGAGAAATCATCAAAAAAACCACTAAAAAACAGTATTTTTAGTGGTTTTCAGCTTACATCTTGCAAAGCAAACTATTTAAGCAAAAACTGGTCCAGTAGTAAAATAAAGAGGAGGGAAATTACCTGCAATTTATGTATGTAACATTTTTTTGTACGTCGTATGGTTTCCACGCAAAAGAGTGTTAAAATATACAACGATAATAACATCTTATGAAAAGCTTGGTAACATTGTCTCATGAAATGACAATAACTGTTATTTCATAAGAGAGTTATTGTGAATTCATGAGACAATGTAATTATGTTTTTAAAATGAGTTTAAATTATTAAAATGAGGTTGTAATGAAATCCACACTTGAAGAAGATTAGCAAAAAACCGAACTATTGTATTGTATTAATACGTATCAAAGAAGAATAAGAATACACCAATATATTAGTAATATGAAGAGTTAGCGATTTATTTATTGAAATCGTAAATGCTCATTTCTAAATAATAATAAGAAGAACAATTTATTTATTGGCCATTTTCAAATAATTTTAAATTCAGACAGAAGAAATAATAATATTAATAAAACACGAATAAAATAATAATCGTAAGTTCATGCTATTTTTTTTTCTTTAAAAACTATTCTTACGTTAACATTTTTTGAATTAAACAAAAAGCATTCAAATATATTCTTGCATGTTAAGTAATAGAATTTACGTAGCTTATTTTTTTTTCCAATTGCTGAAAATTTTTTGCCGCATTTTCTTTCCTTTTCCCGTAAGAAACATGTTCTCTTGCACAATTTTCACTAATGACGATTTTAATACGAATTAATAAATTGAATGTGTGATTTTTGCAAAACTTTTACATATTATTGTATTTGAACAAAAAAAATGGATTTTAGATTGTGTTTATAAACACTCAAAAATTATGAAAATTGTATTTTTAATTACAAATTTTCATTTCTTTTTTAATTCCTAGCAAAGTCCTGAAGTTATTGTCCAAATTCAAGGTTTTGCAACAACTCCAATTGTTACTTTTCCAAGTTTGTTAGAGTTTCCAATCACACCGGTTGGACAAAGGTTAGTGAAGGGATATTGTAAGACGAAAAATAGTTAACAAGTTGTCACTGCCGACGTCTGTTTATCTCTTTTCCATACATTAGTTACTTCTTACAAATCAATTCTTGTGCACTTACTTTTATTTTGTGTATGAACCACGCATTACCAAATACATCATGGTTCTTCTTTCAAAATCAGAAGCATACTAGAAGCATATTTTGTTTCTTAGCGTCCGGGACAAATTATCAGAATTGTCCCAAGACCCAATGTCTTGTTTTCCAACCCAAGTAAAAACCTGATCATACCTCCAAATTAAAAAAACAGCCAGACCTCAGACCTCATTTGTCGCTATCTTTCAAAACCGATGTCTTGATGCCATCCTCCACCATAAGATACTCCTTACTATCCGCTATTCCCACTTCGATTATAAACGATCTTTACACACGAGTGCATGGCAAGACGATTTTTTTGGGGGGGATGCTATTGGGCTCCATCCCGAAATAAATTCTACATAAATCCCTGCCTGTTTGTTGTCATATTTCTGATAATGTTAATTTCAGAGTTGAACATTTCCTTCAACGGTGTAAACCCAGAAGTCCTTCACCATTTTTACGCTATTTTTCTTGTAGGTCAAGGAGCAATCGACTTGCGTTCACGGTTCTTCCTAAGCAGTGGCGGATTTCCCATTAGGCGCAGGAGGCGCGCGCCACGGGCCTCACATATCGAGGGGGCCTCAAAATTTAAAAATTATTTAGCTTATTTCCTTTTTTTTTTGGTTGTAAAAGCAAGATTTCCTTTCTTTTTTTTTTTTTTTTGGTTGTAAAAGCAAGCCTAGGGGGCCTCACCAGTCAGCTTAGGGGCCCCATCCACCCAAGTATTTCCTTTTTTTTTTTTTTGGTTGTAAAAAATATTTAGAGGGGGCCTCAAAATTGAATTGCGCCTAGGGCCTCTCAAGTGCTAAATCCGCCACTGTTCCTAAGTCTGTTTTCTTCCCTAACATTCTGATAGGAAACATTGATGGATATTGTTGAAAATAGTGATGATAAACTAATGGAGTCAGAATCAGATCTGACAAAATTAGCATTAACATATCAGCAATATACACCGATGTACGATTTTAATTTGAATATACTGCATACTAATCTACAGTTATTGTTGACGCTGGGTGCTACTTTGAGAATGTCACGGTGTGGAAAAATTCCATTTAATACACAGGTCTCCGTGATTGAACTTATCTTCGGCCTCACTGGCTATTTATCTTTGAGACGTGGCAACGCTTATTGTATAATTCAGAAGGCAAGGATATAAACAAATTTTGTAACGTCAGTATAAAAGCGTTTACCTTTCGATGCGCTAATTAACTTCTTCTCCATCTTTAATAGTGACAATGGACGATTTTATTAAGCCTGGGAATAATTGGAAAACTTACAATTAGTTTTAAGCCTAATGAGGAGAATATTATTTTGTATTTTATAACTTTTGCAAAGTACCTCATTATAAATAATTATTAATCACCAAAAGGTTTGAGACCCAGTGTTCACGCTCTTTAGCGATCATCAGCTGAGAATAGTCACCAGAGCGTGAAATAGCTTTCCTGAGATGCCACCTACTCAAACAGTGGCTCTCAAATCTTTTAATGTGTTCATATATATTTTGAGGTGCTTTATTTAATTGCGCATACAAATTCCTTGAGGCCAGCGGAGGCTAGCACAAGAAATTTCTATATTTTATATTTAATGTGTATTTTTGGTTTTTAGTTTAATTCTTGGAGGTTCCATATTCCTTCCCACTAAATCTTCAGATTAGGAAGATCGCAGATACTCTGATGTTTTCTAAGACTAATTATTTATGCCTCTAGGATGCTTGAAGTAATGAGAAAACATTCCAAGTCAGTTGAACAAAATCCAATGAAGGAATTTTCCAGAACAAATGACTGATGAGTTAATTAAACTGTTACTCACATGGAAAACTCTTTCTTTTTAATTATTTATATCAATAAGTATTATTTATTTACTGTTATTCATGAAAGATATTCAACCTAACTAATAATTTAGATCAAAATCAGTCTATAATTTTCAAATTCATCTATTCCCAAACTCCAGATGTTAATGTTTACTTAATTGCAAATTTTCTAAATCAAAAATTATTTCATAAACCTCAGTTGTATTGATTCTGAATCTAGTTAAAAGAGAAAAAAAAAAATGGATGTAAGGTCCTATTGAGATATTGATTTACCTTAGTTTGATTTTTTAATTGTTTTGTCCTTTTTATATTTTCATTAACTTAACCACCAAAGGGGATTATAGGTTTGGTCCAACCTTCAACAACCCTTAATTCGATGTAGAAAAAAAAAGTTAAAAAAAGTTGTAAAAACCTCTTGTCCAAACTTCTGTTTGTTTGTGATCAACTTAACTCAAAAGCTGTTTATCCTGTGAGAAACTTTTAATTGTTGATTTAGGTTATTTTTAAGGAAAATTCCTATTGATTTTACTACAAAATGATCCCAAACGTGAATAATCGAAGGTAAAAAAGAACCAAAAACACCATTGAACGACTCTGGTGAAACGCCTTTTACACGAACCCAATAACTAATTACAGTATAGCCCCGATTATCCGCGAGTGCCGCGAAAAATTTTTTTAATTACGAACCTAAAAAAAAAAACAATTTTAATCCAAGCCAACAACAGGGAAAGTACAATAGGCCCTACAGTGCGAAGGTCGAAAATTACTGCCAGGTTTATCGTAATCCTCGGAATTTGTGGATGAGTGGCAGGCTCTTGCTCTGCAGAAAGGTTTCTGCTGTACTGTACATATTTTAAAAGTTTTGCATATTATGTTTTTTGCATAATAAAACGTAGTTTTTATGCTGAAATATTTTTTTCGTGTTTACATCTCATTTTTAGTCTTTTTTTCGGGTTATCCGCGATTTTTACTATCCGCGGTACCCTTGCCACCTAATTCCGCGGATAATCGGGCTCTACTGTATCTGTAAATGGGTTTCGTAATGGTGGATGATCCGCACTGGGCAGGTTTTCTCGGGGTCTCCCGTTTCCCCTGCACTTCTCCCACCATTCTTTCTCTGTCTCTCTCTCTCCATCAGTCGTTACTTCCGTGGGTTAGTACAGTAAACCTCAGATCTCAGTGCTCAGCTTCCCTGCCACCCACATTCACCACATAAACATAAATTATCTGTAAAACTTCCAAGTTTACATTAAGTTTTCAGTATCCACTATTTCTGTTTTTTGATCAAGGGTTTTTAGATTTTGTCGTGTGTGTATTTGAAAATACTTTCTTTCATTTAAGATTTTTTCTTTTTCCCTTTCCAGCTGTAGTCTACCATGTGATTTGAGCTGCTCCTCACCTATTGACTTACGATTCTCTCTTCAGTTGAGACCTCAGGATGTATCGTTCACCGTTAAACCTTCATCAGGTATTTCATATTTCGTAAGGAACTAATATCGAATTAGACGTTAGCTTGTTAAGCGAAACCTTACAAAAGAAAGCTGATACTTCGTTCGAAAAAGAAAAATTCTACGAAACAGTCTTCGAACAGTTGTCTTTAACTGTATCTCGGTATAGCGCTGTTACAACTCGGTATAACGCTCTTTTATACTGGGAAAATTAGTAAACTGAATCTTAATAATGTGAACAAAAATAAAAAAAGTATTGATGTTCATTTAGATGCAGGAAATGTTCTTTTGTTGGCACAAAAGGACTTTACCTCGTTCTTTAATTGCAACTTAGAATTATATTCGTCTAGGGAATGAACAGCGTCTGTTCAGAAAATTACAGTATTCTTTAAGATTTATAAACTTAAGATTTTCTCGCTGAAATTGCATCATCCATTTTTTTCATTTTCAATTAATTTTTCTATCAGTCCCTGTCGTCAATAAAAATAATGAAACAATCATTTTTAAAGGATACTGTAAAAATTAAATTTGATTCATAATACAATTACTTGTCATACAAATACATGGGTTTTGTTACTTCATTTTTAAGTTATAAATATTTTTGAGAAGTTTTTCGTTGTTGCATTTTTTTTTTATTGTTAATATTGTGGTGTGTTTCGTGGTGTCTGGTTCGTGGTTAAGTAAAAGAGGCTTAGACTTGTTGGATCTGCATCTGTTCGACTCTGTTCGTTTATTTACAGGTAACATCGGTATTTATAGACTATGTACAAAAGGATTTGATTGGTTGTGGCATTTACAAAATGATTGGGTGCTTTAAATGACATGTGATCACAACGGGTTTTTAAACCGTTGTGATTTAAATAAAAGTGAATTAAAAGATGCCACAACCGTTGAAATTCAAAAATAAACAGATCAACAGATAATTACACAGAAATTGAATAATAAAGATTAGAATACAGAAAAACGGAATAACTAGAATACAAAAGGATAAAATTATGATACAAGTATACAAATAAATATAGAATCACTACAATATTTTATATATTCCAATAACTAACGAAATATCCTAAAAACGAGAAACTTGCAACGTATATTTCTTATGGAAATATCAAATTCGCTTAACGTTCATTCGCTTAGCGCTCTATTCGTATTAACATTAACAGCGTTAATCGGGATTCGCGGTATTGGAATTTTTCTCTATTTTTCTTTTCTCAAAAAAAAAAAAAAAATAGCCTGTCAAATTTTTACAAACTTGGCTTCTCTGTAAAATAAGAAGAGTATTTATTTTGTCTAAATGAATTTTCTTTCTGTATTTATTAGGAATATTATCCAGTACAGGCAGGAAGTCTCAGGCAGTCGTAACTTACGAACCAAAGGTTAAGGGAGATGCCAAGGTGGATTTACTTCTCAAAATAGAAAACTTAGAAATTCCTGCGAGAAGTTGTAGAATCGTTGCTGGAACATCAGAAAAGACGTAATTTACTTCCTTATTAGAAATCAGATCATAAAAGTTATAAAGTCAGGTTTCACGTAAATTATTCTTAATGTAGTTTTTATAGAATACATTTAAAATCCAATATCAAAAGAAGCGTTTATATATCAAGGAAATTTGGACGTTTGTAGACTGCTACCCTCTCCTCCCAGGTAAAATAGAAAAAAAGAAATAAGATCTTTCATATTTGCTGTGGTCATTCATTAAGGACATAGCCTCACTTAAAAATTCCTGAAAATGTATCAAGAAATATCTAATTTCTCCTTTTTTTTACTAGTTCTCCAAAATGTTCATTTATTTCTAGTGTAGCTACACTTACAACTATTGATAAACTATTGATAATAATACGAAAATGTTGTCTTTTATGTAGTTTTCTAGATCTGTCTGTGCGCAACGCACTTCCGTAAAGCACTTTCTATATTTGAAAAATAATTTTATTTCCTGTTAAATTATAAATAATTTTTACAACGAAACGTGCGTGACGGGAATCGAACCTGCAACCTTTTGGTGCGAAATCAGATGTCTTGTCCATTATGCTACTGGACTATATTGTAATTATTGTTGTTAAATATCTCTTATCACACCTTCTGTGAGTGTGTGACGCAATGAGAGAAGAGCCAGAGAAAAAAAAAAAACTCATTAATTTTAGCCTACTAAATTAAAATTTCAATTTCCATGTTGATTTTTTTAACCTACTACAAGCGCAGGCAAGACGAGCATTAGATGCAGAAGCTCACCCTCAGGCGACGAACTGAAGAGTCGTTAGAGACATTTCTCTACATGAATGAAGAAATTAAAAATGACGGGCAAATACTCTATTTCAACTAAAAGCCGTCATATTATTATCTCGTCTTTGTTGACGTGGCGTATGGACTAGTAAACATTATAGTAGATGTTTGACTTGAAACTTTTGATATACAAGAAGAAAATGCACTGAAATTTCGTGTAATAAGATCTGTTGTGATTCTTCTTGATAATAGTGAATTACATTGATATTTAATATCAATATTATCAATTCATAATTATAATATTTTATCTGATCCAAAAATAATGAAGTTAAAATAATTAATTTAAAGCCGTGCTGGCGTGGCCGTGCGGTCTCGGCGGCGGTCTGCCGTGATGGCCAGTGCGCCAGTATCTGGGTTCGAATCCCGGCAGTGGCTTGGCTGTTTCAATTTCCTTTCCTGTGTTCTTCGCTTTCTTATCGGTTTGACGTCATTCCTTAATGGCGTCCTGGGGCAGGCAACAGGAAACCACCCCAGTATCTTTCCCCAGGCGTTTCTGGGAATTCCATGCGAATTCCATAGAATTGGACCTGTCTTCGGACAGAATACTATGGATGGATGGAATTAATTTAAATAATTATAATTTGTGTAACTAAATTGTAATCTAGGAGCTCATGGATTTAGCCGACACACCTGTTTTTTGTTAAAAAACTAATTTAATTAAAATAAAAAGTATTACAGAAACGACCCGGGTTTCGAATTATCTTCGTAATTCTTTATCGAGGCTCGATATTTTGTAGGATGTACAGGAGTCAGAATGGATCACTTTTTAATGAAAAGCCCATAGCCGAAAGCACAGTTTCTCTGCTACAGACCTTCCTCCTCCATTTGGATAGTTCGAATAGTGCGGCTCGTTTTCCGTCATGCGTGATAGGAGATTGTTATGATAACGTCTTATCACCTTATCACAACAAGTAATGAAACTAGCATGGTTATAGTCCGACCACGATAACGTGACGATCGGAAGGACCCCCACGTGATTATGACGTTTCTGTTTTTCAGCCAATCACAAACAAGCGCGCCTCAAAGCATAGGTCTCTATTAATTTCCCTCAAAATATCACCCCAGAGTATTTTACAGAGCAGTGCTCGAAAAATTATTTTATAGGTTGAAGATTATTTCCGAAAGGAATGGACCACTTGAGGTTTACGCCCCTATCGACGTCACGTATGACGTGTAATGTGGGATCATATAGGATAAACAAACATATAACTTAGTGTGAATTACTCAATTTATCGTCGGTTTTTGATATTTCAAAACGTAATGGTGCAGTACTGTGCAGTTCCTTATTGTAATAATTCTGTAAAACGCTTGGAATATCCTTTTTTAATATATTATTTCCTCTATATCGACACGAGTTAAAACAAAGCACATGGCTTTGTTTATCCCACAAGCCAAGCAGTAGCGTGGTGGGATATTTTGTAACTGCGAAGCCCCGCCTATCCTCAAGTGGTCCATTAAATTATATCTTTCGTTGATAATATATTGCTGTCGTCTTTTTTAATAGGCTGTAATCAACTCTACATACCGATATGAACATTTAGGAAGGCTTACAATCGTTTCATCCAAATCAAATCTTTTACTTCACCCTCTATATCTACACGGGTTAAAACGAAGCACATGGCTTTGTTTATCCCACAAGCCAAGCAGTAGCCTGGTGGGATATTTTGGAACTACGAAGCCCCGCCTATTCTTAAGTGGTCCATTGGAAAATGAGGATATTAAAACTAAATTTTTGTTTTTGTTTTGTTTTATAGCTGTAACGTAATATTCTTCGGAACCTCTCAGAGAGGCAAGTGCTGACGTCGAATCGTCACATTATTGTGGTTGGACTATAAGGTGGACTGGTTTTTGTGGCCTCCGCGCTCACCAGATTTAACTCCAGTGGACTTTTTTTCAGTGGCACCACATGAAAAATATTGTTTACGAAATCCCTATCGACTTGGAAAAACATTTTGATTGCACTAATTCTTCGCCGAGGCGGGAGACATCCAATAAAGGCCAAACATTTTTGAGAGGCTGTATCAGAACATGCGACATATGATAGAAGTTGGTGACCGATATTTCTATCATCTCTTGCATATAATCAAAAACAAAAACATCTTCCTTGCAGCACAAGACGGAAAACGAGCCGCAACATTCAAAGTATAGACAGGAGGTCCTGTCACAGAGAAACGGTACGCTTCCAGATATAGGTTCCTTATTAAGCAGTACCCATTCTGGTCCTCTCCACCTAAAAGTTTGTAACATGTATTTATTAATATCCTGTATATATATATATATTCGATATGTCCAGTATCGAAGGTTAAGGTTAATGTTAATGCATAGGGTTAATGTTAACGTGTGTTTGTTGGCTGGAAAAAAGGATGAAATGTTTATATTGAGAATAATGGTTAACATATTGAGCAAGTTCTGTAAATTTAAAGTTTACCTTTATTAATTTTTTTAATTATTTTTTCTTACGATGCTGGGCGCCTTGATAAATGCAGTGCGAATCTAAAATAGTGGGACAAACTGCGGTGGCGGGTTCCCCATACCAAATGAAGTGAAAAAGGTCAGATAAACATATGACCGGAAGTGCAAGGTTGGTGAGTTATTCCAATCCAAAGTTTACTGTAGGCATAATTCCATTTAATTATGAGGATGCGAATC
>JAFIDM010002131.1:29637687-29652935 GCA_023159025.1 Thereuonema tuberculata
TTTTTTTAATGGAAATTTTACAAATCAGTTTTTTGAATCTTCAGCCTTCAAATCTTACAAGAGTACTTGCTTCTAGATTCTAATTGTATTGTATATGATCATTTACTCTTTCTTTTTCTTTTTTTTACAAGAATCAGTAATATTTATTCTATGTCCTGTCTTTTGAAATCAATTTGGTCTCTTTTTTTAAGAATGCAGTTCATGAAGATAATTCTTCATTATCAAAGATTTCAATATTATATTGAGAGTATTGGCTAATCTTACAGTGTTGTTTCCTGTTTGTTCCATTTTTCTTTGGAAAAATTAGATGTAATAATCTGTTCAGCAACCTTTGAATCATCTTAAGTTTTAGAAGTATCTCTTAGAACCAAACCAGTATCGTGAGTCTCTTAGTTCTTTTAAATCTCATACACTTTGTCCTGTGTCACTCCTCAGTTGAAAAATTAGTTTTTGACTGAGAGACATTCTTTGCCCTTCTTTAATTAAGGAAGTGACATCAAGCATCTGCCTGCATTCATCATTATCATCCTACAAAGTCTATTCATTGACAAATCACCACTTCTTATGTTTTGCACTTTTTTCATTGATGAAATTATTCATAGATTCTGAAATCAATTCAATTCTCTTTCCACTGAAAGTTTACCATCTACCGTCAAAAGCTGTCATGCAAAACTTGACAATCTGGCACGTTTGGTTTCTTGCAGAGACATGCTACCATGCAATCACTTTGTTTCTGAGTTAACTTTCAAAGTAAATGAAAAATGGAATAAAGTAAATTGTTAGAACAAGGAAGAAAATTATCACATTTACTTTGAATGTAGGCAGCATCATTTTTTCCATTGTATCATTATTGCATGAATTCCTCAAGAGACATTTTTTGAATGCAAATGGTTTCTGCATTGATGTGCTTCACCTGTTTATCACATGTGAAATAGTGCTCTCTCAGTATGTCTATTAAAGTCCAAATAAATTCATTGGATTTCGTAGGACAGATATGATATTATGTTGTAGACCTACACCTGAGAAAAACATACTACTTTGTTTATTTCAAATTGTTGGCTTAAGAAGTCAACAGCACATCTCAGGACTTCTTACTATTCATTATTTCTTATTTCTCCATGAAATATTAAAAAATTGTTTCTTTATGAGAATGATAAAAAAAATTTCTTGTATTACTGTATGAAGTGGTTACACTGGCAGTTGTATAATCGACAATCTATAAAGATTTTGGAAACTTTCTAAACATCTGTATCCTCTCATAGACTTGCAGTTACTGCAACCATTATGAACTACTTTGTGCCAACATTCTACAATGTAGTGTGCTGGGTTATTCTTTCAAGAAAAAAAAATATTGTTAGATATTTGATTGTAATAATAGCACCATCTAACTTGATCTGAAGGAGGAGAATGCTATGATAATTAAATATATAAACAATGTAACCTTCGATGAGGGATTTTCACCTGAATGGGAAAATCCTCATCAAAGGATGCACTGTTTGTATAGTAGGGCCTTCTTGAACAGCTGATTGTTTCTAATAACGAGATTGTCCTGAGAGCTCACTTGCTGTTGTCCGTTGGCTTCAAATACTTGCATTCGGGAATATTATAACCACATTATTTGGCATCACACATTTAATTTTTTTTTCTGGTTTTCATTTGAATCTGTGATAAAAGCTTCAGGAGATACATTTTTCATTAAAATTAGCTTAAAGATCTTCAGAAATCAAAATTTGTAGAATGTTACATTGTAAATTTGGAGACATCAATTACATAACTAATTTTTACTTTTGATTTGAAATTTCTAGAAATTCATATTTGAAGGGAAGAATAATTTGCATTGTATTCTGCAATTAAAAACTTCATTTTTTTTTTCAGTCCATTACTGTTGAAAACTTTACTCCATGTTTGGTGGATTTATGTAAAGCTTTATGGGAAGTTATGAATAGCTACCGAAAAATCATGGAATGGCATGAAAAACATTATAGTGGAAATGAAATTCAGGAAATGAATGCTGGTAAGTTTAACAGTGAATTATTTTCAAATATTGTCAGTTTCTAATAATAAAAACACAAATGAATGGGTAAATAAATAAATTAATTAATTAAATAAAATTAAATAAATAAATAAATAAATAAATAGATAGATAGCTTTAATTAGTGTGCCTCTTTATTAAATACAACACAGTTCCAGACTAAATATAAAGTAAATTACATATATATAAGTGTAGTGTAAATGTTTGGATAAAGTGATAACTAGAAAACTTAAAAAACTTCATATTTTTTTAATATTTCAAGTTTTGTCTTCTCTATAAGACTTTGTCAAAATTAATTTAGTTATACTGGGATCAGAGAAATACAAGTTTACCTTTTGTCTCTATTTTACTCTATTTTAGTCTCCATAGTCTACAAACTCCCCTTTTCTTAAGGTCCAATTTCTTAACTCCAATGTAATGAAACTCAAAGCAGATGTCAAAAAACAAAATTAATGATTTTATCTGTAATTGTTTTATATTGAAGCTACATTCCTTTTGCTGAAAAGTTGCAGAGACAACGTAACTCAAAATAGTAAAGAACAACATAAAAAGTTTATTTTATTTATTTATTTAATTTTTATACTTATGGCTTTTGTGGGCCCTGTAACCAAGTGGTAAAGTTCAACCCCCAGCAGAGGTTTTGTTCCATGCTGAATTCTCCTCCAAAAGGTCCTTGGGTCCTTTAACTTTAATTTGGCATATAAATACAATGAAAATGAGATATTTTTAGTTTTATTATTAAACTTGACGAATATACTTATATTTTCCCATAAAATGTTTTCATGAACTTAGTTTTATTGGGAAGTTTTCTATTCTGTGAAAGATTTTCAGAATGTCATGTCTCTATACCAGATGTAACAGGATTGTGGTACATCTCAAATATTTTTGTTATGCATCCTTGTAGTGTAACGCGATTTGGCACATTAATGATACATAAAAAAGAATACGGAAAACACTATTTTCCCTTTTGAAGTATCATTTCCGGTTTAACTGTAAATTACATCAACTTTGTAATCTTAAACGAAACACCTTGTATATTGAGACATACTTAAATTCTACTTGAAATTTGAAATTCAACAATGTATTACTTGCACATGTTTCTTTCGAATGTGTTATGTATGAGGAATATTTTACAATTACAATTTATTTTACAATTAGTTTTAATTGTAAAAATTGAAACTAAGTCAAATTCTAGAACTGCAATTGTAATTGTATTGTAATTATAAAATAAAAATGTGTAAAATCAAATTGTATTTGTCTTATTGTAAAAATTTTGCATCAATATGAAATATATCTGGTTGTATCCAATTATAAATATATTCTTTGTTTTCTATCATTTATTTTCCATTAGAAGATGGCAGTATAAGTGTAGATGCCAGTTTTAACAGGAAATATGTGCGACAGAAGCTCGAAAATGGGCTTCTTAGAATATGGCAAGATATACAACAAAAACTCAAAACCTATTTGTTGGCTGTTGACCTATCTAGTTTCAAATTCAATGACTTCATAAGAGTTCTGGACTTAGTAAACAGGTCTGTTTGATTCTCATTGTCTTTGAATTTGTATTTGTAATATTTATTAGATTAATTTATGGTTTTTTGAAAAACAGAATTATTGTTATTCAATTATTGCAGTTACATTTGAAAAGTTAGTATCTAAAAGTTAGATCTTGCTGATGATGGGGATCATGTTTATCCTCGAAACTGTCCTTGGACCTTTTTACTGTATTGTATCATTTTTTAATATAAGATTTTAAACTTTTTTAAAAAATTGTTTATTGTGTGAGTTTCAGTAGATTTTATTTTTAATGTAAAAGTTAGTAAATATCTTTACTAATGCTAATAAAGTATTATAGTTTATTATTACAACTAGTACAGGACCAGTTGGGAAATAATAGCAGAGACGTTTCTTTTCCTGTATTCGAATATGTTACTGATCCCTAAATTTTCATTTTGGCTCCATTACATAACATCCTGTTATGCATCTAACTAAATCATTTAAAACTATTCAACTTCTGAAAACTTCAAGCTTTCTTTGTGACATTTCAAGTGAAGATATCTAACCTAAGTTATGTAATTCCCTTCAATTTTGTACTGTCATACCTTTATCAGTTAAGGCTTATCACCCACTGTTCATTCAGTCTCTTCAAGTAATAGATTATTTTGTTGCCTACTCTTCTGTCCCTATTTAAAGACTTAGTCTTCACTTTTTTTTTGTTATCCATCTTTTGTAAGATGGGTCTCTATTCAGAACTTACTGATTATTAGCTTTCACTTGACAACCATACCAATGTTTTCTAATAACTAATTCATTCTTCCTCTTTCAGTTAGACCTTTTAACTTCACCCTACAACATATCAGTTTTCCATTTGCTTCATTTCTCTGTCTTTGTAAAAAAGAAAAACTTTTATTTATTTATCCTTTGCCTCCTAATAGATTCAAAGTAATGTCAGATTTAAATGTTCCATGACTTAAGCACCAAGAGCACAGTTAAACTACTATCCAATAGATATTTTGCTCTTTTGACTTTTCATTCCTTCAATCCTTTTATTTCTTTTTTAGGTTGATAGAAGTTGGTGAAGAATTTTGTGGTAGTAAATCTGAGGGTCTGCAAGATTCTATCCGTAAACAGAGTGTAAATTATTTTCGTAATTATCACAGGTTTGTAGTTTCTGAATGCCATTCTTTTTTTTGCAATATTTTAAAATTTTAAATTATGCATTTAAAAATACAATATATAAAAATATATATTCTGCAGGAGCACAAAAATACACTATCCATTTATGTGAACGGTGAATAATCCAGTGTTGCTTGGGTGAAAAATTAAATCATTAAATCAAAAAGAATTTCATAAAGTCATAAAATTTCAAATTTGATTTTTTTTCCCCATTAAATTCACTTCTGCATTTCAGCTTGACTACTGTCTTGAGAAGCTCATGTTGTTACTGACTCTTTTTACTCGGTATCAAAGTTTTATGGTGATACATTTTATAGTTTTAAAATATATATTGGAATGACAAACTGACAAGCTTTTTAAAATGTATATTAGATTTATCATTTTTAACAGATTGATTAGTGTCTATCAAACTTAGGATTGATTTTTAAATGCATTTAACTATTAAGATATTTTAAGAATACGTTTTGCTTTTTAGCTCTTATCAAAAATATAAGCTTTGCATTTATTACATCTCTAACATATAAATATATATACAGAATACATTATTAAGAGAGAAAAAAAAAAGAAATTTAACTAAGAGAAAAGTTATGTAGTTAAAAACTAATAGTAGTCTTAAGGCGATTTAAAAGCAAAAGGGCATCGTTCAGCCAGTGGCCTAACAAGGTTTTTTGATGCCTTGAGTGAGTGTTAACAAATATTATTCCCAGGGTCAACCTTGGCAAATACAGGACCTGATTTGGTGCTCAAACCAATCAAAAAAAAAAAAAAAACCTATCCATTTTGCTGTGTTGGACAATGTCTACTTCTTCCTAGCTTCACGACTGGGCTCAGCAACACTGTTATGATGATTGGTATGTGAGTTTGAGTGTGTTGACAGACCTTAAAAATTTTAAGGTTAATTTATAATTGTAATAAACAACACTTGTCACATTTGTAAAATGTGTAAAAATGCTGCTTATAAGAATGCTTTAAGAATTTCATTTTGTCAAGACTTAATTCCAGTTTAAAGAAGCATTTATACTAAAACATAACCTCTTGTAACTAATAAAAACATTGTATTTAATATATTGTTATTATCTTTGCTTTAAAAATATCAAAAAATAAGATATACTATATCAAGAAGGTTTTTATGCCTTTCAGAGCAAGAATAGAAGAATTACGAATGTTTCTTGAAACTGACCCCTGGGAGCTGTGTCCAGTGAAAAGTAACTTCAGCATTCTACAGTTATTGGTGAGTAGGGAAAAAAATAAATCTTTATTTATTTCAAAATATAATTATTGGATTTTATAATTTGTTTCTAGTTCATTTTCTCTTGTTTTGTTTTAATAATATCTTTAATTTTCACTCTATCTGTATAAGTAATGAAATAAAATGAAATAAATAAAAAAAAAATAAAGGTTTTGCCATAAACTGATCATGAAACTCCTAAAAAATGCGATGAAATTCTGTTGTTCTGTAACATAGAGAATGAAATGGAAGGTCAGTCTGGCACTGTCTTTTTTCAGGGAAGAAATTCAACCCCAGTTTTAAATAGAAGAGTGAAACCCTAGGGCCTATCTAGCCTAGGGAAATCCCAACCTTCAAATGAATATTAAACCACAAATCTCCATGTAATGAAGAAGCTCAAAGTGAGCCATTTACTTAGCCCAGATTTGAAAATTTCCTTTATTATGAACATTTTGAAACTTTAGCACACTTACTATTTTTTTTTTAGTTGAACTTCATTTTTCAAAATAATTGATAAGCTCGAATTATATACAAAAAATGAATGAAAAAAATAAATAAATAAAAAAGGAAGACTGTAAGATAGTTTTTTTTTTTTTTTTTTAATTTAGCTTCAACTTATTCATAAACGGAAAGTTTCCAATCTTCTTTACTTATCATAGATACTTTTAGGTCATTCTGCTTGTGAATGAATTACATACCTCTGCTTTCATGGTTGAAGTGAATCTCAAGTATTCTTAAGAGTTTGAAGATTTCTTTCTTTATTTTATGTGTAAAAATGTGTTTCTGAATATGATATCAGTGATTGATCTCTTGATTCATGTAAAACCAATCTTCAATTCCCCTTTTAGAGGAAGCTGGGTTCACTCCTCAGTTTTGGTGAGGACTTACTCCCTGATTCTTTCTTCTCAAGATAAGTCCTACGGTTCACTCAACCTTTAAATAATTGGTTAAAGGTGGATGTGCATCAGGTCGACCATCCAACCTCCACTTTCGTTTGTTTGTCACGAAACTCCACGAGTCTGTCTTCCCAATCCATTGGGCCATTAGGCCTTGTAATGAGATCCTTCATCTTTAACTTAACACTAAACCGTCAGTCCATAACAAAGGTTTGCAGATAGAATTTCATCTTGATAAAAATTCTGAAAGAAAAATAGATTTACAAAACAGAATATTATTTGTTTATCAAGTGAATCATAGATGAACAGTAGAAATGATTTAGTTTGATTATCAGTGTCGATTAGTTCTACTGAATTTTGTTCTATTTGTTGTTTTGTATTTTCTATTTCTTTTGTAATTATCGCAGACGTTTTGTAGATTTAAGAAGTTATAATGATAGTTTGTCAGTTTCACTTTTTTTTTTTTATTATTATTATTATTATTATTATTCAGAATAACTTAAGTGTTCATTGTTATTATTATTTGCTATTTATAAATTTATTATTTTACAACTAATCATTTAATTATTTATGTAAAAAATCTAAAATACAATTTCATTTTATTTTAGGAATTTAAGTTTTTAAAAGTTACTAAAAGTGTTAGAAGTACGAGCATTATTTCTTCTCCTTCATCTCCTGCTCATCCTAAGAATGATTCATCAGTTTCATCTCAATATTTTGGATCAAATCCATTTGATGTTCATTTAGATGATGAAGAGACAGAAGATGTTTTAGATGTCAATGGGGTAAAATAAAAAATTACAAATGTGTTATGCTTCCTATGGCTCCATGCTTTTTAACATTTCTTTCTGTCTTTTTATCGAAAGAATGCTGCTTCTCTATTTATGAATCCTACTTAATAATTAAATCTTGTATTTTTCGCTATCTAAGTGCTTCCATAACTTTTATCACTAGTTTCTGTATCCTTTCCTTTCAACCTCATTTTGTCATATTTTTTTGTGTATTGCTTATGATTTCCAAAGTACATCAGTATCAGTTTATAAAAGGCTACTTACTTCCTGAAAATATGGTTATTAATTGTTAAATATCTTTAATTTGTAAATGTTTTATGAAATGTTTATTCTACTCTTTCTGTCTTCTGATTCACTCAACAATAGTCTTTCAAATTTATTTGTATTCTCTTGTGGTGCAACAGTTGAAAGCGCAATTCTGTATGCATATTTGTTGCCAATGTTAAGATGATGCTTGGTTTACTTATTGTTATTTACATTTTTTTCTTGAACAGTGAAATTTCTTGTTAAATTTTGTGAATCGTTGTTCTATCTATTACATCACATGTAGCAAGCTTAAACCAAATCCAACTAATTCTTATTGATATCTCAAGAGAACCTCAAGATAAGATTGATAATGTTTCAATTACATCCAAACAAATTATAACATCAGGTTAATCTCTGGATTAAACAAACTTCTTTTGTATTCATTATACTTAGCTGATATTTTTGTTTTTGCAGAGTTTATGGGTTTTACACTATACGATTTGTATTTATTTTGCAACTTTACCAGGAAATTTTGCCAGGTACCAGCCTACTCAGAATAAAACTTGGCACCTGTACTCAGTGGAAGGTAGTCCTTGTAATTGATGCAGTACTCCCATTCCTTCTCTACTCCTGATATACTTGTTATTTAACAACTAATCAAAATTTTACCTGATTAAAAACTGCTTCAACTATTTTATTATAATTAAAGATTCTTCAGTATCATTTGATAGATTTATGAGGTATTTTATCTAATTCTTTAGACATGGAACCATCATCAGCTTCTTTTTTGGATTCTGCTGCTATTATTGGTATTTTCTAACTGTTCCTGTTGCTTAGTTGTTTACATTCAATCATTGTACATTATGTTTCATAAACAACATTTCTCCTTTTTGCAGGGATGATGAAAGATGCCTCTTCATCATAAAATTATCACTTTTAACTGTTCCTTGAAAATGGAATAGTTGCATTAGTCTGAGTATTGCCTTGAGTTATTCTTCATTTGAAATCCTAAATCTACTTCGTATATATTATTACCATTGCTGGTGTAGTATGTCCTGTTCTCAAAATGGTAAAAGGTGGATGACTTACTTCATCTTTATGTCCCTTGCTAAGTTACGCCATTTCTATCCTTAAAATAGGAAAAGGCTTCAAATATATAAAAACTATCACTATGCTACCGATTCCTCCTAAGATCCATTAGAAAAGCATATACAGTGTGTCCACTGAGTATTTTATAGATTATCAGGAGACTCCTTCTTCTAATTACCTATGTGAAGGGTTGGAAAGTAACATGTTATAAATAGCTCCATTATTATTAACAGTTAATTTTTCTAAGTAGCATTTGGTAAAGCTGTTACTTTTCTAATAGGGTAACTGCAACTGAGTTACTTTTGTCATTAACAGAGTAACTAAATTGCATTACTTGTTATTATAAGAACAGGATATTATTATCTGAGAAGCTGATAGATGGGTTTGATTCTGCTGATTCTTCTGATATTTGATTGATTCTACTGATATTTTGAGATTTTGAATTTGTTTTTGGGTGTAATTTGGTTTATAAGTTGTAATTGGTAATAAAATAAGTCTACTAGTGGGAATTGATTTTTTCTGTGAGTTTGATCAATGTTGAATCACAAAGAAGCATGAGTTTTATTTCTCTTTTTCTTAGTGTCATAAGGTTTCTTCTTTATTATTGCGATTTTAATAACTTTTTAAATTAAATATTAAGAAAATAATAGCAAAAGAATTTTAGCATTTAATTACGTTTATGCTTTCTTTCTCTTTAGCACGATACTTCGAGTCATAATTGTTCCTTTTATGATTCCGAAAGTGATGACTCTGATATCCCTGATGAACTTAAGTTGGATTACGTTGATGAGCAGACAGGAGATACTCCTGCTAAAAAGTAAGATTGTCTTCCTATTTTTGCATTTTGATTTATCATAATTAACTTTCTTTCTTTTTTTTTTAATTTAAGTAATTGAAAAAAATTAATAGCTTCAATATTATGATGAAAGTTTACACAAATGTGTCACAAATCTTTTAGTTAGGTAACTTATGTCAACACACATATTTAACCTCCCCCACCCAGCCCGATTATCAATAAGTTCTGCACTTATTACCCAGCGTCCCTCTGCAATAGAATGGTTATGGCTAATTTGTATCTGGGACATTGACTGGTCTGATTCCTTGTGGTAACCTATAAATAGTGAACATTCTGTCTATATGCTTCACCTGAAGAAGCTTGGCAGTGCTCCAGGGAAATTGATAGTGACTTTGTAATGTTTTAATTTTTTTTTTTAAATATGTGTGTTGGCATAAGTTACCTAACTAAAACATTAATACTTTACTTTTCCTTTTTTTTTTTTTTTTGGGTGTAGCTTGGCCAAAGATGCTTTTGTGCCATTAAAACCAAATAACCATGAAACACTTTATTGGTTTACATACATTCTTTTAACTTTTCCTTTTTAGACCTACCAAAAATGTCCGAAAATATAACTATAAATCAGCCAAAGGAGAGGCACCTATTTTAACAAATACAACTTTAAATGTGATAAGGCTTTTTGGTAAGACAGTCATCAAAGGATATTTTTATCAACTTAATGCAAATAAATTTGAACTTAATAATAAATTTTGAATGTATTTGAAATCAGATTATTTCAGCTAATTTTGTGATTAAGTACCTTTAAGTTTAAAATAATAACCGTATTAGATAAAAATAATTATAAAGATGAGTAATTTGCAGCAAAGCAAAGTTAAAATTTCAAGAAATTTTTAAATAAAAATTAAATTTTAATGAGTTACAATAATTTTAAAATGACTGAATTAGATAAGCTTCCATTAAGAATTTTCACTTTTAATTATTTTTTAAAGTATATCAAAAATTATTCAAAGTTACTCCAAAACTATTAAATATAACAAACTCTTCAGATATAAATATACGAAACACCATTTATCCACCAATGTTTCGTTCTTTTAATCAAAGAACTTTTTCAAGGTTTATATACATAATGAAAAGAAAATATCTTCCTTTTCCAATAACAAATAAATTAAACAAATTTAATAATTTATGAATTATAAAAAATTAAATAAATCACAAATGATCTAAGTAACAATAGCAACTCATCATCCACGAATAAAACATTCTTAACAAATCAAAAAATCATACATGCTCCAAATAATAACCATAAAACATAAACAATTAAAACAATATAAACTAAAACAAAATGAAATATAAACTAAAACAAAATGAAATACAGACTTACATCAAATTCAGTAATTCTTTCAATTTAATATTGTTGCTCATGAATCTTTAAAGATGCCAAACGAAATTCCGTTGATTTTTAAAGATTTATCTTTGTTGATGCATTGACACTAATTAATAAAACAAGATTCCAAAATTAATCTTTCTGACTATTCGTAGGATTCGTACAAAATATTAATTAAAGGTCCGGATTATGATTAAGGAGTATCAGAGTAGGCAGACCATTTCCTGAGATATAATCATTATCCGGACCCTTTAATTTGATTTAAGTTTGACTTTGATGTAAGTTTGTATTTCATTTATGTTTTAGTTTATATTGTTTTAATTGTGTATGTTTTATGGTTATTATTTGGAGCATGTATGATTTTTTGATTTGTTAAGTATGTTTTATTTGTGGATGATGAGTTGTTATTGTTACTTAGATCATTTGTGATTTATTTAATTTGTTATAATTCACATTTAATTTATTTGTTGTTATTAAAAAAGAAAGATATTTTCTTTTCATTATGTATATAAACCTTGAAAAAATTCTTTGATTAAAAGAACGAAATAATGGTGGATAAATGGTGTTTCGTATATATATCTGAAGAGTTTGTTGTATCAAAGATTACTTACTATGGAAGATGTTTCAGTCATAGTTCTTTTCTGTTCTGAGTGTTCCAGTGGTAGGACAGTTTCTGATTTGTTACTATTTTACTTTAATATCCTTAGACTTTTTCATAATGATTAAGGGTTGAAGTCCTTTCCATAGTCTTTAGTTCATCGTATTAACCTTTATGGAAGCTTCAGAATTTTAAGTAATATATTAATAAGCCAGACAATGTCAAAATAGATTGTAGGAAGATCTACTTAGCAAACTGCACCAAAATGAATATATTTTACAAACTTCTAGGGCATGAGGGGTGGTCAGTATGGATCATTTCTTGATAAGGAACCATGTCCAGAAATGCACTATTTCGCTGCTATAGGCTTTCCAGTCGTGTTTGGATAGTTTGTAAACTCAGTCATTATGCAACTGAGATGGACTGGCAGTAGAGAATGGTAGTAAAGGGATCATGAGATCATTACTCATTGTGGTGACATCACCACAACAATCTTCTACTACACATAACGAGAAACAAAGAGAAAGTGAAAATAAATAAAACGCACTTACTTGCAAACATGATGAAAAAAGAATAAAAAAGATGGCAATAAACCTACAGTTTTGGAATACTCAGCGTATTCCATCATCAGGGAAGACACAAACATAAAGGACATCACAAAAACATTCAAGACAACACGAGTGGGAATGCATAGTGAGAGTGAGGGAAGTGAAAGGTTTAGGGAAGTTTAGCAATAATACCAATAGTTTCGCAATAGCACTATCTTTACATCATGTTTGCAAGTAAGTGCTTTTTATTTATTTTAACTTTCTCTTTATTTTAATATGCAAACGTTAAGCTCCTTATTCTTAACAAGAAACGAGACCCACTATTGAAACTATTCAACTTGCACAGGAAGGCATATAGTATGTCTTTGGACAGGGATGAAGCAAGGATTCCCGTCATCTGGGCACACTAGGGTTGTTTCCCCTCACCCCCAGATTTTTTATCCTTAAAAAGGTCTTTTTTTTTTTTTTTTTTTTCAAAAACATTGTAATGACTATCATATTACAAATTTAAATAAGGATTTAAAAAATAAAACACATGTTTATTAAATTAAAATTAAATATACAAACAAAAGGAAAATAGTTAATCTCATATAATAAGTTGGAAATTGGTTATGTTTCTATAATATTAACAATATCTACAACTTTTAAAAATGTAAACTGAAAAATCAAAATTTAATAAACCCTGTTAGAGCCTTATACTTCTCTTAAAGTCTCAATTTTTTTTTTAAAAAAACCTTCACATTGGCAAGCTTTTTTTTTTGCAGCCAATGTTTTTATCATATCATCATGAAGAGTGGAGGCTCTTGTGTTCGATGGAAATAATACAGTAGATCCCCGATTATCTGTGGAATTGGGTGGCAAGGGCTTCGCAGATAACGAAAATCGCAGATAACCCGAAAAAAGACTAAAAATGAGGTGTAAACACGAAAAAAAAATTTCACCATTAAAAACTTCGTTTTATTGTACAAAAAACATAATATGTAAAACTTTTAAAATATGTACAGTACAGTAGCAACCTTTCTGCAGAGCAAGAGCCTGCCACTCATCCACAAATTCCGAGAAGGCCTACAGGATTACGATGCACAATAAACCTGTCAGTAATTTTCGACCTTCGCACTGTAGGACCTATTGTATTTTCCCTGTTGCTGACTTGGATTAAAATTGGTTTTTATGAGATTTGTAATTAAAAACAAATTTCGCGGCTCTCGCGGATAATCGGGCTCTACTGTACTTAGAAAATAAGACGACTAAAAGATGATATTTTCAACTAATTAAAAAATGAAAACAAACAGTAACACTGATATCTCAAGAGAAAAGACAGACCATTGTTATAAACAACTCAGTCATGAGTATCATAGAACAATGAAATGTGAGCTACAGTTGACAGTAGTACACGCCTATGTGCAACTCTCGAAAATCCCACTCGCAAACTCGCAATTTGCTAGTAGAAATTAGGCGCTTGCGAGTGGAAAAAATCATCTCGCAAATCGTTTTTTTCCTAAATTCAAAACCTTGGCTGCTGTGCCAATTCAAATTTATCGCCTATTCAAATTCACCGGGATGTGACTCCCGCAAGAGGTATTTCATGACCTTCACCAATCACCATTCATCAATTTATAGGTAGGTGATGTGCAAGGACGTATATATAATGATAGGTCGCGAAGCCAAATTTTATACACCTACTAATCGGGCGGGTTCCGCTGCTAGTATAGGTATATCGTATATACGTTACACCGAATCCATGAAATTGTCTATTGCGTGAAATCGGCAAAAAATTGCCGAATTCATGAAAAGTGCAAGCCCATTGCTTTATTCATGAAATGGGCAAGTTAGCTGCCGAATGCGTGCATTGGGCAGGATATGGAATACTTAAATTATCATTTTTATTTTGTTTGATCACAAATTATTTTTAATGCTATTTAATTAATTAATTAAGTAATTTATTTACTGTCACAAAATTATTGTTCCACATATCTATTTAGTCCTATTTTAAAGATTTATATAAGTTTCACTTCGATCGGCGGAGTGAACCGAAATTTCTAGATCGTCTTTTCCATTGCAAACACATGGTACCCTGTTTGAAATTAAATTATAGAATTTAATTGTATAGTTCATATTATATAGAATATTGTGTTCAAACAAACAAGCGAAGCAACTAAAGAACTAGTGCACTTGCAAAAACATTTATGCCCAATGCACGCATTCAGCAGCTAACTTGCCTATTTGATGAATAAAGCAATGGGCTTGCACTTTTCATGAATTCGGCAATTTTTTGCCGATTTCAAGCAATAGGCGATTTCACGCATTCAGTATAACATATGTATGAAATTTTGCCCCCCCCCCCCCCGCCGCTAATTAGCTAACGAGTGTAAATTTCCATTTGTGAGTTGGTTTAGGCTCGAATTTTCAAGGGTTGCTATGTGCATGTGTCTGACTCATCACGGGTTTTCCCATCTTTCTACATCATGCCCTCTGTTGACAGCCCCCTCATACCCTGTGCCCGAGGCCCATGTCCCCTCCCCCCCAGTTGCGACCTTGCTCTGGATATGGGTTCTTTATCAACAAGTGATTCCTGTAAACACTAGAAGTTTCTAGTATGTATTCACTTACTCATTTTAAATAAAAAGAGTTGAAACTTGGCTGAAACAGTATATAAAACTCCAATTACTTCTACGAAATGAAAAATCTTTATGGAAAATGGCTAATTCTGACATTTTAAAGGTCCTAAGATATGTTATTTTAGTGTAATAATTTTATTTCAGGTAAATATATGCAGATGATGACCGTATTGAAGCCTATTGCTTTTGATGTAATAATCTATATGACTCAGCTATTTGATTATTACATGTTTGCTGTAAGTCAACTTTTATTAATATATAAAAAATGTTTTCAAATATTTTAATTAATTAAAAAGTCATCCCCATGGTTATTGGCTGTAACAAATTCCATTACATATTATTTAAA
>JAFIDM010002131.1:29659399-29669739 GCA_023159025.1 Thereuonema tuberculata
ATTTGACATATTTACTAAAATACATATTAGATACATCAATTTGGGTAAAAATCCATAAGATGAAGTAAAATATCAACGTAAAACGTGGGAAGACTTAAACAAAAGAAAACTTAGGATATTAAAAGCTAAGGTATTGTAAACCAGAAATGAAAAATAGAAAAGAAATGAAATGAAAAAATAGAAAATAAAAGATATGAATGAAAATAAATGAAATTCTATGAAAGAAATAGGAAAGAAATAAAAAATAGAAAAGAAGATGAAAGAAATGAAAACAAATGAAATCGTAAATGTAATGAAATAAAATTTACATTACATTTAAAATACATTTTATGTTTTTTCTTTAATTTTCCTTAACCTTAATATTGATTTATTGGGAAACTTCTATCAATGAAATTTGCAATATCAGAAACCGTTCAATGTATTCTAATTGTATAACATCTCATACTAATATTTAGTTCGAGTATTTTCTTCAAAGTTCCAATATAAAAGTCAAAGGTGCATTCATTGTCAAATTTTGAGAAAATAAACAGAGAATATGAAGAGAAAGGGAGTTAAATTATAATAAACTACAAATAAATGCAGGATTATTGAGAGTTTCTCTTTAAGGCTATTATACAGAATATTATGTTTGGAGTTGTTCTATTCTAAAGGGAAATGGCTAATCGTTAATTAGCCTAATTACTGAATGTATCTTTTACGTTGTGATTGTTTCCTTAATCAACGAAGCCTATCTTTAATTCGTGTCTCCATTATCCTTGCTCTATTCCATTACTGCCCCCATGAGTGCACTTAGAGCACCCGGACCCAACGGAGCCCACTTCTGGCACCGGGCATCCCACTGAGAGCTCCATGGCCGCCAATTAAAGTACTCCCCTGCTGCCGTCCATCAGCTGCTTCTACGACGACCTTGCTGTTGCCTGCCTCGCCAAGACACTTCACTCCTCTCTCTGTCAGGCGTCGGGATCTGCCGCCCAGGTAGGAATTTTTTCTGTCACCGGTTATTCTAACACATTTTATCAATCGCGCTTTCAATGTAACGGAAATGCTAAAAATTTGCTTGCGAAAATAGTTGGCGTTAGATCAAATGAAAATGCTTTGTTTTAATCAAAACCACGGTTTATTTTTTAAGGCTTCCTTCAGGAGTCAAGAAAAAATGAAAAAAAAAGACTTGTTACATCGTGTAGAATACATCGAAACTTTACCTTGTATCTGAAAATTTTAAGTTAAAAATATCTTAACGTAGATGTTAATTACGGTAAAATTCGTAAATTATTGCAAATTTAGGCTAAATTTTCTAAAACAAATTATTCGTCAATTAGAAGGTGGGTGTTAATATTTTCATTTATTTTCCTTTTCTGATAAAATTGTTGTGGTAATTTAGTATTTAATTCTTTGTATTTGCGCTTACTAAACGAACAACAATTTTTTCAAAGTTTTTTTTAAGGGTTTTTTTTTTCTATTATAAAAGTAGTATTTGTGATATTTTAGACAAAATATCAGTTATTTTCGGGATAACAATTTAATTCATTGGGTTTCGCTGACCCTGAAGGGCCATTCGCTATAAACGAGGCTCCTAATAAAAGAACCAATTCAGAATCCTAAATCATGGATTGCGATTAAATGTTGGTAGAAAAATCCAGAAACTAACAAATGAAATGAACTAAAAATACATATTAAGATATTAAGATATATTAACTGTAAAACCAGATAACGTTGCTTATTTTTGGAGAGAGACAAATAATCACAAAGGTTCAATTTTAAGTTAAGACAAAAATTCCGATAGAGGAGTTTAGTTAGAAGAAAGTTCCCTGAATTTAAGTTATCTAATATGAGAATTAGAATAAAAAGATTAATTATCAAGAAGCTTAATTTTATATCCAATATGTTTCTAGTTAATTATTTCCAAAATATCCCGTCCATTGAAGTATTAACGCCTAAAAGATCTCCTTATTCAATCCCTTTTAATCTTAAAGAAAAATTAAATTATTCTTTACTGTCTAATCTGGGTCAATGTCTTAAGATAGATCCACCTTATTTCAATTAAAGTTATTTAGATATTTAAAATTGATTAAGTGTTTCTTTACTATTTTAATTGCCTGATAAATGCCTTGTTTTAAAAAATAAAAAACTAGAAGAAAGAAATTAAGAATTCTTGTTTTTCAGTCAAAGATTAAAATTATTGAAATATGAAACACTCCGACAAGGAAAGCACCGCCTGCTGCAATGTTGGCTTCACTGTAACACAACCGTGTGTTATAGGGAAGATCAGGATTGCTTTTCGATGTAGAATAACGAATGCAGCCAATCTTGTATGGGTACTTGAATAATTGAACTGAGATGTCCAATGAATTTCGAAAATAATGGGAAATAATGTCACTGCTTAAATATAATTTGCTTTTCGTATCATTTTTATTTTTTATAGTAAATATTATGTAAATATAAATAACACATTCAAATACAGTAGTTAATTAAAGATAGGTCAGATATTTTACGTAGATTACTGCAAAGAGTTAAAAATTTCACCTATTACCGAATTCTTAAGACAACTAATATTCGGTATTTTTTGGCAGTTTTATTGTAAGAACCCTAATAAAACAGAAATATTCACATTTTCGTTTTAACTTAAGTTTTTGCGAACCTTCGGGGAAAGCATGCTAAATGAGAATTTCAATTGTTCAAAAGCAACTATTTAGACAGTAAACAAGAAGTTCATGAAAGAACGTCAAGTCTAATTTGCTTAAAATGTTTTTCTTTATTTTATTTATTTATTTATTTATTTTGTTGCTATTGTAAATTCGTGAAAACGACACATATAAGAGTTTCAGTTTACATTTAAATTATAATATGTCTTATATAAATTAATAGCCATTTTCCATTTTCTGAAGATAAAAATAATTGAATCCATATGACTTACGTTGATATCCATTTAATGCCATTCAAAGCAAATATTCGAGAATTAATGTTCATTGTTAGGTAACGACAGAAATCCAGAAAATTTTCTTATAATTTTCTTTTTTCTCTAGAAAATTTTATCGCCTTCACGCGCTAATTCCTCGACATGGACGCACGCGGAAATTTCAAATAAAAATAGTTAGATCGTTTCTTGTTTTTGTTCAGGCATATCAAGTTTCAAGAAGATCTAGTCACCAGTTGAAACTGACATTGACTGGTTTTTGTGGACCTGCAAAAAAAAATCCCAAACTAATTCCTTAACTCATTAAAAGGGTGAGATTGGGATTTTGGATGCCTACTTATAATTCCTTAAGTATTAATATAATTCTTACAATCCAATATTAGTAATTTACTGCATTCCATTTTTGTAATAACAAACCATGAATACTGATAAGTTTCGACACCCAGATAAACAGTGATTGAAATAATAAAAAAATAATAATAATAACTTTTCTCAATATTTTATTTTCTTATATATGCATTGTGAAATAAACAGATATGGTTGTAGTCCGTCTTTGAAAAAAAAAATATTAATTCACGGAATTATTATTAATATTTTACACGTTACTAATAATTTAGTTTATCAGATTTTAAGATATCCATTGATTTTGGTTCACATTCGCAAACAGATAAAAATGCCTCCAATGTACACTGCCTTAAAAACATCATAACTATCGTAATTGAAATCTTTTTATTCTTTGAAATTTTACATAATTTTAATAGGGACGCCACTCAATGTGACCTCTCAAATGACAGTGCTAGAAATTGAACTTTTTAAGAGGCTGGAGGTCAAAGTTGTCATTATACGTTCTTTATAAACAGCCTTAATCACCATAAATTAGCAAACCCTACAATCCTACAAGACTTTGGAAGAGTGGTTTCAAGTATGTAAGAAAACCACTATTTATTTATTAAGTGAATGTTAAAAGAAATGTTATCGTAATGTTCTTGTTCTTTATCTTTAATATCTCAATCATTTTCAGAAAGGAACATTGTTAGAGTTGTAAGTCGTTTAACTAATTGAGATTTGTCATTGTTATAAATTCGAAAATATCCTGTGTTCATTTAGACGTTCGAATACTCAGTCTTTATTGTTACAGCAATAGAAATTAGAGCAACCAACAGAGTTGACTTAACTATTAAACGAGTAACTCTTGTAAAGACCATATACAGTAACATAGTTTAATTTTATCAATGACTAGCAACAATGACTTTTTATAATACCGTGAACAATTATTGAAAAAAATGATTTTTAGTAATTTTTTTTAAATACATTATTAAAGAAATTGGGATATTGTAAAATGTTGTAATACACCTATTGTGGGCCTACTTATTAACAAATTAAATATTCCATCTGTATAGTTGCATTCTTTTTTCGTCTTTTTATTTCCAGATGGCTCAACTTGTGATGGTAGGGATGTTGGTGATGGCGGGGGTGTTCCTCAGTGTAAGTGCTATTTCTATGCGTTCCATCTCCACCGCTGAGAGCTCTTGTGAGACGTTACCTTCTTCCATTCATATTATGAAAGGTGAGACAAGTCATCCCTCAACATTACGCTTTATTTTATTCAGACTATTCCTCGCTATTAAAAGAGAACAAAAAGCACTGAAGAATTAAGCAGAAACATTTGCATACGCATGAACTTAACGAAGAGGTTTTTGAAATGTTTCAACTGTTTAATTGAAAAGTAAATAATAAAATACAAATTAAGGAAAAACTGTCCTTATGAGGATTATTATGCAGAATTCTGTAAAAGTTAAATATATATGTGTGGTTTTGAAATACGGAGGTTTAAATGTTGGTTTGTTTGATTTTTTTTTTTTTCAGTTATCTTATAACAGTCATTGATTGTAGATTTATTTATTTCTTTTATTAGAGGACTATGATGAACGAGGGAAACTAGTTCGGACGTGTGAAGGTGACGTAGCTGTTAGTAAATGCGAAGGAACCTGTACTTCTCAAATTCAACCCAGCGTCAACACACCAACAGGTTTTATTAAGGTAAGACGACGACATTGAATTTGCCTATTATTTATTTATTTATTTATTTATTTATTTATTTATTTATTTTCAAATAATTATACCAAACTAAACCAAAGAATTACTGATAATTTTTAGTTTATCACTTATTTTTAGTTTAGTCATATTTTCCGACAGTCTGATATTACATGACATAAACATTTAATGTGTCTTTTCATTATTAAAATGTTCAATAACAAGAAGTTCGTGAGCTTGAAGTCTTCAAAACTATTCAAACTCAATGAATTATTCTACATTTTAATGGAAATAAAAAAAAATCGCGAATTCCGAAACCTACTGTTCTTATTGTATTATTTGACGATATTTAAAAGAATATAAAGGGATTAATGTGATATTACGTGTATGTCTTTTGTATATATTATTAACATTTGATACTTTGGATATTTGGATATTTGAAAAGATATAAGTTCCTTTAGGCGAGAACTGTAAACTTAATTTCCCAACATTCATTTGTAAAGAGTTTTTGTAGCTCAATTTAATATTAATTAGTGGAAAGAAGAGAGAACAATAATATTATTATAGTTTATAACATTCGTAAAAATTATCAATCTAAAAATGGGTGAATCTATTTCGATAAGCGTTCAATTGGGAGATTTATTAAAAGATAAGTGAACCTGATGGCCCAGTTGTGTAGGCGTTGGCTGCGAGCTGGAGGAGTGTGATTCAGGGAAGGTCAGGGGGTTTTCTGTGGGTGTTGCTCCTCCAAACGAGTCCTATTCATTCAATCCTCTGTAAAATGGGGACCGGCTTTCTTTCCCGGGTTAATGGCGGTAGACATTGGACTGACCACTTGACCCCAACTTATTTCTAATGGTACAGGAATTGTTAGGAGTTTATTCATCTAACAAACCCTCGAAGGGGTCAGCATTGCCTGTAAATCGGGTCCATTAAACGATTAAGGTAAAAAAACCTTGATCAGTTGTCAATAATACTTTAAATTATGCCTTTTTTAATATTTTTTTAATTACCGCATAGTATGTATTCAAACGATGTTACAGTTAATCTTGACATTTATTGCTCACATAAATGTGCATCGGAGGAAAAATAAAGGGTGGGGTTAGGAAAAAAAACTATTAAACTACATTTTAAGTTGAAAAACTTATGATCATCGTGCGTAGCCAGGATATCTCAAAAACTATGTATTCCAGAAAGTTTAGGCTGTTAAAAGGAAATCCCACTTCATTTTGATACAATTTGTTGCTACACTTAACGATTTAGGACCTATAGCAAAAAACAAAAAAACGCCAATATACATTGCTGTTAAAGAGCTCAGAAGCTACTTACGTTAGAAAGATGAGGCTTTAAGATGAGTTTAGAAGAATATTATTCAGATCTCTATTGATTTCGATAGAAATACACTTAGATAAAGAATTTATGTCAGTGTTTCGATAAATAAGCAACAAACAACGTAGGAAGTCTGAATTTTTAACGATAAAATTTACACTATCCGTTATTTGAACAACAAGTGTTGGCGGACATTTGAAAATTGCCATTCATCAAATCAGTCAGCTCGTGTATCCTCTCCCTAATAACTTTTTAATCATTAGACGACTCTTCTTGAAATTAGGCATGCAGATTTAAGGACAAGAGACGATCCGTTTTATATTAAATTAAGTTTAAAATTTTTGCCATGTCTGTTATTGTCGAGAAATCAGTGCGAGAATGTCACCAAAATCCCCATAGTAAAAAATCACATCCAGAGCAATTGATTCCCATCGATTCTTAAACAAAAAATAAAAACTTTATGGAAAATGGACTTCAAGATCTTTCAGAACTTCTTAATTGTTGTTTTTTAAGCTGTATAAGTGTATTTATATTTCGTTTACTTCATCACTGTTTTTATATTTCGTAGGAATGCCAGTGTTGTCGCGAAACCTATCTCCGAGAAAGGGAAGTGACATTGCGTCGTTGCTTCGATTTGGACGGTAAGACCTTGAGCGGAGAGAAAGGACAAATGAAGGTCCGTCTTAAGGAACCCGCGGACTGCAAATGCTTCAAGTGCGGAGATTAAGAAATTCGTTCAGCTCAACAACATTCTCATGGGATTTGGAAATGATCTTCTAAGACAATGGGTTTAATGCAATTTTCATGGTTACATCTCTCTTCTGCTGTTTTTTTTCTTTCTTTTTGAATTTGAGAGGGAGAAAATATTTTGGAAAGGTTTTTTTTGGGGGGTTTATGATAACTTTTTGTAATTTTCTTACAATATATTCAATAGAATATTAGGATGTCTCTATTATATGTCTTCATCTTGTTAATGTTGTACATTACTTTTGTTTTTTTAAAAAGTACAAGTCAGGAGATTCAATATGGAGAGATTCTCCAACTTCTAGTAGTGCACTTAAAATACTTTGATATTGTAAACTCGTTGTTTAGTGTAATAGTTGTGTTTTTATAGAAAAAAAATATATATATATAAAGTATAATATAAACATGCACAGCGTAGAGTTCAAGATATAGATAGCATGCTAATATTTTTTATTTAAGAATCCGTTGAAATAAAGTATTTTACTGTCATTTTACTTCAGCTATTACAACTTTATCATTAAAAACATTAAATCAAGCAAAATACTTATTATTTATTACATATTTTTTTTTATTGATTACAATTTATAATTTTTTTTTATAAGTTGCAATTTTTTATTGATTTTTTAAATGAAAATAAAAAAAATAAAAGCTTTAATACAATTGGTAATTGATATTTAGCCGAATTTAAATTATAATTTCTTAAGTCTTATGTAAGAATTTAATATCCACATTTTCAATTTCTTTTTCGTTATAGAAGCAATGTATTCTATAAAATATTTTAAGAACTCTTGCTTTTAATTATAGTAAGAATTCCTTTAAATTTACTAAATTTACTTTAAATTTACTTTTCAATTTGAAATATGACTTAAAGGATTTGTAGTTCTTTCTAATTGCAAATGTATTTTGTACTGTATAGATATTGTAAACTCGTATTTGCCAATGTTTTTCATTGTACATTAATTTTTTTCAATCCCAATAAAAATTCTTTTCTAACGATAAGTGTCGTTATATAAAAACTGATTATTTTCATATTGTTTCTTATTAACTTAATTATTAAATTTACGATACAAAATACCAAAATGAAATCGAGAGTTTAGTCAAAAAAATAAAATAATTACATGTTAATATCTATCAATATGTAGATGTAAGTTTCTTT
This sequence comes from Thereuonema tuberculata, assembly GCA_023159025.1. NCBI lineage: Eukaryota > Metazoa > Arthropoda > Chilopoda > Scutigeromorpha > Scutigeridae > Thereuonema > Thereuonema tuberculata. The sequence goes on from JAFIDM010002131.1 coordinate 29,667,577, forward strand.
TTCGAAGAAGCAATGATGGTAAGTGACGTCATATTCATAACTTAGATCTGCATTGGCTGTTTCATGGTTGGCAATGAATTATAGTCATGATCCCAGGCTGTGCTTCAAACGACGCTGGCGACTGCGATGATCAAGTAATTTTAAAGTAGACGCATGCGCCCTTCCACCGAGCTCTGAGATAACTCTAAACTGTACATTAATGTAATGAACTGTTTCAGAGGAAATTTTTCCCATATTTAAAAAAAATATATATTATAAAATTAATTTCCCATATTTAATATAATTTTAAAGTATTTTTTATTTTTTTTTATCAAAAATAATTTCACTGGATTTCTATTCTAAAAATATCTACTACATTTAAAAATAACTCTTACTATTCTAATGAAAAAAATATACATTTTTAATTCCTATTGGTCAAATCTTTCTAAGATTTACCAATGAAGAAATTTGCAGAAAATTTTCGAAAACAAAATACGCTGAGGTTCGATGTGGTTTATAAAAAGTAAAATCAATATAGCAAAGCCACGAATCTTTTGATATTTTTTTTAAAGGAATTCTTGTAAATATATTTAATTGTGAATATTTTATCCAGATTTATCTACATCTGAATCGTAAATATTTATTTATTTATTTATTTATTTTGACCCTAAATAACCTGCATTGTGCAAAGAAGACTTCGAAAAGTTGTATTTAAAAATTGATGACAGCATTAATAATGAAAGACACGATGACAATATTCAAATAAAAATAAGATATTTCATTATTTAAACAAATAATAATAATCATAAATCCGTAAAAGTAGAAGTTTTACATTCATTTTGGAATTAGAAAAAAATCTGGAAAAACTACCTACTTTTCTCGATCTAGTATTAATATATCATAAATAAAACACATGAATTTAATTCTGGCAATTTTATTTTTTCCGAATAAATTTGAAGTATCAAAAAAATAAGCTTTCATCCTAATATTAAAGTAAAAATGTAATATAAAAAAAATACATCAATTATATCTATACCTAAGTCATGCTTAGATATACAAGATACTAAAACCAATCAATAAACTGCCTTAAATTTGAATTTCTAAAATTTCAAAAGTTAATTAACCTCATGTTGCTTATTTAGAACGTAATGCTTTTTCATGATATCAACAAGCTTATCACGAAAATCTACTTTGAATTTCTAAGTACCTCTTGACTGATAAGTGCTAATAAGCACGAAAAGTTACTTCAGTCCCCGATTACCTCAAGGTTTGCTTGTTAACACGTGCATTTATATTCCTTATTTCTTACTTCACTTATATTTATTAAACCTGTAAATCATTAAAATAGAAAAAAAAAAAAAAAACCTACTTATTATTTTCTATTTTTATCAAATGATAACATACATATATATTTTTATGGTTATGTTACACTCTCCCAGATTGAAACTAAGACATCAGCTAAAATCGATGTCATCATTAAGATTTTATGAAATTCTATTTTTTTAGTGCAATGTTAAAGTACACAAGTAAACTTAGCTTATAATTTTATTTTTGAAAAACAAAAATTTTAAGTTAAAGACATATTACATATTAAGTTAAAGACATAATTAAAAAGACTTTTTTCTTTATTTTTTTTTTACATCAATAAATTTCGATATCCAATTTTCTAAATATTACTTTCTCGTTTTTGAATAATATCCAGCTTTCTAAATATTACTTTCTCATTTTTGAATAATATCCAGTTTTCTAAATATTTACTTTTTCAGTTTTGAATAATTTAGCGAAAAAAATCCTTATGATTGCTGTATTCAGTTTATTTAACACAGTAACATAACATAGATGAATGTCGGATATAAACTTATCTTTCTAAGGGAGCGAGGCAATGCAAATTTGTTTTTCTTTATTTTCTTTCTCTCAGCGATTAAATTATCTAAAACACGAATTAATCAGAAAAAGAATTAATATGTTTAATCAATCTATATATTGATTAATATTTTTACTTACTTTAGGATTTTATGTAACGTATAATATTTAATTCTAAGCAAAAATATAATTCTTCAAGTATTATTTTAATTTCAGTGACAATATTAAATTAAAAATGACAAGCACATCTTTACCATTTCAGAACAGGTCTATTTTAACGATGTATGGAGATGCGGACAATGTAGGCAACAATAATTGGTT
>JAFIDM010002131.1:29684199-29700303 GCA_023159025.1 Thereuonema tuberculata
ATGGAACACTATTTTTGTGAAGCAATTAACAATGCTAGAAAAACTTCTACTTAGAAAAATCAAATAACAAATTTTCATTTCTATAGAATAAATATGTAAATAGTGTATATTTAAATACTTTTAATCGAAGTATTTCGTTACTTATTAAAAATTGAAATATTGAAATTATTGCCTTCGTTTCTTAACATTAATTTCTATTCTGAGATATCAGATGGATAGAAGTTAAGACAAGAAAAACTAAAGAAAAATGTTACTTGAAAAAAAGTTTGATATCTTTAATTTAAAGGTGTCGACTTCTTTTTATTAGTAATTAAAAGCATGAGTGTGTCCCTGTTTTTTTAAGTATGAATTTTATTTAAGAATCTTAAAGTCTTAAATATGTCACTTTGCTCTAAGATGTGTACCCAATTACCAAAATTCGAAAACTTGTATTTATGACAGTCTACCTGTTTATGTGTCCATTCAATAGTAGCATGAAACAACTCGACCTAAATGGACTAGTACCAAGATCACTAAAGATCAGGTCCACCACAAAAAATAGGGGTGGGGGGGCAATTGGTCCCTCGTACTGGGGCCCGGGTTCAGGTCTTAACCGAAAAAAAAATTATACGAATTATCCTATCACTTTTTCTATTATTAAGTCTGCATTTTATATAAACTACTTTTCTGCTTTAACTGTCTGCATTCAGCTATTCTACACTACAATGTTTGCATAGAGCGAAGGTTTTTTAAACTTTTTTTCTAAACTTCATTTCTAAGTTTTTATGTAGAGCTGGAAAAAGTAGTGTTGATGTTAAATTAATTTACTCTAAAAACAATGCTGATAACTGTGTGGAATGTTTAAAAGGAAGAAATATGAAATCGTGTGGTATTATCGCGACATTTTTAGCTAAGAATCTATGATTTTGACTATTAAGTGGGAGGAGGGATCCTGGGCCCTGAATTTGTTAAGGGGGGCCTGCTAAAGATCCATTCCAAATTTTATGGACATCGGTTAAAAATTAGAAACTCTTCTAATTATTTATTTTTTATTTAAATACTCTGATAGTAAGGAATGCGTTTAAAAATATGGCTCGATATTTTATGATGGAATAAAAGATTTGTAAATTTCTAAATAAATCGTCGAATAAAACAAAAACAAAACAAAAATTAAGAATTTTGAAAGAACTTAAAGAACCTTAACATTTCTTTATTTCTCAAAGTCGTGAAAACGACACAATCAAAAAACTACATTCACTTCTAATATCTGCTGAATATAAACAGTGGACATTTTCCATTTTCTGAAAGAATGAATTAAATCAGAATTATTTACTTAAATTCTCTAAATTGGATTAATTTTAATCGTATCAAACCACGCACAATGGAGTAGTTAAAAGGATTTAGTCATTCACTGCTTTAAACAATGTTGACGGAAATAGGATAGAAATCCGTTGTTTCGATTTCAATGCTTTCCTATGGGAATTTTTGTTGTCTAATTTGTGGACAAGCACTCATTTGTAAACTATTGAAAATATATAAGTTATATCGTCCTCAAAATATACATACCAAAAGACTTGGAAAGGCTGTCTCTCGACGGCGAAACGGTCGAGTATTTTATCTTTGTTTTATAAAGTTTTTTCATTTATCCAGGTGTATGGCTCCATTAATGTGTTCAGTAGTACGCAGTGCACGTAAATTGCTACTTCAATTATACATACCAAGTTTCCAGAAGATAATTCAGATTCAAAAGCGATTTAAAGAACACACGCAGACATATAGACTGACTGACTAATTGGCTAAGCCTCACTTTGGAAAGAAGGATAAAAATGAACGAGCCTCAAAAGCTGAGCAAGCTCTTCTTTTTTTAGTTTGATTGGTTTGTTTTATATCAGAAATTCTAAAAAAACAACAATGGATGAGACCAAATTATTCACAAATGTCATCCTGTACTTGTGAATAATTTGGTCTCATCCATTGTTGTTTTTTTAACATTTCAAATGCGCAGTTTGAAGTCTTATGCTTTAAAAAAATTCATTGAGGCTGCTCTCGCTGGCGCACGGATTTTCTTACTGGCTTTTTCATTGGTGAGTTTTTCATTGTGTATTTTTTCCTTTGAGGCACCACTGCGCTTCCGATGTAAGGGATATAAGTTGTTTAATATTTTATTTGAACCTCTGTCTCAACTTCTGCACTTCTTCTTTATCACTGGGACAAAATGAATAATTTGCAGCTCTGCTTATGGGTACTGTACTACCTGTAAGATCACTACTCCAAACCGAAATGTATAATGCATCGTAAACAGTGCCCTTCTTTACTGAATTTAAGAAGTTTTCCACCTGAACTCGGTGAGGACGGATAATATCTCCCTTGTTGATTTCTGGAAATTCTTCTTCCTGTTTGGCAAACACGTGTATCCAGAAATTTTGAAATTCAGGATGTCTATAGCTTGAACGATCAACAACATTAATTTTTTTCAAAAAGTGCTGGTATCACATCCTTTACGATTCCATAAAAATTATGTTTTTGAGGATTTCGCAGTTCTACAATTTTACTGTAAGTATAAGTGAGGTTATATTTCCTCAGGAAATCTTACAGCTAGTATAGCACAGCTGCAAATTATTCATTTTGTCAAAGTGATAAAGAAGTGCAGAAGTTGAGACAGTGGTTCAGTGAAAAAAAGGATCAAATTTTCGCAATTTGTTTTCAATTGTTTAATTAATACTATTCATTGTTACGTCCGCCTGACAAACACAAAGCCACCTAACAATAACCCACTTAAATCTAAGATGTATTGTCTATTTTTTGTGTCCAATAAATTTTCAGGACGTAAAAGATAAAACACTAAAATTACTGAGAGTAATACAGAACTTATTTTAATTGCGACGAATTTTTATAGAACTGCGCTTTGCTAATCTTCGACAATTTGAAAACTTTATCATTAGGAAGCGACAAAGCGATAAAAAAAATAGATTTTACAAAAGAAAAAAATAAATATAAAAGAAAACCACTGAGATATTCTGATGGTACAGAAACTCAGACTTCCATTCATTAAATGTCTTAGTATTTTATTTTGTTTTTAAAACGTTTGCTTTACACAGAAACGGTCTATGATGCGAAAAGTAACAAATATAATTGAATATTTCAAGATTTCTGTACCTTTGCAAATTGTAGATATGCTTTTTATATAACACTATTTTGGTTATTATTTTTTTTGTCTCGTTTTTTTCTGAAAGACCCCCCCCCCATAGGAATTTAATAAATGTAAGAAGATATTCTATATAAAAAATAGCTTAGAAGTTAATTTCCATTGTTCTTTCGTTAAAGCCAGCTTTCTGAGCATAGCTTATTCCATTCAGTGTAATTTATGTTATGTTTTTGATATTGTATCAGATAAAATGGAGTTTGCCCTGCTGTGCCTTGTGGCTGCCATGACATTGTCATTGGGAACCGAAGAAGCAGCTGCTGATGAATGTCACATCACCCCTGTCATCCACGTTCTCAAGTATCCTGGTTGTAATCAAAAGCCAATTCCATCATTTGCTTGTCAAGGTCGCTGTTCCTCTTATGTCCAGGTCAGTGTCTGAAGATTACCTTTCGTTATTTTTTATCTACTCTTATTCATCTACAAAATAACATTTTTGGTGAGCTTATTTTTTTCAAAAAATAATTAACACTTTCCTGCACCGGAAAGATTTTGTTTTTTAAAACATTAAAAGTATAGTTAATGTGCTTTTCAGAACAGGGATAAGAGATTGTGCAAAAAAATAGTTCCAAAAATCTGCACCGGGGGGAAAAAGAGTACTTTGTGCTGGAGAAACTGGAAACCGAGGATGGGGTTTTTCTACAGGTTATTTTTCATCCTGATGGATTCGAGAGTTCAAATGGGTTTCTTACCTAGGAGCTAAAGGCAGTCGAGCGTCAGACTGGCCCTGCAATCTCAAATCTCATTTCGCTAAAGACCGCAGGAGCCTAACCTCTCCGAAGTATAGAAGGTGTGATGCTTCTAATGGCAGATAACTGGTAGAAAAGAAGGATGCGTCAGGTCATATCAAATCTCCAAATAATGGCTTTTACTTCATCATTCATCATCATTAAAGTGATCACGCCGAAAGTTGAAACTCCCAGAATGCAACGCAGATTATAGATTTTCCTTTCCTTGCCGTTCGCTAACATTCAAATAGAAGAGGTCGCTTCTCATCTATTTGAATATTAGCGAACGGCCAGGAAAGGAAAATCTATAATCTGAGTTGCATTCTGGGAGTTTCAACTCTGGCCGCATTGATAATATAGTATTCTATCTCATGACAGGTCCATGGCAAAAACAATAAAATCAGTGAAGTCTATTCCTCCATTTTTCTCTGTCTCTTGCTGTCTCTTTCATTACTTGATATCCATTCTCTCTTCCCATATCATCCAGTATAATCGTTATTCTTCTTCCCCTTGATCGCTTTCCCTCAATTTTTCCCTCCAATACATTTTTCATAAGGTTTTCTCCTCTTAATACATGTCCCGGTCTGCCGTGGCGGCCAGTGCGCCAGTACCTGGGTTCAAATCCCGGCAGTGGCATGGTTGTTTCAATTTCCTTTCCTGTGTTGTCCAGCCTCTTCTTCACTTTCTCTTCGGTCTGACGTCATTCCTTAATGGCGTCCTGGGTAAGGCCACGGGAAATCACCCCGGTATCTTTCCCTTGAAATTCTAGGGAGTCTGCTAGGGGTTCGCCATCATGGGAACACTAGCGCTTCCTGGAACACGGAGGCTTCGGCTACGAAGCTCGCACTTCGGTGCGTACCGACAATACAATACATGTCCAATCCAATTATTCTTTCTTCTTTTTAAAGTCTTTATTAAGGATCTTGCTTCATCAACTCTTTTCAAAACTTCTACATTCGTTATCCTGTCTGTCCATTTTATCCTCTCCATCCTCCTCCACATCTCAAACTCTTCTAACCTCTCTTCATCTCTCTTCCTCATTGTCCAAGTTTCCGAGCCATATAATGTTATGCTCCAAATATAACATTTTATTAGTCTCTTCCTCAGATTTAAATTCATATTATTAAAAAATAAATTCTTTCTGTTGTTGAATGCAAATTTTCCTTTCCTAATTTTGTTCTTAATGTCCTTTATGTCGCATTTTCCGTTCTCTTGAATGATGCTTCCCAGATACTTATATTGACTTAGTTGTTCTATCTTCTCACTGTTCAACTTCAGTTCTATTTTCTTTTGGTCTCTTTGTTTCCTTTATGTTAATTTTCATACCGTAATTTGTACATGCTTGCTCAAATCTTTCTAATAAGTGTTGCAGATCCTTTTCCGACTCAGCTAAGATTGCCTGATCGTCTGCAAATCTTATACTTTTAACTTCTCTACCTCCAATACTAAGTCCCTTATTCAGTCTTAAGATTTTCCTTTTTTTTCTCTTTCATTGTAATCAAAAGCATCTTTTAACATTTCTTCTGAGAAAATATTGAAGAGTACCGGAGACAGACAGCATCCCTCTTCCAATTGTAGATTCCTTTCTATTTTTACCATTTGTACGAATTATTGCTGATTGTTTCAAATATAATTCTGCTATTAGTCTTCTATCTCTCCATCCACCCCAATCTTCTTCATAATTTTTAACATGTTCGAAAATCTATGACTTTTCTGAAAATTCAAGGTGCTCTAATTTTTGGACAAGTTTCAGCAACAATTCGACGGCAGCGCGTCTAGCGGCGAACAAAAGTTTTTTGAAAACTGTGGTATCTACAGCTTCACGCTAGAGGGCACATGCCCATTGTCGTATTTCCATCCCTGCTACCTTCTGTTCTTTCTGGATCATTCCGGGGTTTTTTTTTTCTCATCACTGCTGTAGGCTAAATTCAAGCAGTAAAACTCATCTCTTCGCCAGAGCGCTTTGCTTAATCAATGAGAATAAAAATATGACTTCCCTTACAGGTGTAAAACGTCGCCGATTTCACAAAGTGCCAACTGTAAGTGGCCAAGTTTTCTAGCTTATTTTTGGTCATGTTTAATAGCCCAAAGCAGTCTTTAGGTTAAGGCATGTACCAGCAAAGTTCATACAACTATTATTTTTCCCGTTCGGAACACCACAATTTGCCCAAGTGGTAATTTGGGATTTTTTTTTTTTTTGAAAATCTCTTCTCCCCGTTCTAGAAAGTATTCCTACCAACTGACTTACCTTAAAGTATCTGAAAAGAACAAGTATTTTACGATGCCTTTTTATTCTTGTTTTAATTCAACATAGTTATCCAAAGTAAAATAAAAGTAAAAAGTTAAAAGCTAAAAGTTAAAGTTCCCAGAGGACCGCGCGATGCCTCAACCAACCTGGGCAGGCCAGTGAGCCAGTGAGGCTCTAGTGATCGTAACCTACGGGACGAAGATGAGGTCGCGGGGATCGGCCCGACGCTCGCCCGCCTTTAACTCCTGGGAAAGAAACCCGGTACTCATTCTACAGAGGGCTGGGTAGGCCCTAGGACCCGTTTGGAGGAGAAGGAGAGTGGAAAAATTCCTGCCCTCCGCCGAGAATCGAACCCGTCAACTCCAACCCGCAGCCAAGCTCTTACCCACTTGGCTACCGGGCCCATAAAATAAAAGTAAAGAAGTTAAAAAAGAAAACTAATTCTATACAGTATAGATATTCGGATATTTTTCTTAAATTTAATAGGCCTAATAGACAAAAATTAAGGCTAAAAAAAAATCTTAAGCTGTTTGATAGTATAAATAAAATTTGTATATATTTAACCAAAGCTAGGAAAATACGTATACTGTTTCAGATAAGTTCTCAACGATGATCTTTCAACGATTAAAATTCGATTGATCATTTTTCAACCATCTTAAATAACATAAAATTTGCATTTTTAGTTTAAGTTTCAACTAAAAGTTGTAGCTGCCCTACAATACGCGAGTCTTCAATTTTAAGAATGAAAAAAAAAAAATGCTAAAAATACAATTTTCAATAATGTATTTAATATTCTTAAACAGAATTAAATCTTGATTCTTCCATTATTGAACTATTTTCTTTCACAGGTTTCTGGTTCTAAACTGTGGCAAACAGAACGCTCGTGTATGTGCTGTCAGGAGATGGGTGTTCGTGAAGCTAATGTAACCCTCCACTGTCCCCAAGCCAAAGCAGGCGAAGCGAAAGTGCGTAAGATTACAACACGAGCACCTGTCGACTGCATGTGTCGTCCATGCACAGCCATTGAGAAACATCTGGTTACGCCACAAGAAATGGCATCTTGGGTGAATGAAATTAGTCTAGAAGATCCTCAGTTCATGTATTAAATCTTTAGCATATATCTCAATTTAATGCTGTGTAATCTGTTAGCTTGTCAAATGAAACATTTTTAAATCTCATCATTTAAATAACTTTTTATAACTAATGAATTTTTAAAAAAAACTTAACATTTATCCATTATACTCAACGTAGTATACATAGTGTAAAGCTCTGAGAAGTTTTGTCTTTCAATATTAAATATAATCGTTAATTTAAGTTTCCTGAATAGTTTTAAATCAAGTCTTACAACAGGAAAAACTTGTCATGTAATTGGAACAATCCAAAAACTAAAGAAATTTTCTTAAAAATTCAACAAGCAGAATGAGTTCTGAAGAAAGAAGTTTATAAAACAATACTTAAGACTAATCTTATTACCTTATCTTCATCTGTTGCAATGAATGAATAGGTAATATGAAACTTCTTCTAACCTAGCTATACTTTTAACTCAAATATGCACGTCTGCTTTAAAAATTTGAAAAGTCTTCTCATAAAATGGTCAGTGTAAATTTTTTCCATTTCTTTCAATCCTGAATTTAATACAAGACAATGTTTCATCGTATAAGATTGATGTTGATACTTCAAGTAATTTTAGAATGTTTAGAGAAATTTTTTCAGACATTTATTCAACTACAGCCAAAATATGAATAGGTTCAAATTCAAAATTATGTAGAAGTTTAAGTAATGACTGAAATTATTTAAACTGATTTTAACCTATTTCAATTCTACATTTGGTTTGAGTCTAGTGGATATAGGTTAAAATAACTAAGAAACAGAAATTTCTTGTGTATAATAAATGAATAATTCTTGTGTGTAATTCAATTATTGCATCTTATGTTTTCATATTCTTTTATATTATTATTAATTTTATTAAAAAACAAAATATGAATGTAAGCAGCATGTTTCAGCGTTAAATAAAGGTTTCTTTTTTTAAAAAAAAAAATCTAAAGTTGTGCTTTCTTAATATAAGGTACTGTATTTTAAAAATACTATCTCATTTTTTAAAAAAACGATTGTGGAATTTTTTATGTATTTAGCGTATTATTTTAAAGATTCAGACAAACATCAGTGACAGGTTCCACAAAGAAAATCAGTAAAAACCAATGGGTCGAAAAGGCATCGTTAATAAGTAAATACCCATTATTATATTAAATGTAGATGTATTCATGTGTGGACAATATTGTGTTTAACATTCCAAATATTAGTAAGATCCTAATTTTTATTGCATACATGAATTAAAATAACAGTGTAAAAATAGGCTATAGCTGATTCAGAAATAATTGTTGAACGAAGTGGCCTCCAACAACAGGCATCAAAGTAAATGCTCGAAATATCCACCACCTGTCTGAATGCAAATGTAATGAACGTCTAACAGCTGACAAATTCCTGATGTTCCGAATTAGATGAAACCGTTGTCTAGTCTCTATTACAGCTATTCAGCCACAAATATGTCCCATTGTTAACAATGTTGTTCGTATGGCCCCGAAGATAAAAATTCAAATCTAGGAATCGTGCTAGCCAAGTAATAAGGTCACCTCAACCAATACAGAGTTGTGGAAAGTGAGTCGAGGAAAGTTCCTGATGAAAATAGACTAGGGCTCCTTTGTGTATGAACCATAATTGTCCTCTCATTTCAAGATTAATGTCGGTTAGATGTCTTTAAAGCAAATCAAGATACACTTCGCCATTTAACAGAGAAAGTAGGGATTAATTATCCGATCACCCAAAATACTGGTCCATTTAAAGAAAACTGCAGTTGTGTCTTTCTTTGGACGATTCCATATTGGTTTTCCTGTGTCCATAAATGCGCATTGAAAATTCATATCATTTCAGGAAAATTAAGCTTCATCAGTGATTAATATTATAGATGCAAAGTTAATAGTATCCACACAATGAGCAAAAAAACCAATGACAGAACTGCAGTCTTAAAGGAAGATCTAAAACAACTAATCCTTGGATACATTGAAGATGATAGAAGTGCATCAGCTCCTTATGAAGTACCTTCCAAATCATTCTATGCAAAAATCCCTTCTATTCTGCTATTGTCCTACTACTTATTCCTGTACCAGTGGTTACAGCATAAAGAATTTAATTTTCTCTTTCGGATATTACAACACTTTTTGGCCTTCCACTGTTCTCCCGTGGCACAAATTCACCTCTTTCTGAGATGGCAGCAAATGTTGTATGGCAAGATATGCATCTATCTGGGAAATTTTCTTGGTATAGCCGACATGCTTCATGTCCATTTCCAAGAACCAGCCCCTACATCAAATGCATTTATGCCATTTCAGAACACGAATACAAACTTATTCCGCTAGCAGTTACACACATAAAAAAAGAACGGAAGCAATTTTTTTTTTAGATTTTTTTAACACATTTCAAGAACATTCACAATAGACTTTGGCAAAACTTTTGCTTATAACAATGACTACTCTCAAGCACGATGCTGACTGTTGAAACAAACAAAACAATTAACACATTGTTCAAAACTATGTCATCTGCAAATCGAAGATGACAAACTAGTCAACATTGATATTGATGCCTCCTTTATTTTCCAATCTAATTTTCAGAACACTTCCTGTAGTACTAGAGAAAATAATTTAGGAAAGATAGTATCTCCCTGTTTGATATCTTTGTGTAATTCGTTTACACAAAGATACATGAATTACTGCAGTTGCATCCTTATGAAAATATTTGTAAGTTCTACATAGCTAGTGTAAGATTATAATTTTCTAAAGCAATGATAACAGTAGACATGTTAACTGAGCCTAAAGCCTTTTCTTAGTCAATAAATCCAATACACAGTAGCATGTAGCATTCATTGGTTCATTTTAATGTGTTCAAAATGTTACCAATTGGTAATACTTTCAATATTAAATATTTTATGTAAAACTGGCAAGAATTTATTAGGGAAAATATCTTTTAAGAATTTTAATTATATTTTCCTTTACCTTTTCTCCTTTTTTTAAATATTACCACTGCCTTCTTCCAATCTTCTACTACATCCCCAAACACTTGATATGAAGAGTAGCCACAATTCCATTCATTTCTTCTCCAGCTTCTTTGAAAATATCGGCTCTGATTCCATCATATCCTGATGCTTTTCCTTTCTTCATACATTTTATGACATACTTCGACTTCCTCGTTCAATACCGAGATACTTTATAGTAAGTACTGTCTTACATGCTATTTCAGCTAAGTCTTCAATGTCCATGCAAATTGCTGTAAAATTTTTCAACACACTTTATTTCTTCATGATTTCTAACATGAAGCCAGCTTCATTTTTCAGAGCAGTCATGAACTTCTTACCAATGCATAAAGAACATTTAGAAGCTAGTTGAGACATGGGCATTGATTAGGAAAGCAATTCAGAGACTGCAGATAACTCAAAGAATCATGAAAAGATGAATGTTAGGAATGATAATACCACAAGCGAAATGGTTTGCGCTCTCTCATCCATTTAATATCTGTTTAATATCACTATAAATAAGCACAAATGAAATGGGCTAGCAATGAAGCAAGACGAATGGATTCCGAGGGATGAAAGAAGGCCAAGAAAGGGCCCATAAAGTAGATGGGCAGAAAGAATTAAGTTTTGATGTATGTGACTGGAAGAGGGATGCTCTCAATCAAAGGAAATGAAGAACTTTAAGATCTTCATCCTGCAGTGAATTGAAAATTATGATGTTAACACTACTGATAATCACCGAAAACTAAGAAATCAGATGACATACATGTATGCAATGTTTGCTTACTATTTGTATTATCAAGTTCATTTCCACAAAATACTGTAAACTATACAAAATCTACTTTTTTTTTCTTTTGTTGCAATTTTAAGAACTTTTGTTTAAGTATCAAATTCTGTCCTTGGAAAAAAAATAAAAAAAAGTCACAAAACATTAAATTACTTTACATTCCTTATCATTTTTGCTAGAACTACTTAATATATCTCTCTGGTCATGAAAAGCAAATAGACTTATTCCCTAGTACCTCTTCCATCTCTTTAATTTCTTTATTTTGCTCTCATTTAAAGACAATCAATCTAAAAAAAAATAATTCAAAACATTTTTGTTTCTTATTAAAAAGATAAAAATGCCTTTAATTGGTGGCAAAAAATGTTAATACAGTCTTGATATATTAATTTAGTAATTAATTTTATTTTGTAATGGTGGAATCAACAACATACCAATAAATACGTTATTTGAGTTAAACTCCTAAATTGGCTTGTGTGGGTAAATATAAGAAACAAAAAATTCAATAATATATAATTTCAGGTATTTGAAAATCCATTGGAATACTTCAAATAGCTAACTTGGATAACAGCTTCATTTGATTGGTTCCCTTGGTTGTATTATCATCTCTGTTTACTATTGCCAAAAGTTGATTAAATCTTCACAGGTCAGAAAGTTGACAAGAGAACAATCACTGCAAGATAAAATTGGTGTAATAATCCATAATTCTCAGCTTTTTTTGCTTCACGACGCACTTTAGCAGAAACATTGTAGCAAACCTTGTTCCTAAAAATCCCAAAGAACACCAAACTTTTTCATTGCATTACATTGCTAAAGCAGAATCCTTTAGAAAAATAACCATGAATTAATAATAAATTTAAAAATAAACTTATAAGTTTAATTTTTAAACATTTAAAAAGATACCCGAAATACATTTTTAAGCCGATTTGAATACGATTTATGTTCTATTATCCTTAATTGTTAGAAACAGAATGTAGTTCTTAAATCTGTTTGCCCAGGTTTTCTAGATAAGAGCATTTGACTAATGTGAAGCTAAATGTTGATTATAAATACATTCAGAATTTGAGGCACACCAATTGAGAAACTCTGTAATAATCAATGAGAAAGGAAACAAGTTCTGTTTTAAGAAATTAGATTCTAAAATTTCGCAGTGGTGTTTTTTTATCAAATAAATAAGATACTGAAACAACATTTGATGATTTAAACTTTATATATAAAAAATTTTTAATTACAATTTTTACAAGGCATAAAAAAGTTCTTAAAACAAACTCTTAATTACAATGTTTACAAGTTAAAAAAAAGTCTTAACCTTAAGATTCCGAAAATTTTATCTTATTATGGTTTTATTTTTATCAAACACAATTTGTTTGATAAAATCAAACACTGAATTTTTTATTTTTATCAAATACTGACGCCATATTTGGCAGATTTAAAATTGATCTATATAAACATTTGTAATTACAACAACATAAAATTACAATGTTTACAAGTCGAACATACTTTTTGATTATAACCTTTACAAGAACTTTTTTTTTTTTTTTTTTAACTTTAGTATAGTTTAAAGTCAGTCCACAATGAATTCTTCCACACTATAAAAAGAAAAATATTTATAACAAATTAGAATAAATCATTTAATGAAACTAAAGAAAGAATATAAGATAGTGACAACAAAACAATTCAGAAATATTTTAATCAGACTGGAAAAAAAAGTTAGAAATCAATGCATAAAATAATAATGTATTGAGTTAAATAAATATCTAATGACTTTAGATACTGTTGTTGTTTGCATACTCTAGGTCTCCAATTTGAAATTCTTCTGCCGACTTAAAACTTCTGAATGTTCCTTAAACCTTTACTTTTCCCAGTTTTAATGATTCAACCAAAAAAAAACTTTTCCCAGAATTCAACCAAAAACAGATCTCATTTAATGTTTGGGGGAGTCCATTAATTATGCGAGGTGTTTTTTAAAAAATCTGGACCCTCTCTCTTCCCTTGGTGAGATTTGGTAAAATATCGTGGGATGTTACCCGTCCCCCTCACGGGAGATTTCCCCTATAATTTTTAAATAATTAAATTTATTTGATATGTTCATGAATTTTGCTTCATACCA
Source organism: Thereuonema tuberculata (assembly GCA_023159025.1). Lineage (NCBI taxonomy): Eukaryota > Metazoa > Arthropoda > Chilopoda > Scutigeromorpha > Scutigeridae > Thereuonema > Thereuonema tuberculata. Next base: position 29,697,314 of record JAFIDM010002131.1, read on the forward strand.
CTAAATACCTAAAGCATTACTGATGCTGCGACACCACCTTCCCTAATTCTTCACTCACTCCATGGGCATTCATGTGTTCCTCTATTGTAATGATTGGACACATGACGCCCATGTCTTTTGGTAGTATAGGAACACAGTCATTAGACTTATCTACATCCCCCTCGTGCAGCCACTCCAGCCTATCGTCCATGGCACACAGCAGCATTGTAAATGTTTTGATATAAATTCATGTTGAACACAATAACATCACCTTATGCATTGCGGATATCACGACTGATTGACACGCAGTGATTCCAACCAAGGACTTGCATGGAACTCCCCGAATGAAATCTGACACTTGCACGGGAGCTTGTTTCAAATCGGGGAATCCCATGCATAGACAATATTACGAAATGTTATAATCTGTATTTTCTCTGAATTAAAAAGTTGATGTGAGATTTTCATCGACCTCCTGTGCCCTTTAAATGAGATTTTGCCAGACCCCTAACCCCCCATTTTTAACTCACATAACTAATGGACGTCCCCTTTAATGTTACTTCTACAAATGATCTTTTCAACAAATATGAAAAAAAAAACATTGAAATACAATTTTAAAACCTCTAAGATTTCTTTCTTCTCTCTGATAATTTTTTTCCCTCCTTTGTCAGCATCCCAAAAAAATTCTCAAATATGGAGTGAAATCTCCAACATACTCAATACTTCGATAGTTCCTTCCTTCCTTCCTTAGGTGCCTTCTCCCACAGGGAGGTTGGCGATCAGCATGTACCACAGATCTCTATCTCTTGAAACATGTATGATGTCCTGAGCATTAAGTCCAGTCCACTCACGCAGGTCATCCATCCATCTTCTTCTTCTTCTCCCAACGCTTCTCTTCCCTTCTATCTTTCCCTCAAGTGTCAATTTAGGTATCTCATATTTGACATCTCTCTGTATGTGCCCACAATAGGCAAGTTTTCTTTGGTGTATAAGTTTGATGATAATTCTCTTGTAGTTAGCAAGATGAAGTACTCTTTCATTTGATGTCCTGCTGGTCCAACTTATCTTTAACATTCTTCTTAATGACCACATTTCAAATGCCTCTAATCTTTGTTTAATTCCCTTTTTGAGAGTCCATGATTCACATCCGTATAAAAGAATTGGCCAAATATAACATTTCCACACCCTTTTCCTTATTCCAAGGTTGAGTTTCTTTTGGCATAATACTGATTTCATTTCATTAAATTTTAATTTTGCTTGTATAATTCTGTTTTTTATATCTTTATCTTGGTCATTATCTGAATAAAAATGCCTACCCAGGTAGCGAAAGTTATTGACTTGTTCTAAATCTCTGCCATCACATTTAATTTTCATTTGGATCTGGATTTTGTTGATGCACATTGTTTTTGTCTTTTTTGTATTCAACTTGAGTCCCATTTCCTTGCTTTTATTAACAATTGCATTAATGAGGTTTTGGAGGTCTGTGGAAGATGTTGCTATCAGCACGGTATCGTCAGCATATCTTAAATTATTTATTGTTACTCCGTTTATTTTGATTCCCTCCTTCTGCTCCTCTAATGCCTCTTTTGTCAATATCTCAGAGTATAGATTATATAAAATTGGAGAAAGGACACAACCCTGCCGTACACCTTTCTTTATCTGTATCCAATTAGTTTGTTCATCTCCCACTTGAACTCTAGTCTTTTGGTTCCAATAAGCATCTTGTATTATTCGTATGTCCTTTGTGTCTATTCCTGTTTTCATAAGTATTTCCATTAGAAGATCATGTTTGATATTGTCAAAGGCTTTTTCGTAGTCAATAAAGCAAAGGTAGAGTGGGATATTCATTTCTATTGATTTTTCCGCTATTTGTGTCAGGGAAAAATAGTGCTCGATAGTAATGAGAAAGATCTATCCAATCATTTGAAACAAAATTTTTGTGAGTGGGTTTCATTATCCACATAAGCTTAACAGAGAAAGACACTGACCAACTCAAGTATTCCTATTTCAAACCTGTGCTATTACTATAAACTTGTGTTTTTTGAACACAAAAACAAAATACTTTTGCTTTAGTATATAATTTCTTATGAACCCTACAAGAAAATGCTGAGATGGCCTTGCACAAAAATGACTACTATTAAAATACCAGAATCTTGCTAGTATCTCTGGCATAGTCAGTCTCGTACTGTTTTTCATAGTCAATTGAAAATTGCAGCCTCTGGGGAAAAATTAAAACTTTTTGAACCTATCTTAAGAATTTTTACAGGATCCGAGGGTTGGCTTCATCTACGAATTACCTTTTTATTACTATTTCCCAAATGCTACTGCTTTTCAAATGATGCTTACAGAACTAGCAAGCATAAAACATATCTAATAAATTTATTTTGGATATATAATTAACGATTTCTTTGCCAAAAAGAGTTATTTCACTGGTTCTTCTTGTGATTTTCATCTAAATAAGCAATACTTACTCTTCTAAATAGTCCTTGACGCTGCTATATCCTTTTTGTCTTGCTTCGTGTATCAGTATTCCAGTACAGGCACGGCCCATCTTTGGTCTACAGAAACTGCAGTTACAGATGCCTCTACAGGGTGGGCAAATCCAGTCCTGAATAACGATAAACAAAAATTATTAAACTTATTCAATGAAGTATTCAGAATTATCTCCATTCATTTCGTTTTAAATTAGTACAATCAAATTTACTCTTATTAAATTTTAAATCAGAAATTGCAGTTAAAAATAAAAAAAGTATCAGAAAATTTATTTTTCTCATTGAAAATGTAATGTTGATATAGTTTCTTTTTACGGCTATTATTTTTTCTCTACTATTTTTAAAGGAGCTGCAATTTCTATACATCTTTCTAACGGATAAATCCATATGTATTTGAAGGTTAAGTTAATCGCTTCACACAACTGAATCAATAAAAGAATGAAATCAATAGCCCTTTAAAAACTATTAAAAAAATAAACTAATATAAATCCAATTCAATTACTGAATAGAAGTTGGTAAATT
>JAFIDM010002131.1:29712356-29753369 GCA_023159025.1 Thereuonema tuberculata
TGAGTTATGTTTCACGATAAAATCTAATATGCTTGCTAATAAAAGCCAAAACCTTCACTTAATAACTGAAGACGACTTAAAGATACAATTTTTTTTATTTTATTTACTAGCTGTATCCGGCATGCGTTGCAATGCCACTCAAAGAAAGAAACGGTCGGTGAGAAGGGGCCGGTCCCGGTGTCGATCGGGGATGGGACACTTCAGCCTTTGGGTTGGCTTCCTCCTACCCAAGTGTGGTGTCCCTGCCCCAAATAGAGCGAAATTTTCCCTTTTTTGCAACTGACTTGGGGGTCCCGGTGTCGGTCGGGGGTGGGACACTTCAGCCTTTGTGTTGTCTTCCTCCCACCCAAGTGTGGTGGCCCTGCCCTTTATAGGAGAGATAATTTTTCACTTAACACAATATTTGTGTAGTTCTCATTTTCACCACCAGGTGGATATTGGGTTTTTCAGGGGTTTTACCCCTTTTCAACCCCTTGGGGGGGGGGGGGTCCGGGTTCTAAGGTAGCCTATCTTTTCCGCAGTGTCCTAAAGAGTAATTCTGCAAAGTTTGGTCCAGATAGGTCAAAGGGTCTAGGAGTGTATAAAGGACAAAGAAACTAAAGATAAATTCATTTTTATATATATATATTTATAAATCTTTTAAATGCGTAAATTAGCTTCACTTAGGGCCATAATTTTAGAAAGATCTATCAATATAAAATTGTAGTTCGAGTTAGTTCTGCAGTTTTTGCTGCTGTAGATGAAGGTGAAAGGAGAAAACTGCTCTTTTCACTAGGTTATACCCAAGGTCTATTCATTATAAAAACTTTCAAGAAGCAGTTGTCAAAGAAGTCATTTATTGGTTCCTTATCTTTTTTTAAGTCAGTTATTGTGTGAAGATGCTACAATAAAGTAATTATAATGCTTAATTTGTTTGAATTAAATCATTATGCTATTTTATCATTACAAATAAATTCATGGGCATATATAAGTTTTATATGTCAACTCTTCCTAAAAGAATGTTCCACACATCCTTCCATTGAATGAGAGGATGAAGTTTTCCAATCTGCAGGAAAACTGAATCAATATTTGCACTTTTTAAGATACTGAACAAAAGCAAACGTCTGTTATCAAGCTTACAAACTACACCCTTTGTCTACTATTGTATTTGTTTATTTATTTTTTCATCTTTTCATACGATCTTCTCTTAATGTGTCGTAGTTTTTTTTGTTTTTTTTTTTATTGCAACTTATCAATGCAATAAAAAAAAAGTCTCCTAAGAATAAACATTGGCGTTCGCGTTTGTATATATTCCGGCCTTGTAACTTAGAAATAGTAACACGTGGTTTCAACCTCAAGCCGTTAACTCCTAAATGGAATTTTTGATCAAATTTAATTTACCGATTCAGACCGAATATGACAGCATGAGTAATAATTAAAATAATATTTTTACCTTTTTTATAAATTAACTAAAAAATTAATAGATAATTTTTTACCAGAAAACGTTAATTTTTTTTTTTATTGGAGTAAGTTACTGGTCGTGACAGCAGAAGAGCATCTAAAAATTTAGCTTCGTTTCGAGTTATTCCAATTAAAACGCCATCGCTAGACTAAATAAGATTAAGTTAAATGGATCTATTCTTATCAATTATACAAATATCCAATATTCGGTTTGTAAATCAGCCGAGGCGAAGAGCTTACACTATTTTAAGTTATTAAAATCCTATTAGCTATACATTTATATCAATTCGTCAAATATATTTATACATTTTATTGCACTTATTGTCATATTTTATTAAAATTATATTTTCTTTAATTCACTAATGCATTATCTTTATCGTTGTTGTCATGTATCGCTATGCTGGCCGATCTCTCCAGAATTATATATCGCTATTGTTCAGTAATAAACTTACCAACAACAAAAATAAATAAATAAATAAAATAAATGAATAGCAATCTTCATTAAGCCTATAGAAAATATTGTTTATAACCTGTAATTTTCATTCAACACGACAGAATAATAACATGCCAGTGAACAGCAACTTCTAATTTTGACAAGGTGCTAAAACAATGTAATATCATCCCAACACAAAATCCAGGTCTAAAAAAACTTACTACATAAATTTCGTGTATTAAAAAAAAATAAAAAATAAATAAGCACACTGATCTAATAGTTTCCTCTACAATGATTAAAAATGAAATCATTACATGTACAGGAATAATAAGCATAATAAAGGTTTGATTTCGGTAAGAGAATCGGCAAACTTATGATCTTCGAAAGTAAATATTTTTGTTGGATTGAAAACATTTTTAAGACGTTAATTTAAAATAAAGCAAGTGCTTAAAAAGAATTCGTAATAAATTAACAGTGTATTCATAATAAATTAACAATGTATTACAAACTTACCTCAGGTATCGAAGTACGATCAAACAATAAAAACGGCTGAGAAATACTAAATTTCGAATGTCAAAAAAAAATAACTATTACACTAATTAAGTTATTTTCCGAAATTTAAAGTGTAACTATAGGGATACAAAGTATCACAAAGAATGCGATTATCTGGACCAAGTAATACGGACGCACACCACCCACCAAACTATTACTATTGTATGAGGAAGCTCTTTACTTTTTCCCGCGGTTTTCTCCTTCACGCCACCTGTTGGAAGCGTCTGAAACTAAAAGGAGTGCTCTTCCAGCCAATCACAGGAGGTCGGTACGCCCTCAAGATAACGCAAATCAATCAGTTTTTCCCGCGCTTTTCGCCCTCCTGTCATCTATCGGAGGCGTCTGAAATTACAGCTTCAATAAGATGTCAAATAGAATACGGTTGAATGCACAGTTTTTGTTAAGTAACTGTCTAAAAAAAATTATCTGTTATAATATAAAAGGCTATTATAATATAAAGACTTCAGCTTATATTAGAATACCTAATATGTATTTGTGATCTATTTGTTAACTGAAAAATGAAAGCTTGACGTATTAGTTAGATACAATGGGTCATTTTATTTTGAAGTTACGTGAGCCGTTTATTTTGAGTCCATTTTTCAATTTTTTTTTCTACGTTACTGTTTCTCCTCCCAAAACAAAAACAAAAAAAGGCTTGAAGTTTAATAAGACCATTACTTTTAATATATTTTCACATATTTCCGCATATATTTTGAAATAACAAAGGATTTTTGACTGACCATGCGAAGTTTTATTATATTCCACTCCAACAATTTTCTTCTTTATTTGTCTGATTATACGAGCATTCCATAAAGGTGCTGTGCTTAGATTTGTGGTCCAAATTTACTTAAATACTGCCCTTTCCCTCAGAAATGATCCCCAATATCTCTCGCAATAATAGCTAATCTTTATTAACCTTTCTTTAACGTGCAGAGTGAACTATCTAGAAACACAATTGACACGCACAATTTACGCAAAGGATTCGCACCCCGAGCTGTCATCATGAAGAGACTGGGACGGACCGTTTCGTACTTATTAGTGCTCATCAGCCAGCCAAACTCCACCGTGCGAGTTGCAGGCCAAGGAAGTACAGTCGGACCTCTATTTAACGAAGTCGCTAAATCCCGAAAAAAAATTCGTTAAATAGAGATTTACCTTTTAAAATTTCTTTAAACTACATAAAACAGATTTAAAATACATAAACAATAAATATTATATTATTAAAAAACATAATAATTATAATGACATAAAGCATACATAACCACATGCGTACTTAAATTTTACTAATAAAGTCTGTTAATTTTGTCCGAGTTTTTTTTTTTTTTTTTTTGAAAAAGTGTTTTCGCTCATAGTACTTCTCGAATCTTTGCAATGCATCAAAAAAACCCTTCAGGCGTATTTTCTTCAAATTGTAATTCACGTCGGATTGTTTCAAATGATTTTAGCATTTCATTATACGAAGGTTTTTTTTTTCTTTCTGCATTATGATCATTTCCATTTTCATCATCTTCATCGCAATTCATAGTAATATTGTTATTTTTCACACTGTCCAAAATATCCGATTCAGTTAGTGTTTCCGAGGTCTCAACTTCAAAATCAAGTAAAAGATAATCATCAATCAGCACATCATCCTTAATTTCTTCTTTTTCCCTCAGCTGTATCCACATTATTTCATTTCCTCTAAGGGAATATTAATAATAAAAAATTTCAAGGAGGAAAAAAAATAGCTACCACGAAAAAGTTCGTTAAATAGAAAGTGCATTTCGCTATTTGCAGGTTATTTTACTTAAAAATTATCAAAATGTTCTTGGTTCCAAAGAAAAGTTCGTAAAATAGAGAAATTCGCAAAATAGAGGTTCGTTAAATAGAGGTCCGACTGTATTGTATTTCCTCTTTTTATTAATTTTTGTTTTGTATTTCTTTGGGGAGGTCCCGCTCTTGGGAGCAAGAGCCGGGATGGCTAAAGTTTTGCACCTTCTGAGCATGTTATCGGTGGAGTTTGGCTGGCTGATGAGCACTAATAAGTGCGAAACGGTCCGTCCCAGTCTCTTCACGATGACAGCTCGGGGTGCGAATCCTTTGCGTAAATTGTGCGTGTCAATTGTGTTTCTAAATAGCTAATCTTATTTACTTAAAATTGGGTACAATCTTTATTTATTACTGGCTGAAATACCCGTTCTTCGTACGAACTACAAAAAACAGATGCTCTGATGTGGATGAGAAAGAAATTAAATTGTGAGATTACTTCGAAACTTTCTCAGTTCGTCAGTTGGTAAAGGAATCACGTGATAGGTACAATGTAATAATATACAGTAGAACCTCATTATAACAGACTAATAGGGGCTGAAGGTTGTCTGTTTTAATGAAAGTCCGGTTTATAACAAATAATTCTTATAGGGGTGTAATGCGGCAGGGTGTACATCAATGAAAGTACAATAGTTAGCTATAAGAAGTGTTTATTATATAGCAAATATAAAACAGCCTTCAACATAGTAGGTTGAATTGAAAAAGACGTGTACGTACACACTGCATTAATCTTTAGAACAAGAAGGTCCTGATTCATGTTGATTGCTTATATTCATTGGTTTGAAAAAATAATTTATTTTCTGCTGGGTTTGTTTGCTGCTTATTTCTTCAGGTAATAACTGACGGAGGTGTTCATAATATGCAAACACATTTTCATTTGCGATTGTTCAACATATTGAATAACAAAATTTAAATGGTCTTTCACTTCGCTCACCTTAATTGTAGGCTGACAATTTTTTTTTTTTAAACTGTTCATTATAAGCGACGTCCGTTATAATAGGGTCCGTTATAAGACTTTGATGGGGGGAAGGGGAGCAGTTTCCCTCCCAATATTTTGAAGGAAAAAAATAAGTACAGTGTATGTCAACAAACATTATTCACCTTAACTAACAAATTGCTCATGAATTAAATTATCACAAGTTACATTCAGTGGTAATTTAAAATACTTTAAGATTTGCGAGTGATTACATTTCCCCCCCCCCCCCCCCTTACATCGAGAAGTTTGCCCCCCAATCAAATGCTGAAATTCCGTTTATGCTTCTCACCCCTTTGTCCTTCTCCACACCCGTATCACTTCAAACCTTTCTCAGTTGGTAAAAAAAAATCATGTGATCAGTACAAATTATAATGCTATAATTTTATTTTGCAACCCGAAAATCCCGTAGAAGTAACCTTCAAACAAAGTTTGCCCCCCCCCCCCCCCCCGTTTACACTCCTTATAGGGCTCGATATCGAAAAGTCGATCAAATAGCATAATTTCGATTTCGACAAAGAAAACTCGTGTCAAATTTCGTGTTTCCACCTCAAGCAATTTCTGAGATATGCATACCATTCAAGAAAGTTTGCACCCTCTCTCCCCAACCTGTTTACATCTCCTTCAGGTCCGAACATCGAAAATTAGATCAAATAGCATCTTTTCGATAAGCGTTATAAAGAAGTAATTAGTTATAACCAACTGTGATTGCTAAATAGCATTAATATATTTATGCAATTTGGCCAAAAAAGAAAATATAAAGTATTTATATATTTTTCACCGATCCGGAAAGATAAAACATAATATTAAAACATAATTATGTAAACGTATCGTTTATATTTTTTAACCCATTAAAATGCTTAGAAGTACTTAGAAGTATCAGAATTGCACCGTGTTTGGACTCTTTTTGCAAGGATTAATACGTAGAATTTAATCATTGTAATAAAAATTAAGTAAAGGTAACAGTTTAAAAAAACGTAGTTTTGTAGAAAAAGGCCAAATCCAATAAAAACAATGCCAAATTCCTCGATATATATGGGGGGGGGTCGACCCCTGAAAATACCCTATTCCTACAGTCTTTGGGGTTCTAAACACGATCGTGAAATTCGTTTGTCGATCCGACCTTCCCTTCGGATATTGTTGGGGTGGACAGACACGGACGGTCGGACGGACAGGACAATGCAATACCTACCGATTTTGGTCGCTATCACAATAGCTCCCAAATGGATAGCTAAAAATATTAGAAGATTTTTCAATTAATTTCATAAACTGCAGAGGACAAAGCTACAACAATGCAGCCAATATATTAGGCCCTCTTGAAATTTAATTGGAACAAATACAGCAGAATCTTAATTATTCTACTACAGTACACTTTTTTCATTTTGCACAAAATTTCTGTATGAATAATTTTAAATAGAATATATTTTCTTTTTCTTTCTGTCTCCTAAGAAGATGGAATGGTTTCATAGAAATTCTCATACATTAAAAACTTTAAGCGAAACAATAAGATGGTCTGCTAGAATTGATGCTGTCACAGCTCTTCGCAATGGATATAAATTATTAAATAATTTATCAATAACCGAATATGACAAACCAGCAGCGCGTCTAGATTGTGCTACATTACTAAAAAAAGTAGTTGAATACGAAACTATTTATCCTATTGTCGTCTGGGATAAAATATCTATTAGAATAAATAATGAAACCAGTAATTAAGTCATTGCAAGTCCTTGCAACATATTTATTGCATGCTTCTGATCTTTTGTAATGAAATCATTATATGAATTTATAATCATTATAAGTCATTATACGTAAGAAATAATTTTTGTATTAAAGAATCTCCATTAACAAGATGAGTGGCAAAACAATGATAAAAAAAAATCGGGCTACGAAAAACGAAAAAATTGTAAGTGACGAAGCGATAACAATGAAGTAATTTTAGAAGGAAAAAAAATGTTTATTATCAGTCCATTCGGTGTTATTTGTGACAGATTGATTGCTGAAATAAATAGACGAACATTAAATATTAGTTACAAATCTCGATATAAAAAGTGTGTGTGTTCTTACATATTCAGTTCTCACATACCGAGCAGAAACATTACCAAAGCAACTTGAAAGAAAACTTATCACCACTCAAAGAAAAAGCCAGGGCTTAGCCTTATTGGATAAAAAATAAAATACCTGGATAAGAAATCAGACAAAAACAACAGATGCAATCTATTATATTAAAACAGCAAAATGGAGATGGAAACTTGTAATGAACTGGCGACCAAAAGAAAGGAGAAGAAAGGAAGACCGAAGCATTTGGAGGGCAGGACTGGCGGCAGAAAGCAAAGGAAAGGAAGAAATAGAGCAAGATGGGGAGGTCTTCGACCAGCAGTGGCTGAAGGCTGAGAAGAAGGTATGCGTGTGTTTTTCTTTGGGGGGGGGTGTATTATAAATCCGATGATTGGAGAGGGATTCGTTGTTTGAGGGGTTTTTGTATGGCTTTCATGAATGGACAGGGTGAAGAAATCTATGTTTATGGCGCTGAAAATTAGTTTATAGCCTGTCTCAAGATAATGTTTGAACAGTTCTGAGGTAAAGTAGAAAATTCTACTTTCTTTGACTGCGATTTCTTCATTTTTTTTTTTTTTTTATTAAAGCTATTTTCATACCTTTCTCCTAAATTTCACGTCATTACTCTGTAATATTGTAATTGCATTGTTGACATGGATTGAATAGATAACGTTGTTTTTTTTTTTTCTTTTGTTCTTCAAGATAGGTTTATTATTAATTTCATTTCGCTGAAGGTTTTTCCACAGATTAGAAAAGTTGTAGGAAGAGTCTTGGAAATTCTGACTGAAATTATAATACGACATTTGTAGCAAAGAGTTGTAAATAGAGGCAAAAATTGTACTTTGAACTAAATTTATTAGCTACATGTTCCCTTTGCTTAAATATGTATTGTATACATTTCTTTATATGCCCCCTTTCATTGGAATGTTGAGACTCTATTGTGCGATGACAGTGACAATATAAACAGTTATGAAGAAAGAAAGAAAACATTGAGACACGGAAGAGGTCGGATGAACTGATTGGAAGCAGGAGACAACGAAAAGTGGAGTTGTCTTAAATATGTGTAAATAAAAACTAAACAAACTTGATTTAAGTTGGACTTTTAGATAAATTTTGCTTAGTTTTTATTGTGTAGTTACTGTTAACTTTCAAAAGAAAATTTAGTGTTTAGAAACTAAACAGTTTGTTTTGTTTTTATTTTATTGAGTAGAATTGGATTTCAAATGTAACAGCCATTTCGAAGATTAAGATGCCCTCGCACGAAGTCTTCCCTAAAATGATATTACAACGAAGTTTTATTAAAAGGATAATATCCTGTAATATCCCTTCAAAATAAATAGTTGGTAAATCTCACGGGGGCCCATGATGTCCTATAGAGCGCTAGAGGTCTCCCAAATAACCTATCTGAAGTATGCGTTTTCATATATGCCTATTTCTTCAATATCAAGAATTTCACATCGTTGTAATGTAATTACAATTGTAATCTGTGACTATGAAATAAATTTATATTATAAAACTACTATTCCAAAAAATATTACGAATTATTAACAAAACAAGATATTTTATTATATTTTATTTTGTTTAACAAATTTAGTTAGCAACGCTACTGTACTGTATAGAAGTACAGTATTTTATACCTAGTATTTACAAGAATTTACAATCTGTGATTTTCATTCCTTTTCTGCCTTAGGATCTTTTCAATTTAAGCTATGTTCATCAAGACTTTAAATTTGGACGAGACTTTTAAAGATTTCTGATTTAGTTTTCTTTTTTATTGACTATTGTAAGTAAGAAACATTATATTGTTTCATTATAACACACATTGATGTTTTCGTTAAATATGCTCTCTTTTTTTTTTTAAATCAGCCACAAATAAAAGCGACACAAACCTGCTGAAACCCAGCTACCTGCTGACACAGACAAGGGTTTTTGAGGGTTTTGAGCCTCTAGGGCCAAGTCATAAAAGGGGAGATGATATTTGGGGGGAGGAAGCGAAGATTGAAGGCTGAATCATTGGAACTTACGACTGAATTTCCTATATCAGAATTAAGATACATTTCAGACATGGATGTATACAGGGAGAGGGGATGCCGAGGGTTCCTTGGCATTACTCTTCTATCTTGGCATTTCCCCCAAAATCTCAAAATGTATAGATTACTCAAATTTTCTTTAAGAGTTTTTTTTTCTGTTCCATAGCAAGGTGAAGGGACCCCGTCACCCCGAGCATATATATATGTCCCTGATTTCAGAAGGTTTTTTTGTTTGTTTTTTTTTAAAAAGTCGAAAGAGAGGTTCTAGGTTTTCAAGTTGGCGATCTGAAGATATCGGGAAGCAATAGGTTTACCCAGGAATTTGAAATGAGGAAGGAAGTTATGATGGTTGCATCCATTCAACCAAAAAACAAGGTGTCCTTTTCGGGAATGGTAAAAGGGAGAGGAGGCTTAAAAAAAAAAACTCAAAAAAAAATACAAAAGCAGTATGGTAGAAGAAAAAAAGGCCTAAAAGCTGCTAAACTTTCTTTATACGGCTTTGAAAAAACGAAGCTGGCATTACTATTAGAAATCGTGAGGAAATCATGAAGTGTGCTGAATAATTTTATAATTTGTGCAATTTGTACCGGAAATAGTGAAGATTTAGGTGAAATGGCTGTAACTGAAGTATTTCCAGTTTGGAAAGAGAAAGTCATGTATGCCATCCAATGCATAAACAAAGGAAAGATACCAGCATAATTATGATGGAATCACGACATTCTTAAAGAAGCTGTGGAAGAATTGGAAGGAATTCTGCTGGCTAGTGTTTACAACTACGATACATGTATATCAGTATGACATCTGCGAAAACAAAATCTGCATTTATTAATATTATTCATGACGGTTACGATTTAAATAAATAAATAAATAAATCATTTTGTAAATTTAACACTTAAGTCACAATTTTAAATAAGTATATCTTCATTAATTTTTTTATGGGTGGATAGAAACACAATAAATTGTTATTAAAACAGTATATTTTGCATGAAAACTTTCTTGGGAATAAATAATTACAAAAGTAATACTATTAATTAACTTCATTAATGATAGATAAGTGATGATACTATAAAAAAAATAATGTTCCACTTTATATAAAGCTGTACTCTTTAATGTTTACGTAATAACAATTCCATAATTTCGAGAACCTGAAAAAAAATGTATAAAATCGTAAGGAAATAATTTTATTTTTATTTTCTTACATTAATTTTATCTTCAGACATTTCACACACAATTATTCGGTTCCTCAAGGTTTCAAACGATTTTCAGATAATACAGATAATACTGACTGAACGGGTTTCTGATTTCAGGGAAAAAAAAAGAAAGAAGACTTAACGGATTTAGAAGCAGATAAAAAAAAAAATTCAAAGAATTCAAGTGAATAGCTTATACATTAGTTTTAATTTCTTTCTAAATAGGTTGTAAACGAGGTCTATTTCATTAATAAATAAATAAATAAATAAATAAATAAATAAATAAATAAATAAATATTACCAAGGGCTTTGTAATCCTGGTTTACGATTTTATTTCTATAAATACTGTAGTAATTATAATTAATAAAATTGCTTTGAAACAATTTGATAAGATCAGAAATCATTAAAAGGTTACATATTTCTTTCCTTTTGCCTTTAATTAGAAACAATGTTGGAAAACGTAACATACCGTAACGAAAGTTTTCAAAGAGTAGTAACAGAAAACGTTACTACTAATAAACAAAGAAATAAATTTCGTTTATAGTTAAAAGATGAAACATAGTTTCTATTTTAGTGAAATCCGGTGGCGATTCAAAGAAAAGTAGCTTAATCCTCCCTCCTATCTGTGAGATTCATCACCTTTCGTGAACACAGTCGGTTTTTCACCCATTTTTAAAAGCTGGGGAGGTCGATGGAAAAAGATGCAAAAAAAAAAAAAAAAAAAAGATAAAAAGACAATTTCAATCTCTTATATATAAATCAGTAACCATTCAAGAATATTATTGTAATAATAGCATCAATATTTTTAATTAATATAATTGGTTATAGAAAGCTTTTAAATAATTATTTGCTCCCTCTCCCAATCACGGCAATGTTTCGACATACCTGTGAATAAACGCATGTAAATGTGTAATCTGTAAAGATGAATGAGAACACGTATTTATAATAATAATAATAATAATAATAATAATAATACTTCGGTGCTTACCAGCTATACACACATACATAATATACATTTATAATAAATAAATAAATAATATTAAATTACAATATACTTATCTTTTACGATAATATTTTACGATAATAAATATAATTTCACAATAATGTTCTTCCATAAATTCTTTACTCCATAATAATGACAATATTTCGAATAATCTATTCGGTAATTCTTCTTCAGGTGAAAAAAAGAAGAAATAAAATTATTTCTTTCCTTGAATATAGAAATTCCAAATTACAATCGATAATTATAAATAAATAATATCTTCTCTTATTTCAATGGAAAATAAAATTTAGATTTTAAGGTAAACAAAAACGTAACAAAATCATTCTTTTCCGTTTGCTTTTCAGTTTGGTCACTGTAAATTATATTATTCGAAATCGTTATTATAATACAATATTTAATATAAATATATGTTTTGAGTCTTATTTAATATTTTAAATAATATCTTAAAATTTTTGTAAAAATATGAGGTATTTAGAATAATATTTTGTGTTATGTTAGATTTAACGGGTGTTTGAAAATATAACTAATACGAGTATTGACTAATAAAAACGACAATAGATTTTTTGTGATTTTTTTTAATTCTGCAGATCCCATGTATTGACACAGAATCAAAACATAAGATATGAAGAACATAAATACACTACATAAAAGAAAGGCATATTGATATCAATTTAATTTAAACAGAGCAATATTTGACTACTTTTAAGATAACTAAAGGAAATAAAGTAATTCAGACATTTGTACAAAAGCAGATGGCTTCAATCGAATCACTTCGTGTTAATCTTATCCTAAAAAAATAAGATATTGATTTGTTTGATTAGATAGTGAACACACGGCTTTTATTTGTATTGAAATTTTAAATTTCTTTTATCAATATATTTTTTTTTTTTATTTATTCTCCGCGCTGATTTCAGTGTATATGTAATCCAGAATATATCTGTTTTTATTATTAAACTTCTTTAATTCTACAAAATAATATTACTTTATTTATGAGGAATTTGTTTATATCTGTTTTTATTATTTATTTTTCTAAAAAGAAAAGTAAAGGAGTTCCATTATAGGCTATGTAGGCCGTTGGTTGCTTGCCCGGGATGATACTCGACCTACGGAAGTAGTTGATTATATGGGAATTCTCGAGAATTTCATAGAATGTTAATCAGTCTAAGACTGAAATACTTAAAAAAAATAAAATAGTATCTCTTGAAAAAAGTCTATTCTGTTTTTCACTCCTCACTTTTATTTCATGAATATATTTCATTAGCATAGTTTAGTACATTATATCTCCCGAAAATGCCATTTTTCCAAGCTAAAATAGTACCAACTTTTGACTATTCCGTGATAAGATTTTAAAATCTGGATTCAAGATGGCAACAATGGCTGCGTTTTTTTTTTCAAACTCATGATAGGAAAGAGATAATATACCCTAATATCTTTTCTCAAATTGGGAAAAAAAAAAAAAAAAAAAAACCCTCAAAATTTAATAAAAGCGACATTGTTTATCAGCTAAATAAAAGCATTAAGTTGTATAAAAAGATTTTAAAAGCTTAAATTCATTTGTTATTATTATTGTTTCTCTTAAATATAAAAGAATACGAGTTATTACTTGTAAGACAGATGAAATTTCGGCACAATCAAAAGCCAGTGCGATTGCTACATTTCAAATCTATAATTACTACACTGTTCCTCGGAGACAAATCCTCTAACATAAGCTACTTTAGGGAGAACAGGAAGATTGGGGGTGGGAGGGAGGGGATTTCTTCACAGCTATTTGACAACTGATATGTTGTAATTTCTTCCATCAACTGACCACTTCCGGCTTCAGTTCATCGGATTTTGACTTCTTGGCGAAGACTATCTTTGCTATGGCCCTTGAACTTTAAAAGTTTGTCCGTTGTAGTCAGCTGTATAAAATCACGTTAATTGTCTATTTATGTGTTTGGTAAATTTAGAGATCATTATTTGTCAACAAAAATTTTAAACTAGAAATATTAAACAAAAAATGATTAAAAATCTAGAATTTTCTACTGCTAAGCAATTCAGGAGAAACACATTTTCTTGAATAAAAATACGATTAAAGTAATTAATAAAAATATACTGAAAAGATATAATTATTAATATTGATAAAATGTACTTATTTATCAGTAGTTTCAGTCACAATAAAATAAATTCTTATTTTAAAATATTTTCTCGCTAATTATTTTTTTTTTAAAGTGAGATGGATAGCAAATCAGATTATTATTTAAAAAAAGATAAAAATCTATTTTGTATATTCTTCAAATAGAAATAATTTATCTTATATAAATCCGTATGTTTTTATCCTTTTCATTTATCAGATTTTTCTTCAGATTGTATTTTAGCACAGTTTAGATACTGTATTTTATAATCTGTTTAAAGACTGGTGGCCCCCGAACAAATCCTCCGCCATCTCGCACCGCGACGCCCACAAGCAATCAGTCGACCGCTCATCCTACCATCGGCATTTCTTCTTCCTTTTTTTATCTACTGGGCCTTTTTTCTACAAAACTACGTTTTTTCAAACTGTTACCTTACTTAATTTTTACTACAATTATTAAATTCTATATATTAATCCTTGCTAAAAGAGTCCAAACACGGTGCAATTCTGATACTTCTAAGCATTTTAATGATCAGTGGGTTAAAAAATTGTAAACGATACGTTTATATAATTAGATAAACAAATATATACCGTGTTTGGACTCTGTTTGTAAGGGATTAATATATAGAATTTAATAATTGTAATAAAAATTAAGTAAAGGTAATAGTTTAAAAAAAACGTAGTTTTGTAGAAAAAGGCCCAGTAGATAAAAAAGGAAGAAGAAATGCCGATGGTCGATTGATTGCTTGTGGGCGTGGCGGTGCGAGATGGGGGAGGATTGGTTCAGGGGCCACCAGTCTTTGAACAGATTATAGATGCACTTTTATTTTGCCAGGAAACTTTTTAGTTATAACAAATTTTACGTGCCTAATAATTCAACAAAATGTTAACTACAGAAGGCACAAAAGAATCAAAAAGATTTCGTACCCGGGAGAGTCTGGTATGGCCGTTTCGTCCTCTTTAAAACTCATCAGCCAGACAAACTCCACCGATGACGAGCTCAGAAAGTCCGAACATATGTGAATCTCACTCTCGCTCCCGGAAGCGAGACGCTACAAAGGCAAAACACAACCAAAAATACAGAATAATAGAAAAAATGTCAAATCCTTCGCCTGCATTCCGCTGGCTCAAAGGAATTTGTATAAAGTATAAAACAAAGCTTTTAAACTAACCATTTTAAGTTGCAACAAATTTTGGGTGCCGAATATTTCATCAAAATTACGGAATGCATACGGAACCAAAAAGATTTCGCACCTCGAGGTGTCACCGGGGAGGGTCTGGGACGGCCGTTTCGTCTTTTTTAGGACTCATCAGCCAGATAAACTCCACCGATGACAGGCTCAGAAGGCATGTAAAATTTGTTATTACAGTAAACCCTCTCAAATCCGGCCCTCGGTAATCCGGTCCCCATGGTAATCCGGCCTGGTTCAGAGTAATTTTTTTTATTTTTAATAACTAAATTCGTTTCCCTATCCGCGCATTTCATTATGAGTGAAAAAGAAAGAAAAACTTTGTCACTATGGAACAGAAGCTTAATGCCTTAAGAAGATTGGAAGCAGGGAAATGTGCAAACAAATATCACTAGAGCTTGGTGTCGGAAAAAGCCCATTTGTATTGTTTTTAATAAACATTTGAGTGCAAAATTATGAAAATGGGGTTAAATTAATTAAACCTGGCATTATGTCTTCTCAAAAATTGAGATATTGAGTTATTTTAAGAAAACTCTCGTAGTCCGGCTTTTCTGTAATCCGGCCTACTGGGCGCCACATTAGGCCGGATTTGAGAGGATTTACTGTATTTAAACTGGTTAGTTTAAAAGCTTTGTTTATGCTTTATACAAATTCCTTTTGAGCCTAGCGGAATGCAGGCTCAATTGATTTGACTTTGTCTATTTTTGGTTATGTTTTGCTTTTGTAGGGTACCGCTTCGGGGAGCGAGAGTGGGATTCGTATATGTTCGCACCTTCTGAGCCTGTCATCGGTCGAGTTGTTCTGGCTGATGAGTCCTAAAGAGGACGAAATGGCAATCCCAGACTCTCCCCGGTGACAGCTTGGGGAAACAGTTTGTTAAATTTTTTTTCTTTATACGTAATACATAAGAATTTAAAATTAAAACTAAAACTACCCAAAGTTGTAATAATAAAGGATATTCTTTACTTATCACAAAAGAAACAATGAAATACTTGCATAATTAAAGAAACAACCCATAATAGAATAAATATACAAAATTATACAATAAAATGGTGGCAACACATTGAAGGAATGAATAATAATAGATACTTACAGGCCAAGAGGGAAAAGATCAATTGGAAAATCTTTCATGAGATGGAGTGAGACCGTGAGGCCAGCAGGACTAATACAAGGTAATATGAAGAAGAAGTTTTCAAACTTGCTGATAACTGTCTACATATCAACAATAATTATCTACAGGTCAAAAAATTTAAATTTTGTAATATTAGGAATGCATTTCCGCCACACACACACACACAAAATGTCATTTCAAGCATTGAAAGGCTTTGACTGAGTCAATACTGAAAATATATAAATAAATAAAATAAATAAAGACGTTGAAACATGAAATCAATTAAAGACTTCGACAAAAAAACTTGGAAATATATCAAGAAAGGAAGCATGTATTAAATTATAAAATAACCTAATATAATCCAACCACTTAATGTAATACAATCGAAAAATAAATATTCCCAACGACTCCAGAATTTTCAGATTTTTATTTTACATACAAAAAGAAAATAAAACAACGATAAATAAAAAAATAAAAAAATAGAAAATAAAGAAATGTAGTTCTTAACTTTTATTTCTTTTTAATTTCATTGTAATGTATATCTTGTATAATATTAATTTGGACGGGAGGAGGGGGGGAGCAAGGTGGGTTGTTTAGGGTACCTGTCCAACAGTGTTCTGAACCTTTCTTTTCCACTGTGCACTATATTTGCTAAAATCTCAAGCCACACCAAACTTTTTCAAGTGCTTTTACGACGTAAAATAAAATCTTTTGTAAACAAAACCTCAGCATGAATTACAAATGACAAGCAGTCTCTTTTAAACATTTAAAAATAATTTTAAAAATACATGAAATATTTTTTAACTGTCATCGCCAAGTCTTCATTAATTAGAAGATCTGTAGATTTGTTTGTAGAACTAAACATATGAAATTATTCTCATATATTACGATACTCCGCTACTTTGGAGAATCTAACTTTGCATCTCGTTTTGCAATTATGAAAACTCGGAGGGGATTCATTGCAGTGCACAGTACATAAAATACTAAAATAGGTTTCTTTCAATGCTTTATTGTGTATTTTTAAAATATTCTAAAAATCGTTTCGGATTAACCAGATTTTCGATGAACGAGTTTTTAGTGTATTGCTAGTATATTTCGCCACACATCCCAAGAAAAATTTCTCGGTCGCTCGTGAGACTGTTTGATATATAAGATAACGACTAGACCTCTTTCTTTCTTTTATTTAAATTCATTTTCTGATAAGGATTAGGGATGAAACTGGACTTTCAATCGACACAAAAGTCTGAAATGAAATCCTTTTATACGACAAAAAGAAAATTTCCCGCTCTTCGGTCGATCGCAGCGCCACTATTACGATCATCGAGGAATGTCGTCCACATAATGCTAATATCCTGGTTTGATTTACATTAAGTTTTAGATTATTAAATCTATTTAAAGTAGCCTTGGAAGGACTGTTAATACTCAATCAAAATTCTTATAAATAATTTTAGGTATTTCAAACTTACATTCATTTGAAATTGGAAGTTGTAAACAAACTTGTAATTCCACGCTTTTTAGAGTCGAACTCCAGTAGTTTTAACGATTCAGTTTTATTTTAGATTTTGTTAAGCTTTTGAAAAGTAAATTCTTCTATTAAATGTGGAAATTTCATTGTGTTTAACAACTGAAAAGTTAGTATAGGACAAAAGTCAAACAAAGAACATTGAAATACATATTAAGTGAGAAGAATTGTCAGATTCCTCGATAGTATAGTGGTCAGTATCCCCGCCTGTCACGCGGGAGACCGGGGTTCGATTCCCCGTCGGGGAGGATAATTTTTTTTTTTAACTTTTTTTTTTTTACCTTTTACATTTTTAAGTTCTGTTATGAATTTTTCTAGGTTATTAAATATTTAAAAAAAAAAACTTTTGTCTTTTCATCTTGTTTTTGGAAAGTATTGTATGAATTTGGAGGATTTTGGTCCAGGAAATATGGATGATGGAAAATACCAGAACAGTTATGATAAACTGATGGTACCTAATGTCCAAAAATGATATTGAAATTACTATAAATCTTCCACAGTGTGTAATAGAAAAGGTTATTTTGAAATATAGTGCAGAGATTGACTATTATGTTAAAAGGTAAGATTGTCTTACCATTTAGGACAGTGAACAAAGCACATCTATTATTAATTTTCTTAAAAGTGACTAATTCTAAGTTTATTTTTCAACTAATTCCAAATAAAATGCATTTATTTAAATTATGAAGGGAAAATAAAATCAACAATTTATGCCCAGTGAAATACACTAAAACTACATATTGATAAGCAATGTAAAATGCAACAATAAACCAATTGTAATTTTAAAAAAAATGTATAAACTAGAATTATACCGCTAGAATTATTGAATAAAAGCACTTTCTCTGCATGATGGTTATGTAATAATTTGAATCATTGCTTCAAAGTTTGCAGGAAGAAAATAAATCCCAAAACCAAACAAATTTATTTGGAATTTTCACTGTAATTGAAAAATAAAAAGACAAATCAGAATATAATTTTTTTTCATTGTTCATTTTTTTACTTCATCCGAACCATTAGTGTCAAATAATAACTTCTCTGCAGTGAATGCCATGTCGCTAATAGAATTTGACGGCATCGATATACTTCCGGCCCCACGAAATTAAAGAAACCGAAACAAAGAATTTTATTATCTCCATATTTCTTTATTCTGTAGTGGGTGCGACACGATGGAGTTCTTGTTTCACAGGCATTCAGGATTAGGAGAAGATAAGAGATGAATCCCTTCTATTATCGCCTTAATAGAAAAGCGAGCTCTATTTCATAGAGGGTTGGGTGGATCCTAGGCCCTGACTGGAAGATATATAAATAAATCTTGCTTGGAATCGATCTGGATCAAACATATTTCAGAGAAGCGGTTTAATATTAAATAATAAAAAAGATGTAATTTTCGAATAATAGCATTTATTTACTCCATAATTCCTTATGTATCAAAATGTATACCAACATGTGTACTAAAATCTAGAGGGATTTTTTTTTTATAGGAACGTGAATTATCAACGCCTTGCGTTGGATGCGTCGATTAAAAAAAGAAACGAGAACAACGTGGGTCCTCTTGGATTTGTAGCAATGTTGGAAGATATCGGCTGACAGGTTTTAAAGATTATAAAATTAAAATAATTAACATAACTTCTGTTGGGACTGGAATTTGAAAACGTCCAACATGCTGTTCATAATTTTTATTATGAATTATTGTTTAAATTTAATCGCAGATCCCCCCCCCCCCTCTAATCTACAGTTTGGGCCTGTATACCCAGATTTGTGGATGGGCCCCTACCGCTAGGTTAGATAACGCCCCGCCGCCTCTCCCGAATCAAATACACAATGGACCTCGATACTAGGCTATGGAGGGAACCCTACTATTAGAGTAGATATTGTACCCAGTAATCATTCCTATTCTTAATATAATCGTTACAAATATATCGATAATATAATAATGCCGTCATTTTTCAAGTCTAGATCTGTTGTAAATGCAGTGAAAAAAACAAACAAACAAATAATGTTCACTTCCGCTCGACCTCCTCTAAGCGGAGGCGAATGGATCAATCACAGATATTTTATTTTCAAGGTGTTTTTTTTTATTAAGAGAGAGAGAGAAAGACTTTTTATTATATACCGTAATATGCGGTGACGTGTTTAATCTTTTCCTTTAAAGCAATGCTAAATGTATATTGGCCAGCTCAAGTGGTAAAAAGCTAATAAAGGATGAGACCAAATTGTGTACTAAATGACATCTTAGTACAGCTGTTTCACGCTAATATGTCGATCATCAGCTAGGATCGAGCAATCATCAGTACACAACCAGAACTCGGGCCTATATGAAATATCGTCGGAATCAATGTGGTGCCTGAAAAGCTAAAATAAACAATAAAAAACTCGCTAAAATAAACAATAAAAAACTCGCCAAAAGGATAAATGGCGAGAAAATTCATGGGCACGCTATACGAGGCCGCTATGAATTTTTTAACGCATAAAAAAATCAGATTGCGCAAGTAAATATTAATAAAGGGTGAGACCAAGTTGTATGCTAAATGACATCCTAGTACAGCTGTTTCACGTTAATATGGCGATCATCAACTAGGAGCAGTCATCAGTAAACATCCAGGTCTTGGTACACGGGCCTATATGAAATATCGTCGTAATCAATGTGCAGCCTGAAATGCTTATCCGATCCTTGGCGGAAGTCGGGTTTTTTTTCCCGAAAAACTTTCTTTTCCAGATATGCCACAAGGTTTATCCAACCTTCTGTAAAACCCACGCTATCTTACCCTGTACTGAGCTTTACCTAAATTAAAGGCGGGCGAGCATCGAACTGACTTTCCACTTAGTCTCATAGGTCATAAATTGCTTGAAGTTTATACCTGCCCTAATGGATCTGCATGGTCTATTGATGGAATTTCAACCTTTTATTCAAGTTTTTACATTATAGGAAACAACAGCAAGTTCAGCGTAATAAATTTCAAAGTTCTAAGTTTGGAGTACAGAAATACCGCTTTAGAAGGGGGTGGGGTTCGGCTGAAGCTAGATACCTATTCTTTAAATGTACTACCAAATATATTAATAGATGGGAAGTAGCAAATAGTTTTCGATAAGATGTGACGTATATGATTCGAATTAAAACAACCTGAAGTATAGACATCTATTAAAATTTATTATATTCTTGATTTTTTTTTATCTTGCGATAATTAACACTTTCTAAATATAAAAAGGTTAGGGTCAGGGTCATATTTGTGGAGGGAGAGAGGTTAGAGTATTTCTCAAATTTTTCCAGGTAGCGAAAATGATGGGAAAAAAAAAATCTTCGAAACCTCACTCCCACAAACGAAAAGGTATCGTCCAGGCTATTAAAATAATAACCCAAAGCTTAAAGATTGAAATAATGACGATGGACTTGATGTCCCGTGATTTTTCTATTTGAAAATTCATTTAAGTTGTTGACCTTGAATCACAACTGTTTAACGTCCCGTAAAGAAAAAAAAAAAAAAGAAATAAAAGAGGAGGGACAAAAACTGGTTTCATAACTAAACACCAATCCAGTCACATGATGAAGCAGGTGACTTCACGTAAATGTGTTAATATTTTCAAATCTTAACTTTTATGAGTTATTGTAGAATCAAGGAGGTCTTAGTTGAGCTTTAACGTTATCCTACTTTGCTTTTCTTTTTTACTCCTTAGGAAAAAACTTGAATCAACTCGTTTATTTTGAATGACATTGTGAAACAAGACAACTGGGTCTTCTGTCAAATTATTGGCATCGAGCAGCTTATTACAGCGGCGAAAATATTAATAATTTACCTAAAAGAAGTTCAAGTAACGCCTTGGTAAGACTCAATTCAATTTACTTTTCTTATAATTCAAATTAACTTTAGTAATTTATTGTTGTCTTTATTCTGCCCCTTTGCAATTTACAACAGTTTCTGTGTAGAAAGAAAAAATAAAATTAAAAAAAAAGGGGATTAATTTGGTGTATAAATGGAATTTTTTAAGGATAATTATTTTTTTTTTCTATTTGCCTTATGTTAAATTTTAAAACTGACACTTTATTTATTTATTTTATTTCATAAATGTATTTAGAAATCTTACCAAAAAAAATTAATAACCGTCATTAGAAAAGAATACTTCAATGTGTTAGTAAAATGTGTTTTTTATTTAAACTCGCTGTGTTTAAATTTTTCAGTAAACCCCTTAAGAAATTCTTTGATTTTAAAATTGAACCTTAACTGGTTTTGAAATTTTATATGTATATTAAATATAATTACGTAAATTACAATTTTTAATGTCAGAAATGTTCTCCTCTGTCATTAAGGTTTGAAAAGTTATATATTTTATTTGTTGTTTTAAAATAAAAACTTATTGCAGGTATTAGAAAACAAAATTTAAATACTTCGGCAAATTTCTATATATTAGATATAAATCTCAGCAAAAGAAAACTTTGTCTTTCTTGAAAAAAAGAAATTAGATTAATGTGAATTATATTAAGTTTACTTAATTCCACTTATTTCAAACGCAAGAGCTTAGAATGTTTCAAATTTATGTAAATTTAATATGGTTCAATGTAAATAATGATTTGGGGAGAACAATCTTACTGTGTCAAATATGGTATTATTTTATATTAAGTATTTTAAATAAATAATTGTCTTCATTTCCCAATTAACACATTACCATTGAATATAATATTTATTTATTTTTCCAAAAGAAGTATTCATTTCACAATGACTGACACCAATCCAGAGAAAGTTGATTCAGCTGAGGGTAAAGAGACCAATGGAAAAAGTGAAGAAAGTAACGATGTTGAAGACAAGATTAAATGTATCAAGCTCCTGAAGTTTGGTGGATATAATCAGCTGCAAGTAGAGCAACAGAATCTTCCAGATCCCACAGCAGATGAAGTTCAGATTAAAGTATTTGCCTGTGGGGTCAATTTTGCTGACATTTACATGCGGGAAGGTTTATTCCCTATGTCTCTGGTTCCTCCTTACATCATGGGCCTGGAATGTGCTGGTGTAATTTCAAAAATAGGAGAAAATGTCACATCATTTCAGGTTTGATTTAAGAACTTCTTGTAAAAATAGTATTTTTTGGCTTCTGGTATTGATCATTTCTCTTCAATTTTTAATTTTTTTTCCTCTTTCCTTTTTGTTTAGATATTGAGGTAAATTTAAAAAAAAAAGAAAAATTAGCCAAATATTTTAAAAGTTCTTTATGAGTATTTGTTATATCATTGTTAATAATAATGTCTTCACTCCAGAAATATTGGAGCCGACAATAATGTGAATTCAAAAGATCCTGATCCCAAAGAAGACTGGTAATATCTAGCGACATATGGTATTAGGTTGTTCAAGACCCTTTTAAATAAGTTTTTCAAACATAAAACCATCTTTCTCTAGATATTACCAGTCTTTCTTGGGATCAGTGGCGTAGCAAGGGGAGGGCGGTCCACCCCGGGCCCCTGCCTGAGAGGGGCCCCACCAGTCAGTCTTTACAAGTTCTTTAGGTTGTTGAATTGGAGATTCTGATTTTTTTTTTTTTTTTTTTTTTTGTGTGGAATAATGGAATTCCCGCCCCGGGCCCCCAAAGGCGTTGCTACGCCACTGCTTGGGATCAGGATCTTTCGAATTAAGCTTATTGGTGGCTTGCGAATATTTCTTGATGGTACGAAGTCAAGGTCAAATTAGTTAATTAAATGGATCTCATCTCTATATATAAAAAGAAAAGTCCTGACTCACTCTCTGACTCACTCCTCAACGCCCAGCCCAAACTCTTGGACCTAGAAAGCTGAAATGTTGCACAGAGGTTCCCTTTATGATGTAGACAAGGAATAAGACCGGATTTTTCGAAATTCCCATGGGATAGGGAATAAAGAGGATTTATATTTTCGCTTTAAAATGACCATGAAGTGTGTGGCGGTCAACCCGCAATACATCTGACAAGCGAGTTATCTGGACAAGGCCATATCGGGCTGCGAACTCGTATATTTTCCAATCTAAATATAAATTTGCTAATTAAATAGTTTTTTTTTTTATTCTATGTATGCAAGGGTTCCTGAGTGAAGCGACGGTACCAGCTAGTGTTTTATAAACTAATTTAATCTTGACTTTCTATCATCCAACCAAAAAAAAAATCTAAATCATCATGTGCAGAGCTAAGAAATAGGTAAAAATTCACTTACCTCTACATCCATTTTACCAACAAGTAACTGCATTTTAACCTATTTCCATTTACTTTATTTCATCAATATTAAGCCTTTTGCATTCATTCAGGCCTCTAAGAAGCACAAAATCCTAAACAAAAAGCTAGGTTTCCTTGATGTAAAACTACTTCTGTCTAGAGCACTGGTGTCCAAACTTGCTTAACTGAAGTCTCATATGATAAACTTTAGATGTTTGAGAGCTGCAAGACATGAACATGTATTGCACACACATTTTATTTACAATTGTTCTGTAGGCTTTGATAATCCGATTTTTTTTTTTTTTTAATCTCATACTCAAATCTAGCATTGTAATTAGGATTTTAAATTCTTAAATATAAATAAATGTATGGAATATACTTACCATAGTTATTAAGTTTTAATTAAGTTTTAGTAAGTTTTAATCTACTGGACTCTGTTAAATCTGATGAATAACTATACAGCTTGAAAATTTTTTATATACTTTTTATACTAATTGTGATACAAAAAGAAGATATTGAAACCTTTAAAACCTTTCAAGTACACAAAAAGCTTAAATATATGGTTAAATGATGAATGACTTAAAAATACAGAATTGTTTCGATTCAATTTTGAAATGTAGTTTACAACTTACATTTAAAGTATTTCATTCTTTTAGATTGGGGACAGTGTGGTTTGCCATAATCCTGAAGCAGGTCTTTATGCTGAAGGTGTTTGTGTGCCTGCTAATTTGTGTTACAAAATGCCTAATGAAATGACATTCAATGAAGGTGCTGCTCTGTTAGTCAACTATCTAACTGCTTATTTTGCTTTGTTTGAATTTGGAAATCTTCACAAGGGCCATACAGTTTTCATTCATTCTGTTGCAGGTAAAGATATCATTTAAAAACAAAATCATTTAAAATTTTCATTGTAATAATTTTATAAAAAAGTTTGTTTTGCTTTAAATCCTCAAATTTAAATATTGCAAAATAATAAACTGTTATTTGCAACAATTTTATGTATAGGAATTTTGCAGTTTTAGAGCTTGAAGCATTTGTCACCAGTGTGTCGTCATTTCAGTCAATTTCTTGCTCTTTGAACAAGGAATATTATATAGTACTAAGGACATGATTAGAGTTAAGTTTTTCTATTGATAGCAGTTAATGAAGTGAGATTCGCTCAAAAGCTTTCATCTAAAATACTTATATCTAATGTTTATCAATTAAATCTCATCATGTGTTTATACCTGTAATGCTATTAGAAAAGATCAGAATATTTGCTGTTATTTTATCTAAATTAATTCAGTTGTGTTGGGAGTTTAAAATTAAAAAAGTTAAACGTACAAGAAAAAAAATAAATAAATATTGAAAATACACAATATTTCTATTCACTCCTTTAGTGGTTAGAAAAAAGTCTGAGATAGCTGTTTCATACTTTTTAAACCAAATTAAGCTGTTCATGATCAACTAAGAAAGCATGAAAGGCTTTAGATAGTGTTTATCTTCTGGGAAAGGCTGTGGCTTCCAGCAATCTTACTATTTGTATTTAATGTTTAATTAATTGTACCATTGTCTATTACCTTTTTATTTATGCTGTCATTTAGTTCTATTGACATTGTATAAAGCCCTGAAATTATTAAGATTCCTTTGTGTAGTTACCACTTAAGTTCATTTTTCTGTGGTATTATAATTTTTGTTTATTTAAAATTGATATGTTTTCGTTGGAATCACAGTGGCATCTCAAAAGCAAAATTAAAAATTTGGTCTTGCCCATTGTTTAATGTTGATACATTTTCTTTACTAAAAACTTTAAACTTTAAAAATTCCTCACTATAGGTGGTGTTGGGTGTGCTGCAATTCAGTTAGCTAAGACTGTTCCTGATGTAACAATAATAGGCACAGCTTCACAACAAAAGCATGAGGCAGTACAAAAGAAAGGAGTAAATCATGTTTTTACATATGAAAATTATAAAACAAAATTAAGAGAGGTTGCACCAAAAGGTAAGGGTTTTTAATTTACTTTCAAATTCATAAGAACTTAGATTTATATCAATAAAAAAGAAATCCTTATTAATTCTAAACAAGAAAAAAATAATTTTGTACAATAAAACATTATATAATCAAAGCAGTCTTTGGAAAATCTGAAAGGAAGACTCTGAATTGGACACTAAACATTAGGCATTCTTCCACTCGAGTTCAAAGAATGAATGAAACATGAATTGTGATTGTATTGAGTGCAATATAAATAGAAAATATTAAACTGAACTGGGAGCAGAGCCAGATTTAAGATTGGATAGACTAAGGATCTTGCAGAACCCCAAAGAAAGGATCTGCACAACCAATTATTTTGGTATAATTTGTTCAATTTTCAATTGTTGAGGCATTATGCTTGTGATAATCATTATTGCATGGAAACTGAAAATATGAACTGATGACCTTTTACTGTTGGAATATTTAATAGCTGCTATGCAGTTTCTGATTGGAGGTAAATTTTAAAATTACCAGTCAAAGGCTATTCAAGCCCTATAAACTGATGTATTTTTTTGTATTCCTCCAATTCCAGTTAGCTTTTTTCTTTTCTTGATCCCGAAATCTTGTGTTAGGCATCCAACTACTTGCTTATGCTATAGTTTCTAGTCATTAAAAACATACATCCACTGCAGTTCTTTTAAATATGAAACAAATTAAAATATCTGAAAAATAATTTTATTGTAAATATGTTTTATGGTGCTATACAAATTTCGAATATGTTACTAATGGTGCTCGTGTTGAAAACAACTTAATTTCTTGTTTAAAGAAATAGGAAAGAAATAGATTTACTCCTTTTGTTTAAATGATTAAAAGAATTAACAAGATTGAAAGGGATAATGACAATTTTACATTTTGCTTTTCCTTTTTTTAGGAGTGGATATATATTTGGATAATTTATCAGGTCAGGACTTTACTGTAGCAAGACAATTTTTAAAGCCTTTGGGAAAATTAATACATGTTGGTGAGTTTATTTGAAATTCAAACTTTCCATATCTATTAGCCAATATAATCCTAAAATTGGAATGTGCTACTATATTGTTGTCAATTATATAAAAATATTTCTTGCCTGAATATTATAAGACTAGTTTTATATTATAAATTTCTATTTTAATATTACAGAATGTTGTTAACATCTTTTATTAATGTTATTAGGTTTTGAATAATATTTCAATGTACTGTAAGTCCAGAGATCTATATGCTTGCACTTACAATCAGCAAGATAATTCTCCTCTTTTGAAATCTTTTAACTTATATAAAACCATTATTTACTTTTAGTAGATTTCCTTGTAATAGTGAATTTGACAGTTAACAAGAAATTTTACCCAAACAAATTGTTTGGAAATTGGTTAATAAAACAATGACCCATTGTTGAGTTTTATCATTGATTCTTTTGATTTCCATTGTCTATAAATTTAACATTGTCTATAAAGATTCTGACTACGTCTATGTACCCCGGAAACATCATGGATTTGGATGGATTTCAAATGGAGGTGGTAAAGGACTTCAACTTACTCGGCAGTATGATCACCTCCGAGGCAACTACATCACCGGAGATCAGGAGAAGAATAGCTATGTCAAAGTCAACGATGAAGTCACTGGATAGAGTTTTTAAGTCAAAAAACATCTCTCTAACGACCAAGAAAAGACTTGTACAGAGTCTGGTCTTTTCTGTGTTCATCTATGGATGTGAAAGTTGGACAACAAAGATACGAGACAAAAGACAGATTGATGCCTTGGAGATGTGGTGCTGGAGAAGAATGTTATCGATACCATGGACAGCTCGAAGAACGAACAAATCAATTTTGGATGAAATCAAACCGGACATCTCACTCGGTTCTAGGATCACCAAATTACGTCTTGCCTACTTTGGACATATTATTAGACGTGATAGATCTTTAGAGAAGGACATTATGTTGGGAAAAACAGAAGGCTCTAGACGAAGAGGAAGACCAGCAACCAGATGGCTTGACACTATTACCACTACGACAGAAATGACCCTGGACGATCTTTGTGAACTCGCACGTAATCGTTCTTCCTATAGATCGTTCATCCATCAGGTCGCCAAGGCTCGGAATCGAGTGAAAGGCCGTGATTGATTGATTGATAAATTTATAAGTATGTAAGAACCATAGCTTGTTTTGTAGGGAAGAATTAACATGCTGATAAATATTTAGTTGACTGGAACCATTCCTATAGTACTGTATTTGTTTATCTACCATTTTCTCAAAGATTCCTTTATTGTCAATCTGCAATTATTGTACATTGTACTTTTGATGATGGATTTCTAAGTCTCATCATTTGAAGGATTCCCAAAACTTCTCTTGCTCTATATTATCTTTTCATGATTATAAATGCTCCTCTCACTGAGATCTGCATATATTCTTATCTGTACATTCAATTATTATTATTCAACCAATCCTGTGTGTGCAAATGGGTATGGCTGGTTATGTGTTCATTTAGTAACTTCTATTGTGGGGAATTTTCATTAATCTGAGACTTTTCTTCCTTTAGGTTGTCTTTTAGCAGCCCTAAGGGGATGAGCTATTGGGATTTCATGTATCTACACTGAATTGACTATGCTGACGATGAATTTGATACCCTTAGCCCAACGTCTCTACTACTCAGTCACCTGAGTGGTGCAAAATAGGGGTCTAAACATTATAATGAACTCAATGTGGCAATTGCTTAAAAATTATATTCGATCCCAGTAAATAAGTATTACTGTTACTCCTTTCATTACTATCAGCAAGCTTTTGATAGATAGCAAAGTATGGAATTGTTTCGTGTTTTGTGTTTACTGCAAAACTGTTAATTGACTTTTCTTTTGGGGCAATTAATAATAAAAAAAAATTCTTTTCATCCTATAAATATTAAGGAAGTTGGCAGTCAATAAGTTCCTTATCAGTGAAGATATCTAAAGTAAAATATTACAAGAAAATCCTAGTATGCTCCAGCATTCTAATTTCTACTACATACTACCTGTCATTCTCTGCATTTAGAGATGTAATCATATAAAATCTCATGAGATGAAATTGGCTAGAGCTGTTGTTGAAAACATAAGATGACCAACTGCAAAGTTTGAAGGCAAGCTATATCTTCCATATAAAAGAGTAAATGTATCATAGTAGGATTTTCTTGTGACTTGATTTTACTTGAAAATTTTTTTTAATCGGACTATTATGTAGAAAATCATTCCATAAACTTCTGATGAGTTTAACATTTATGTACTTTTAGGTGGTAACAATGCGATTGGAGGAGAGAAACGTAACCTCCTTCGTCTTTTCTGTACTTGGTGGGGTTTGAAGCATGTTCCAGTGTTTGATATTGTCATGAAAAATCAAGCTGTTTGTGGTCTTAACTTGAAAACACTGAAGATTGAAGATCCAGAAGTTATTGACAATGCTGTCGTAAGGTTAATGGAATTGTTTAAAGATGGCAAAATCAGGCCTCACATTGATTCAGTTTGGAGCTTTGATGATGTAAGTAGATTCATTTAATTATTGAAATGTTTATCTATTTTCTTAATTTTGATTGACGGGCACATATTTAAAATAGTAAAATTTTTCTTATGAAGACTGAGGTAATTACATTAATAAGCTCCAGATAAATAGGAAAGATTGGAGAATGCTGGGTTTGCAGTGAAGGACCTGCCCTTGGCAGAGAACTATGTATGTATGTAAGCTCCAGATTTTAATAAATTATATGGATGAAAATCAGTTTTGGGGGGGATATGTAATAACTTCTTCTTCTTCTTCTTAGCCTGGTTCAGTCCACTGCAGGACATAGGCCTCCCCCAATTTCCGCCACCTTCTTCTATCTTTTGTCTCTCTCCACCATCTTGCACCCCTGAATTTCTGTAGGTCATCTCTCCATCTCTTTTTTGGGCGTCCTCTTTTTCTCTTTCCATTTCTTGGCTGCCATTCCATTAGTAATCGAGTCCATCTTTCATCATTCATTCTTCCCAAATGCCCTGCCCATCTCCATTTAGAATTTTTTATTACTTCTATAAAGTCTTTGATTCCTGTTTGTTTCCTTATAGTTTCATTTCTTATTTTGTCCTTTTGTAATAACTAGTCCCAGAAATTTCATAGGAGTGCAGTAAGTTTTAAGCATTTATTTATGATTTATATAAGTCTCCTTTCTTTTAATTTTGCATTATTTAGTAACATACACATTCTAGAATTATTTACTATATCTAAAAGATTACAAACTTTCAAGTCAGTAAATTTTATATACTTCGATAATTAGTTTTGATAAAAGTACCAAATTACTGATGTAATTTCATAATTACTAATAATTTCCCAATATTTTTTGGAATGGTGAGCTTCAAACTTAATAGTGTGATGTCTTTTAAACAGGCGAAACTCCTGATAAAAACAGTTTCCAACTGAGACAACTCCAATTAAGACATTGGAATTCAGTTTATTGAAAAGAAGTGTGATTGAAACTTTTTATATCTAGATGAGATCGAATTTATAACAATTTAATCGAACCATGACCAAACATTTCATTAAATAAAGTAGCAAAATGTATATAATGAAATGACAATGATTTATCTTTTAAAGTTTTGAGTTTTAGTGTTATCTTAAGGAATTATCAGCCAATGAACATTGTAGTTCATGAACATAGTTAAGCCTACAGATTATGTCCAAACATAAGTTGAAAAATAGAAAATCTGTATTCTAATAATGTACCAGGATTATCTCAGTTACATACATACTTATTTACTATTGAAATTGTGGGAAACCAAATACAATGTATATTATGAGAGTAATTTGTCAATCCTTATTTCATGATTACTTTATTTTAATTGCAGGTTGTTAAAGCTACTCAACACATGGCCAACAGAAAAAACATTGGAAAAATAATTCTTGTGCCAAATGCTGTAGCAGAATCATCTTCTGAATAGTTCAGATCATCATTTGAAAATATAATGTAGACCAAGTTGCCATTTTTTATATATATTTTTAAACATTTTATGCACCTTTTTTTATTATATTTAGATAATCATACAAGTTTTTATAGAGTTTTGTTTTTGCTCTGCTAATGTTAAACAGGGGAAGGACTAATGATATTGTTTGTAATCTTCAAATGACTACTTTTAAACCAAATATATAAGTACTTTTAAGGGATTTTACACTTAGATTGAAGAGGCTGAAATACTAACTTCCAGTTACAAAATGAATCCTCAAGTGAATTAACAATAATTGTCAATCCACAATTTTATTACTGAAATTCAAATTTCAAACTTTTTATATGCTACTAAAGAATCTCATGACA
Source organism: Thereuonema tuberculata (assembly GCA_023159025.1). Taxonomy (NCBI): domain Eukaryota; kingdom Metazoa; phylum Arthropoda; class Chilopoda; order Scutigeromorpha; family Scutigeridae; genus Thereuonema; species Thereuonema tuberculata. The sequence continues at coordinate 29,743,227 of JAFIDM010002131.1, forward strand.
GGATTACTGTATTTTACTGATAAAGAATAACGCCAAAAGAAGTGACAGGATTTATTTGTCAATCACATCATTAATTTTAGGATAAGGCGGCTTAACGTGCATATAAGGATATAAAGAGAAAAAAAGGTAATGAAGCACACTTACTTGAATAATAAATGAATAAACAAGATTAAAAAGATGGTAGAAAACCGACAGTTTTGGAATTACTGTCAGTTTACTACAACCCTTTTAATCCTGTTTATTCGTTTTATACAAGTGTTTCATTTCCTCTTTATTGAGGACTGTTCTATACACGTACAGATTTCCAAAATTTGTAATCGAATACAATACCTACTTCTTAATCTACAAAAAAAATAATAAGTAATGTGTTGAAGATCCATTAGCTTTGAAATTTCAAGGGTAAAAAATTGAATGAAATATCACTAGACTGTTATTCATTAGTGGAAATAAATTATCACCAGTAATAGAATTGGTGGCTTACCCATTGAGTTACATTGTAACTTTTGTCAATAATCAATGTTGTGAATGTAATAGTGAAAAAATATTGGAGAAAATTTGAGGGGATAACCAGTTTACTAGTAACTTTAATATGACCATTGATCTCTATTTGAAACTTGTTAATTTGTTGGGTCTTTGATCAGTTAAGGAGTTTTTTCCATTTTATTTGTATCCAGATTTTACTGGACAATTCAGTAAACCATATTAAAGGATATTTCTTTTTAGCAAATGTTAAGTAATTGTGCATTTATGTAATCAAACTTAAGGTTTAGTGTTGTGCAAACATGATTCTAGTGCCTATAAGTCAGTGTAAAAAGCATGGCGAGTTTTTAAATTTTTTTACTCTTCAAAATGGTATTTCTACTCCAATTGTCTTCTTGTTTCATTTACAAATAATGGCACCTTGCTTTTATGCTTTTGAATCCTTTAGTTAGAAACTGAATTTGAGGTTTTATTTTGTAACAACCTGCATCTCGATAGCTAGAGATCTTCAAAATCTGAAAATTTTTATGGCTATCCTAACTATCAACTTAAACATATTTTCAGTCTCCCATAACTATGAAATTGACAAAAGACTTCAACAGATTGAAATTCAGAAGATGGAACTCTTCATCAAAAGTGTCCACAGGAGAAGACATAATTGTAATTTATATTTTGTTAATTTAAATTACTTACAGTACTTTTAATATTTTTAAAATTTGTAATTCAGATAGATTTGGGAAAGATCTATGTTTGCCTCTCATGAGAACATCCTTGATGGTAACTTATGATACATGTACTTAAATGCAATATGTATTTCTTTGATAATATCTTTTGTTAATAACAATGGTCTTATACTATTGTAAGCTTATACAGGTGGAGGAACTTTTTAGGTATCCTTTTGTTTTTTACTAATATTTTTTAAATGTTGTAATTAATATTTTATATTCAGCAAAGATTGGCTTCTCAAGTAAACGGTTATTAGATACTTTTTTGAAGTTAAGGAATAATAATTGCACCATCACTTACTGTACCACTACTTGCTCATTAAGAATGTAAAGATGTGATCTCCATACCTTGGTTAGCAGCTTACAGATCGTCAACATTAGTTTGGTCATTTTCACCCTAGTCTTTCTTCTTTCCACAAGGCATTGCCTATTTTTCAGTGTAATCAATCTTATTCTGAATGGGTGAAAAGGATGGAGAATAAAATAACAGCTATTCTGAAATGTTTGTAATACTAATAATACATCAAAATATATATATATATTTTAAAAATGCATGTTAAAATCCAAATGATTGTTTTATTAATAAGAGAATTGTTTTATAAAAAGAAATAATTTTAATGTTATTACTCAATATTTTTATGCAATTTTGTATAAATGATTGAAGCTTAATAAGATAAGCCAAATATAATTGTAATTCAGTAAAATAAAAAGCTTCATAATATTTTCTTTTGAGTTGCTAAATTTCATCATTCATGCACCACTTCCAATTGATAGAATTCAGCCATTTACATCACATTGTTATAAAAATGTTTAATTTTCACTAATTAAAACAACTTTCTTTATATTTCCATATCTACATGTTCAAGCTTTCTTGCATTTTAAAAATGAGACTTTTAATAGATAAACCCTATAAACTTCACAAATGGTTATGTAAATGTTATCAAGAAGATTAGAATAAATCTATTATGTAATGATCATCAATGATGGGATTGATGAGAAGTTGACTTGACATTTAAATTCCTAATGATGTTTTTCAGTTGTATACTGCTTTGGTTTTCTTGTGTAACTGCATACTTGTGTTTGTTTACTCAGCTGAAGGACTTGACCAATATGAATTCAGTCATTTATTGCACTTAAATTTGTATATCGTATCACTGAAACTTGATGCTAGTTTTTCCTCACTGATAGAAAATTTGAGGTACCACTGTAGCTTGTGCTCTACCAGTTCAGTTCCCATTTCAACCTGTTCAGCACACATAAGCACACAAATTTCAATGGATGCATTAATCTAAATATTACACCAATATTTGTTTTTGCTTTATTCTATTTGTCCATAGTAGAAGGATGTTATAAACATTTTATTTCTTTTTGAGGGATTAACGATTTCTTTTGAATTGAAGTTGGAAAGGAATGCTTCAATGATGGAGGCAATTACAAATGTTGTTCAAAATACAATAAGAATGAAGAAAACTGAAAATTTCGTCTTTATTTGTATGGTTAATGCAAGTAAAATTATGCAGTATGCAAGTTACTTTATAACAAGTAAAATTATTCTTCATTCTTTAATTTCTGCAAAATCTGGATTTTTTTTTTTTTTTTTTCTTAAACAATGAGGCAAGGATATTTGTAAGACTGTCAAAAGATCTCAACTATTAATACAAAATGGAAATGTTAATTCTTCAGTGATAACTGGGCAATATATATTTAGGTTTCAATATTAGTGAAACCTGTGAGTTTTTTATTCAATCAAATATTCAAATAAATGCCTTTATTCTTGTGCATCATTGGTGAAACAATAGTGTTTGTGCTCTAGTGATTAATAACAAGTATGAAAGGAAATTCCTTTTTTTTTGTTTTTTTTTTTTTTTTTTTTTTTTTTTTGGAACTGGTGAAACTTAGCAACGATGCTGGTTTCATGGGGATAAATATATAATCAAAGATTATGATGGTAAAAAGGCCTAGAAAATATTTATACAAGATTCTCCTAGTAAATTCTGGACAGCAAATATGTTCAGAATGGTGAAATGTTTATTTAATCATCATTTAATCTGCTTTTTAATCTATTTAAAAAGACATTCTGCAATGTCTTTCTAAGATGTGATTAAGATTTCCTTTTTGAATAAAATCTCACACAGTTGTGGATGAATCAAGTAGGGCCTTTGAATTTCCCTTTAATATATTTAATTACATATAAATTCATACTTAACAATATAATTAAAAGTAAAATGTAGTGATGGCTTTCAAATTATTGCGAAGAGATACCACTGGATCGTCGGTGACTTCGCTTACCTGGTATAAAAAGACAGTTGATATTAATAATGTATTGCTTCAGCAGTACATATCCCAAAATTGGGATGATACTAAGAAGATATTTGTATGCGAATCTGAAAATTATGAGAAAATGTAGTTCAATAAGTGAATAAATATTTGCTGCAAACGAGAGACTCGGGTATTTCCCACATCATAAAGGAAGAGATAGACGAGGCCTTTCGCATCCTATCGTTCAGGAATCGTCTTCAGGTCTGAGAGAAAGAGGTGGGAGGGTGTATAGAGATGAGTCAGAATGGAGCGGGGAAAACCTTGGTGTTGGCGGGAAGGTTTGTTGGGGCGGGGAAAACCGGCGGACCGAAGAGAGATTGTAATTTCCCAACACGAAATGTTGGGGAAGAGAAGCAATTTCCAAATTTGGTGGAGGCCTAGGCCATCATTTAAGTTGACTTTTACAAATACAAAGAAACTAGTGGATTACAATTAGTAAACAAAAATAAATAAAAATAAGTATAAATAATAAATGATACACAAAATAAAAAATATCTGAGCTTCTGTCAGTGAGACTGGGACGGCCGTTTTGTCCTTTTTGGGGACTCGTCAGCCAGACTGACTCAGTAGATGAAATGCTCAGTGCACAAGTGATAAAGGAAATGATTCCCGCACCTGGCTGTAGTCCCCCTCCAAGAAAACCAATTTTAGAAGAAACCAAAACGGGCAAAATTTCAAATCCTGGCCTGTGGAATTGCTGCAAATTTCGGATTATCACTTGTATGCTATCTGAGCATTTCATCTGGTGAGTGGATCTGACTGATGAGTCCACAAAAAAAGGACGAAACATCTGTCCCAGACTCTCAGCGATGAAAGCTTAGATATTTTTCATTTTATGTGTCGTTTATTTATTATTTATGCTTTTATATTAATTTCTGGCACGCTAAATCTTTTGTTTAAAAATGAGAACAGTTGCAACTGTTACAACTGGCTGTAGACAATCACATAAGGAGCATCATCATCTTGGTGTGTAGGGGTAGTTTGGAATGCCGTCCAGCAGGCTGTGCCTTGCTTAGCCATTGTGCAGACTGTTTCTGATTATCATACAGGACCCATGATTCGGTGCAGTAGAGGTTCCTGTTTTGTCCTGACAAGGAGCGACATGCAGACTTTCAAACACCTTGTCTTGTTGGCTGTTGTCAACTCGTGAGGCATCCAAGTGTCCAGCTTTTTTACCTTACCCAGTGCAGCCAGTCGCCGAACAAGTGTTGTGTGGTGGACACCTATCGCTGCCGCTATCTCACGACATGTTTTCCAGGTGTCACCTTCAACCACACTTAGCAGAACATTGTCAGAAACTGCAACAGCTTGGTGACCTTGTCTTCGTTTTGCAGATCCATATCTCTGCTTCGAAATCTTTGCAAACTATCGCTGGATGGTTCGTTCATTGGCTGTGTTCTCCCCAAATGCTTTGTTAATGTTTTCAGCAGCAACTGCAGCAGAATGACCAGTTTAAATTCATAAAGGAAAATGACTCAAGTCAGAATTCTGCATGTTTACTTTGCAAGCCATCTATGTCCAAACAAACCACTCCTGGAACTTGTTCTTCACGAGATAACTATTTATAGCAACTTTGTAATGTAATACCTGCAAAAACTGTGGGAGCTTCCATTCTGCTGTTGGGGGAGGGGAGGCTAGCTGTCCTCAAAGCTATTATATGCCGGACATTTCATTCACACCAACCCAATACAGTCTTCATGACTCAATTTTCCTGACTACGACTTTTTATAATTTTCACAGCAGACCAAGCAGAAATAGTCTTCATAATCTGAACTGCTACTGAATGAGTCTGGGACCGATTTCAAGAACTTCTGTATTTTTTTTTTTCTTCTACAAGAAGCTTTTGAAGGCTGCTTTATGGTGGTTTTACTCTTCTTTTTTTCCCTGCTGCAATTTTTTCATTCTTTAATTTATTTTTAAATGGTGCAGCTGTCAATATTTCTGCACATCTTTTTTTCTGTCTTTTCTCAAGTTTTCTAGGCCCAGCCTTTGGGAAAGATTGAAAAGCTCGGGTGAAAAAAATGTTGGTAATATTAGTGATCGCTGTAGATCACTTTCACCTGATGTCGATGGTTGTGGTTCAGTTTGGTTTGATGTTGACTGTTTGAATCTATCAATAACAGTTGAAGAAAAATTCTATTTATCATGAGGCTCAGTTGTTTCTGACTATTTTAATTCTTCAACTGTGAATTAGGCCTATTTTCAGTTTCAGGTGCATATAGGTCAGTTATGAAAGCAGGAGCAAAATCAACATCTATAAGATTTCTTTATTGAATGGCATGATTCCAGTCACTTCAAAGCCTCTTGTAATGTTCTTTGGAGTAGCTGCTCTTGGAAGGGCTTCATTAACTACAGCCGATAGATCATAAATTGTCATAGACTTCTTAAGGTTGTTTCGAAACCACATATCCTTAGCTGTATTTACATATTAAAGATCCATAAACAGATTGATCCAATGGCTGGAGGCAATGTGAGCAATGAGGAGGAAAAGAAAGGAGTACAACCCCAATGGCTTTCGCAACCTGTAGCATCTCGATTCCTAGATGTGATTTGTGATTGTCCAGTAACACCAATACCTTTCAATCTTGTGATGGTCTGACACATTTGATAAAGTGTTTCATGAAAGCACAAAACTGCTCAGCCATCCACCCAGATTTGTTTCTGGCTCCAATGCATCCTGGTGGCCCGCCTCTGATGAAGTGGTCTTTAAAATGTACTCGAGGAAAGAGGAACGTTGGTGGAATTGAATTACCAATTGCATTCACAGCAGCAGACACGGTAACAAGTTAGCCTCTTTCTGCAGAAGTGATAGCATCAATTTGCTTAGTTTCTTCTCGTGTTTTAAATCAACCCCTATTACAACCAGCCCCGGTTTCCCCTACTGATTAATGATTTCATAATGCCATTTATAATACTAATTATAATTAACAATACATGTAATTTATTTAAATGCCTTACTAATTAATGATTTGACAGTGCCATTTATAATAATAAATGTAATTTATATAAACTTTAAATTATCAAATAATGCGCTAGTTGAGTTTCCAATAGAAAAGTCTGAGACAGTTGCTATTGCAAGTTATGACATTTTTCAAAGTATCTGTTGGCAGCAATGTAAAGGCTCAAATTTAATTTTAAGTTTGACACTATCGGGCCGCAGATTATGCTCCCCTTGCGTAGAGGGACGTGAAGGGGAAGCTACGTGAGTGGCGCGCTCTATTATATTGCGCCAGATGAAGGGTTAATACTTCCTAAATCCAGTAGATAAAGCGCTGATAAAAATACTAAAGAACTGCCACGACATCTGTCGGCCATTCAGCAAACTACATGGAAACTCCTTCCTAATATGATTCTGTTGGGTGACGAGATGAGGGGTTTAGGAAATTGAAAAACATAAACATGGATATAAAACAAAAGTTAAAACAGTTTTTAATAAATAAGCAGGTAGAGTATTTATTACCCTGACCATGATCTACGATTACTGCTCATGTTACAATCATAATGTCAACATATTTCTCACATTCCTATGTAATAACGCGTTCAGAGTTGTCTGCTAATCCAACCATCAAATGAAAGTAAACAAAAATAACAAAATAATCAACTTTTGAAAAACATTTAAGTCATTTTTCTCTCTAATTAATATAACAGAAGCGGTTCTATAAAAATCATTTGATAAAAAACAAATAAATGCTGCGCAAATTTTTCTAGTTTGAATTTCACTTGCCACTTTGCAACATTAAAAACAGGGTTATTTATATATCATCAAAATAATTTAAAATATTCAGAAGTAATCAGTTACGTTTATATATTACATTTGAAGCCATTCACATGTATAGATATCCGTAGTACGATAGTTGAGGTAAATCACATTGGTTGTAATCAGTTATGGCTTTCTGGGAAGAAAGTTGAATTTTCATCAACTGATGAAATGCTTCTTTCATTCATTACCTGATTGAAATCAACGAGCATCAAAAACTGAAAAGATGTCCTAGTCTGGAAAAAGGCTTAAAGATTCATTGCATGCAAATCATTTGGATTAAAAGAATATGCTACTACATGTACAGGCTTTTATTAGAACTTAAATCGTAGCTTCAGTATTAATATTAATACTGCAACTGAATGATAAAATATATTGATTTATTGACTAATATTAAGGTGACGAACTTTTTTACAATGAAAAGGAGGACACACATAATTGAAGGAAAAAAAATATCGTAAATAAAAGAAATATTTTATAATATTCATTACAACAATAATACACTATAATATGATAAATGCATAATAAAAACATTTGTAACATTATATATTGTAATTATGCTTACATGCCTATTAATTATTATTTAAATGAATATTTTTCCATTGAATGAATTTTTTTGTCAATACATCATATTCTAACAATATGTTGAAAATATCTTCAAATATCGAAAAGGAGGACACTGTCGAGGGAGGACAGAACTTACAAAAGAAGGACTGACCTCCCTAAAGGAGGAGGATTGGTCACCTTACTAATATGACAGTATTAAGTAGTGAAGCTTTTAAATAAGTAATGGGGTTCGCACTGCAATTTTAGGCATTTAAACACAGCATTGATAGCTAAGTATTAAGAGGAAACTTAAATTTCAAATATGATGAAATTACTTATAATTTGATATCATAGCATAGTTTCTATAAGAACCTCATCAAAAACATTAAATCAGAAGTGGTCAAACCTAGATAGGAAATTTTGGAGATTTAACATCATTAAAGCAGTTTTGTGAAACGTTAGTATTTGTAAAGATAGGGAGAAATTTTGCACTGATAAACACTAGGTCCATCTTTTAATGTGTTAGTATTTGTATTAAAAGTAATCAAAAACACATGGAAGTAGAAAACTAGTTTTATTTGTAGACATAAGAAATTACCAGTAACAAAATCTATTATAACTCCTTTCCTGATTTGGAAAGATGAGAGAGTTAATTTTCCTTAATTCTACGTATGATGTCATAACAAGAGAATAAGTTATTTTAATAGCAAACCACTACTTTACTATCACAAATACCATTACACCACAGTTATCAATATGTATATTATCATTTCATTTCAGACCAATCTTTCATTTTCACGAGCAATATGCCATTCCAGAGAAGAAAGTCTAGAACTTCTTTCTTAAAATTATTGTTATGAAATAATTTTAAACCAAATGATTTAAATATACGTTTAGTATATATTAAATATCATGGCACAATGTTGAACTAATTGTATTTGGTTAAAAGTGAAATATATATTATTTTCAATATAACTTTTCTTTTTAAAAATAAAGCTTTTTAAGAATCAAAAGTTTCTTAAGATTCTTATTTTTTTTTAAGGTTCAATCTGATAGAAATTTTGAATTTCATACTTTTTCCCTTTATATATGGTTTTAATTTGAATACATTTATATTTAAGGGTCATTTACGTTCTCCAACATCACCAACAGAAAGCCATGTGGTAGGTGGCCATTATACCAGTGATTCTGCAGTGTCCAGAGATAAGGTGAATAATACTGTATTTTTACTGAAGTAAAAAATAAACTTTTTCCAACTTCATCAATGTTTGTTTTAAATTATTATTTCAATGTCTTGTATCAAGTGTTTGTATCACTTAAATATCAAAAAAAAAAAAAATATAGTTACTTAAAGACGATAATAACGAGGTCAAGCTCTGCAAACACTGTTGTAATCTTTCCTCCCCATCCCTACTTACTTTATACCCTTTCACCCCTATTTTTTGAAGTTCCGAGTCCCAACGCCTGAAGGGACTACCTTCCTGAGTTAGACGAACTGTACTGGTTATTTATATTGTTCTGCAGATTAGATAATTCTAATTTTATAATCAACAGTTTCAATGAAATTAATGAGTAATGTTTCTGGATTATTCAATATTTCAATATTTGTTAAGATAAAGTAACTACTTTGTTAACTATATTCAGTCAATATCCTGTTCTTCAATTAATAATCAAACTAAATACATTATATAAAATGAATAAGCAACAAACAACAAATGTTTTGAATACATTTCAGTAAGTTTTACTCATCAGGGGAATTGTAATTATCTTTTTAACATTATTAAAAAAATGGGATAAAAACACACAAGGCTAAAATAGTTTAAAACACATACATACGTCACAGGAAGCTTTTCGGATCCTGTATGGCCTCCTTTGTCAACCTCAAAAGCAACCATATAGGATCATAAAAGCTTCCTGTGATGTATGTATGTGTTTTTAAACTATTTTAGTCCCATTCTTTTAAAATTGTCCATAGTTAACACATTAAATTATGAGCAATTCATTATTAAATGTCCACAAAACAGCAATAGGAAAAACTTCATTAATGTTAACTCAAAACAACTCTAGCCATGGTGGATAAGACTTACATTAAAAAAAAACAAAAAATGATATCTTTTGCACTGTTAATATTGACAAGATACCGAACTTTTTACCCTTTACCAATGTTTTTAATATGCCAATTTTTAATTCTTTTAATTAATTTTTGCTTGATGAATGAGGCTGATAATATCTTTCTTTTATCTCTTTATTTAAATTCTGGATTGATTTTGGTTCCAGGTGAGAAACTGCTTTTTTCTTTCTTTTACATTTTTTTTT
>JAFIDM010002131.1:29758369-29769988 GCA_023159025.1 Thereuonema tuberculata
GGTTCCAGGTGAGAAACTGCTTTTTTCTTTCTTTTACATTTTTTTTTTTCTTATGCTTCGTGGAAGTGCAGTTGAAACTTCAAAAATTGAGGTTGATAAGTGAAAATGAAGAGATATCGTGAAAGTTTAGTTGATCTGCCGCATAATCCCTTTCTTTCCTTTAATTTTGACTTATTATGTCACTGTATTAAACATTTATCTACTTTTAAAAATTTTAATAAATTGGGTTGGTTGTAAATTACATTTTTTGGTTTGTTCTGTTTCTTTGTGTGTGTATGTACATTTTCTCTTTAAAGTTGGTTCCATTCTTAATGTAAATGTTACAAAGTTTTGCATTGTTACTAAGTAAGTTAAAAGTTTTGAATATATAAAGACCACAAAAAGCTTTCTACTTATAATACTACTTTCCACTTGAAAAATCAAACGATTTTCAAATTTCACTTAAGAAATAATGGTTAACAAGTTAATTTTTTGTTTCTGTTTCCTATTTCTTTCATTTGGCTTCAAAGATAACACTGTGGTTTATGGATTATACATTTTCTCCATCATTTTCAAATGAACACATATTGAAATATTACTTTGAATTAAAAAATTTTAAAATTTTAATAAATTTTATTTATTATTTTTTAAAACTTGAATAAATTATTGATTATTTTAAAACTTGAATAAAAGAACAATGATAAAACTAAAAGTAGTTAAAAGGATAATTGATGAATACTTCTCTTAAATTATCTTTAACTACATACAGTAGTAAATATTATTTTGTTATTCTTCATCTTTAAAAGGCTGAATTCATCATTCATCCTTTTGAATATGAATTTGGACAAATTTTGAAAATAATATTTATAAAGCTCTGGAGGATCTATCTTTTAAAAGAATTAAATTCGGAAACAAAATAGGAATCTTATTCTTTCGTTGTTGCTGTTTGGATTGTAAATAGTGGGCTTTCCTGTACAGGGATGAAAAGGCATTTGCAATTGCTCGAATTTGAGGAACTTGACAGAATACAGATCAACATTCCAGACTATCCCTTCTTATGTACTATTTTTCTGTATAATTTCTTCCATAGTCATCATTATGCATTGGCTGTGAACAGTTTTACTAAGCAAAGAAAATGTAATTTTAAAATTTGAAATTAATATTTTATTTTATAATATCTGCACAATAGTCTTGACTGCTTGCAGATGTTGAATAATTGAGATTGTGGCCCATTAATGTAAGAAATTGTTAAGAAAACTAATTTTATTAGTCTAAAACTAGCATTTTTATTGAATTCTTTAGGCATTTTATTTAACAAATAAGCTGCTTATATAGATAGTTTACACATTTGTAATTGTTAAATGATATTTATTGAATGACTAGCTGTACCCATGCCATTCAAAGAAAGAAAGTGTTTGTGTTTTAATTCTGTTTATTGAAGTGCTTTTGGATACACAATATTTTTTGTTTTTCCGTCTGGTGCATACACGAATAAAACAGAAGGTTTTCCGATGCGTGAACAGGTCACATACAGCTGTCCATGTGTGAAGTACGGGTTTTCCAAAGTTAGTCCACACCCTTCTAGTGATTGTCCCTGTGCTCACATGCGCCTGATATTGTAAAATGGTTCCACTAATTCAGAAACATTTGCAGGCGTGCACACAACAACTCATCAAAGTTTCATCGCAATCTGATGAATGGTATGGAATACATGTGGGACAAACAAACAAACAAACGTTCATTTTTATATATAAAGATGTTGTTAAATTTCAGTATATTGAATAAACTGATTTTTTTTTTTTTGCCTCTCTCTAAAAAAAACATGCTAATGAATTTACCTTCTTCATATTATACAAATATTCAAAAAATTAATGTAAATTGAATTTTAAACAAATAATCATGATTACTTCATGTTTCTTACGTTAACTATTCTTTTAATGCAGGATGAAGGGAAAGAGTTGCTCCCAGATCCCCCCACTGATGAGGAAATTTTAGCAACAATTGAAGATATTTATTTTACTGATGATTCTTTTGATGCCGGTGAATATGAACTGAAGGTAAATGTTTACCTAATTTAGTTATTGTTTAAAATCCAAACTAAAACTTCATTTGAACAACATTTTTGGATCATGGCATGAAAAAAAAAAATTACAAATAATTTGAAAAACACACTGATTTATGTCATTATATATTGACATTATTGCTTACTACATTTACAAATCTTGTTAAAAAATGTTTATGAAGTAATATCACAAATTTGCTAAATATTATCATAAGTTTAAATGCAATTTGTTACATTATTGTAGAAATAAGAAAGAGAAAAAAAGTTGTAGTAAACATTTTTAGTGGAATCGACCTATAATCAACATCATTCCTTTGATTTGTTCAAATTATTCTAAAAAAAGCTGACTCTTTTGATGAGGCCGTATCAGGTTAGAGATTTGTACAGGTGCAATTTCTACAAAAATTTTTACTCTTTACTGACTGATTCTTGGTCTGAACTGTCTTGGGTAGGTAGTTTCTTTCGCTTATAATACCTTTACCCAATCAATTGATTTTATTTTTTTTCCATTCTAGCCTAACTGAGGCAGGGCACAGATATTACAGTAGCATTAAAGGCTACATCTATGTAACTATTTCAAAGCATTTCTGAAATGGAGTAAACATGAAAATACTATGAGAAATATGACCAAATCCTAACTTCAAAATGAATACATTAAGAATAAATAAATAAAAACTTAATTCAATTTATTAATTCTCAACTCGTCACTTTTGACATACCTCAAGCATTATGTATCAACAAAATGAAGCCAAATTTTCACTACTTAGGTTGGATGCCCCTGAAACACAAATTTCCTGTACTAAATTTTCTTTTCACTGCTTTCTAGTTGGCATATTTAGTATATTTCTATTCAGATTCAAATCATCATTGTATTGTCGGCCCTAACAGCCTTTAAAGTCATGTTAGATCTTATCTGTGCAGACCTCTAGATTGGCTACGCTGTATTATTATTCAACTACACTGATATCCTTAAATTAAGGGTTCTTGCAAAACGAACAGTTCTGGTTGTCCGGTCGGGACCAAGTAGGTTTATTAAACATATTATCAAATCTTATTTCAGAAATATGAAAAGAAAAAAACCAAGTAAAATTGAATAAAACTCAAATGATTTTAAAACCAACATCATATGTTTCCCAATTGGATTAAATATCAACAAAGAAATCAAAGAATTATGTTTTGAACAGAAAATAAAAATTATTCAATTTAAAGACAACAAATTATTTAATTTACATGAAAAAACATATAATGAAGATCTTTTAAGCATGGGTATCATTTACCAATTACAATGTAGGAATTGAAATGAAATTTATTACGGAAGTTCTGCCAGAACACTGAAAGAACGATTATCTGAACACATTAGAGCTTTTAAAAATAAACAACCAAATTTGTCAGATTGGGCATATCATACGATAAAATTTAATCACAATCCGGACCCCATTGCTAAAGTGATCTACAAATTCAGTGATGAATTAGATAGATTGCTTATTGAATCATGCTATATAAATTCAAATACAGTAAACCTCTCAAATCCGGCCTGGTCTTGAGTAAATTTTTTTTTTTTTTTAGTAACTAAATTTGTTTCCCTATTTTGTTTCCCTATCCGCACATATTCATTATGAGTGAAAAAAAGAAAAAAAAACTTTGTCACTATGGAACAGAAGCTTAATGCATTAAGGAGATTGGATGCAGGGGAATCTGCAAAGCAAATATCACTAGAGCTTGCTGTCGGAAAAAGCACATTTGTATTGTTTTAATAAACATTTGAGTGCAAAATTATGAAAATGGGGTTAAATTAATTAAACCTGGAATTACATCTTCACAAAAATTGAACTATTGAGTTATTTTAAGAGCACTATCGGTAGTCCGACTTTTCTGTAATCCGGCCTACTGGGCGCCACATTAGGCCAGATTTGAGAGGTTTTACTGTAAATATTTTAATAAAAACAAAATTCTGAAAATCTCTAATATTCTTTTAAAAATGTTTAATATTTTAAAAATAATCAGAATTTTTAAAAAAAAATATTTGAACAAGAGAAATTTGAAAACATAACAATAAGAAAGATTTCTTTAAGAAATTTATAACATATTATTGTTATTATAAAATATCTTTGTCAATATTATAAGAGCATTTAATATTGTAATCGCATGTTTTTTGCTTATTATTTATTAATTGAATTATATCATAAAGATGTAATATATCAATTGTAATTCGGAATTTGTATATTCAATTGTAATTTTGGAATTTGTATATTCAATTGTAATTTTGGAATTTGTATATTCATTGTTTGTTTTATGTTCAAGGAGAGAAATAGTTTTATTTCTTCCTTTTTCGACCTGAAGAAGAATAATCCATTAGATTATTTAAAATATTGTCGTTATTATGGAGAAAAGAATTTATAGAAGAATTTATCGTGAACCTTTAATAAAATTTATCAGAAAATGAAGAATTTTAAAGCACTAACATCCGTGTTTAATATGTTGTACATTAAAATAGCATAAATTTAATTTACAAATATTTTCTTTTATTTTAAAGAAATTGCCAGATGTTTTAGATTTAAATCAGATCCGAGAAGACCGACAAAGGTTGCGAAGGCAGTTACATGTAGTAAGTTTTTATCTCCTAGAAATTGATGATTAATTTTGATAGTTAATTAAAGATTTACTTTGCTGCTAAATTTCACAAGATTTTTGTTTTTGTTTTTTTTTTGGTTAATATTTTATTTTTATTTTAAAGGTTTCCAGAAGAGTGTCTGATTTGATTCTTCAGAATCAGCCAGCATATATGAAAGAGCTTCATCATGTTACTGAACTTCAAGATGATCTTCAGCAAGCATTGTCTACATGCAGAAATGGCAGGAGGTTAATAGTTTTAATTTTTCTTTTGAAGATTTTAGAAATGATCACAAAATGAAGATATGATCAGTGAAAGGCTATAATTCACATTTGAAAATAAAGCAATCAGATGTACAAAGTGAGTTGCCGAAACATAAGAGGGGATGTTAGAAAGCCACACTTCAAAGTTGTTTTGGTAAAATAGGATTACGATATATGATACAGCTAAGAACAGAGAAATTATAAATAAAAAAGCCAAAGTGTAGAGCTATTGTTTGATTGCTTCATTTGCTGTTTTTAAGACGAGTTACTTAAATTATGACATCATTCATCCTTCTGCTTTCAAACGTTTAACTGTTCTACAATTCCTGTACTGTGATTGGTAGAAAACAAATTCAACATTTTATTATGCCTTTAAAGAAAATAAGAAGTAGTTATCATTTATGTTCTTCAGAAAAAGCAGCAATGAAACATTTGCATGCTGTAAATTCAGGGTAACAGCTTCTTTGTAAACTTTGAATAAGGATTAAGGGGTTAATGACATCACACAACATTACAAATTCCTGCAACTTTTTTGTGAAGTAAACCTTACATTGAGTTTCGAAATTTCATTGATATCCTTCTATTCCAGATTTGTGAATATTGTATATTTTTAGAAATTAATAAGGGCATTTGGCAAATTGGACATTGCTTCCAAAGGGTAACCTGTGTGCTGCTACTTCTCCTCTTCTATCTTGTCAGTTTGTTTCTTTGTGAAGCTAACATGTATTAATAATGTAAGGGTGATATGAATAATTACTGTCTCCCTTGTGAGATAGTCAACTGTTATCAGTAGTGTAGGGCTGGATGATTGTATGTTCTATTTTGATATCAGAATATCCTTGAATACTGTTGAGGACTTGCTGGTATTGTAAGAAGTTTTGTCCTTGCTATTAAACAGTACAGTCTTCCTGAAAGTCCTGTTTTCATAAATCTGACATATATTGGAACATGAGTACGCTCAGTTGGAAGATGAAGAATCAATAAAAATTGTTCAGGATTGTCATAAGATAGGCAGTGCAAATTTTATAAATCCTTCAATTTGCTGTAAATTGGTTAAATTGGTCTCACTTTGAAGTTCATCTGTAAGTAAGTGCTTTAGTTGCTGCTTGTAACAAAAAGACATGCCATGAAGTGGAAGTTAGCTTGAAATTAGGATCTGAAGATTCCTAATTTAAGGAAGAAATAAGGAATGATGGAAGTGTGTTACTTCTTCATATAAATTACTATTTATTGCTACTTTCACTTAGTAGCTGAACATTGACAGAGAAGTGTTGGAGAAACATCTAAAATTTTAAGTTTCTAACCAATGATTCTGAATAAGAAGAGGAGAAGTAAAAATATGTCGGCAGGCAGAGTAGACAGTTAAGATAAAAAAAAAAATCTATTTTTTGGAAAGTTGGGAATATAGATGGGATGCTGTAGTAGTAATATTAATTTTTGGTAAATTTAATCTTTCAAAAGAATTAAAATTAACCATTACTTCCAGACTGAGAATTGCAGTCTGGCAATTGCAAATAACTGGCAACCATTGTAAAAAGTAAATACCTTTCACATTAGAAACTAATACCATTAGAGGCTATAGAATGAAAAATGAAAGAAATCTTAAAATTAGTTTGTCATATTAAAATAAAATTTTCAATTAAATAAAGTTTAGAATATAATCCAGATTTAAAGGTATCATTATTTAATTAAAAGAGTTCTGTTGTTACTTGTGAAATACTGATGCCCTTTTTAATAATATTTTTAAATTTCAGTTGTCTTACTAGAGCGAAGAAACAGTTTACAGTAGCTAGTCTTGGAATTTTGTCTAATTATCGTAAACGACAGCAGTTACTGGGACTTTTACATTCGCTTCGAACCATCAAGACCTTAGTAAGCAGTTAATATTATCATTATTATTAAAGTTTATGTTGAAGTTTTTTTGTAGAACTTTTTTGTTTTATGCTTTTTTTTTAACTATTTCCTCACAAATATTTTCCATCATTAACAATTATGGCCAAAGTAAAATAAACTGTTAATTAACTACTAACAAAAGAACTTCACAATACAATAAAATTACAATAAAGAAAAAAATATTTAAATATGTAGCTTATTATTGGAAATGTTTTTTTGTATGTGTGCTCATATCAAGTTACCTCCTTAAATAATGATAGTGACTCAGATCAGAGACTAAAATTTATGCTCAGTCTGGATATTACTGCTGAATTTTAAAATTTCATCACGTTTTTTAGTAACATTTGCTTATTCCAGTATCCAGAAATGGTTCTTTATCCTGGCTTATTTTGTGGTAGCTAACGGTGGCATGATAATACCACTATTCCTTTTATATATTCCTTTCAACAAAGTTCTCAAACTTGTCATTTAATTGCCATATCAGATTTCTATCTCAATTGTCTACAGGTTGAAGGAACCAGATTTGATCTCCAGTAAGGGTCAGGCATTTTTAAGTCTTATTTCCCTCCTCTGAATTGACTCTGGGTTTTAACTGAAGCCCTCTCAATTGTCGACTTCTTTTCAGAGTTAGAGACAGCCAAATACATACTTGTCCTTAACTGAAGGACGAATGGTTGGGGAATTGTCTTTGTCTGAAATTCTGTGCATGAAGGACTAATTCTACAAATCTGAACTGTTTGTCATGGCTCAAAGACATCATCTCTATGATTTCACCTGGGGAAGGATTATCGAAAAGTTGGAAGAAGGTCACACGATCACTGATGTTTGGAAACACGCATAGTGTTGTCTCCAGGCTCTGGGCAGTAGATCAAATGACTGGAATGTGTTCCAGATGCACGCAGGAGATCGCCCTCACACTACGACTGCACATGAAAGACCAATATTAGCGGTAAAAGCTAAACGTGACTGATGGGAGACTGCCAGTCAGCTTGCAAGTTGCTCCATTCCAGCACTGGAATGAGGGTATCCCACCAAACTGTGGCTCAACAACTGTGATATGTAGGGCTATATTCTTGAAGGGCGGTCATCTGTGTGTTAAATTGGACTATGGATCAATGGGCCGATGTGCGGTTCTTCAACAAAAGTTGATTCAGTCTGAAATCGGATTCCAGGCGTCAATTCATCTGGTGGAAATGGGTATGGTGTACCAGCAGGAAACAATACATTGATCCATTGGTACATTCGAATTTTGGTGGAGCTGACACCACTGCAAACGCCGCATACTGTGCTCTCTGAATAGTGGCACACAGATGACTTGTAGATTGTTTCTGGTATGAAACTCTGCTTAAGGAAACCTTTAGTTGAATCCTTAAAATCAGAGTATTAAAAATGCTCAAGAAAGAAATGTCTCTGTTAATATTTTATAATTAAGAACAGTGTTACATATGTAGTAAAATGTTACATTCCTATTCACCAATTTTGTCTTTTTATTGATCCTTCGCTTATTTTTTTTTTTTTTTCTTCTATAAGCAGCCCAAATTTAACGACTTTTATCATTGTAGACCTTTTTTTTGTATCAGTCTGATGAGCATAACTGTACACAAAAATTAGTCACCATTACATAGATGGTAATTTTAATGTAATACAATAAGTATTAAATATCTTTAATCATTCAGTACTGTTTTCAGAATCTGTGGTTACTCCCATTGGAGTGTCAGTATACATGGTTGCTACTGTGAATCATGATTAAAAGTGGATGAGGAATACAAAAAGTATAACTGACAACCATTGGAATCATTTCTAGCAGAATTGCTATAGTAGTTTATGGGAAGTGAGAAGTTACTTTTAGTGAGAAATTTGAGAAGTTTTGAGAAATTGCATGTTACACATCTTTGTCCATTGAGCTTGTTTGGGAATTGCTTTCTTAGACTTACTGCAATATTACTGTAATATTGTAAGTTGTAGCATTCCAGTCATGTTTAAATGACATTCAAACAAAGTTCAGTGTACGTTATAGATTGCACTGTAATCTTAATCATTGTATTTTTAGAGCTGAGTAAGCTTAACTAATGTATCAACCAATGTTGAGCAAATTACATGTTACATTTTAACATGCTATTTTATTTAAAATGTTTTTCATTTATTATTTTTTTTTTTTTTTGAAAGCAACAAACTGATGTTCGATTGAGAGAAATTTTAGAGGTAAGTAGATTAAAACTATATAATTTTTCACAAAGAAAATTGATTTATGACATTAAAAACTTCAGAATCCAGAACTTGCTTGAATCCCTTGAAAATTTATATCAATTATTATTATTATTAATTCACAACCTTCATTTTTTTTTATTTGTTTCAAAAGTCATTGGTTATTGGTCAAAATTCTGTATCAATATTCCAGGTATCCCTACTTTTCGATGGTTTTCAAAAATTGGCTCTTTCGACCCTTTTGATAATTTCATTATAGTTATCAAAACAAAGTGCGTTATTTATGTTTTTCAATGATCAAATACATTTACAAGCTAATAAAAGACTGGGTTCTTCATTTTGATGATTTCCAGTTTTTAAAAATGCTCTGGTGCCTAACTTGTTGAATAAGTGGGAGATGCCAACATATTGTTTAAGATTTTATCCCAGGCTTGTCCTCAGTACAAGTTGCGTTGAAAACAATCAAAACTCCTAAGCAATGTTCAGCGAGTAACAGAAACTTAGTATTTTTCCCAATAAAAATGAAAATCTGGATTTTCAACACAACAATAACAGTAATAACTAGATATACGAGGGCCGTTTTTTTTTTCAACCTCCGATCGCTTGGTATAAACGCTACGTGAGTGGCAAAAAGCGGACATGCGCCGTAGGCTACTGCGCAACTCTCGCACTACACAATCTGCCATTTCCGACCTCAAGGCGTCAGTCTGTGTTGCACTACAGCCACGTAAACATGGCTGCCATCATTGTTTCTCCCGCCAAGTGTGAAATACAAAGTGTAATTCGGTTTCTGCAAGCAGAAGGGAATAGTGCAGCAGAAATTCATCGAAGAATGAGCCGAGTGTACGGTGATAAGTTCATGACTGATGGTGTTGTGCGTGAATGGTGCTGAAAGTTTGAAGATGGCCAAAATTAAGTGCATGATGAAGAAGGCCAAGGTCGCAAGTCTGTCGTTACAGCCAACCTTGTTGAACGAGTTGACAGAATGGTTAGAGAAAACCGTAGGTTCACCGTACCTGCTTTGTCTATGAAATTTCCAGAAGTTTCAAGATCTGTTGTACACTCTATCGTTACTGAACATTTAGGCTACAAAAAAATTTGTGCTCGTTGGGTTCCAAAAATGTTGACGGACGCCCACAAAAGTTGCCGAATGGCGTCAGCTTTGAAATTCCTTGACCGTTATCAAGATGAAGGAGAGAACTTTTTGAAATCAATTGTGACTGGAGATGAAACTTGGATCCAATATGACACACCGGAAACAAAACGACAATCTCAACAATGGATGCATTCAAATTCACCAAACAAACCAAAAAAATTCAAACAAACATTCAACAACAGAAATGTTATGGCTACTGTGTTTTGGGACCAAAAAGGTGTGTTGCTTGTAGAGTTTATGCAGCCCGGAACCACTATCAACGCAGCTGTTTATTGTGAAACTTTACAACGTTTGCGGAGAGCCATTCAAAACAAACGAAGAGGAATGCTGACTTCTGGAATTGTGCTGATCCATGACAACGCTCGTCCACACACTGCTGGCACAACCCTACAACTCCTTGAACAATTTCAATGGGACATTTTCGATCACCCGCCGTACAGTCCTGACTTGGCACCCAGCGACTTTCACCTTTTTCCTGAACTGAAGACTTGGCTAGGAGAGCAGCGCTTCCAAACAAACCAAGATCTTCAAAACAACGTCAATGCTCATTTTAAATCATTGGCGGCAACATTTTTTGAAGAGGGCATTGGGAAACTTGTCCACAGATACGATAAATGTCTCAATCTTTTCGGTGATTATGTTGAAAAGTAACCATAAGTGTACAAAACTTTTGGTAATAAAATAATTATTTTATATGAATTTGTCTTTTATTTAAAGCCTATCAGAGGTTGAAAAAAAAACGGCCCTCATATTTATTGCTTACTATCTGAGCATGCAGGGATTGGGGATGGGGGCTATTTTGAGGGATATAAGTAACAGAGCTCAAAATAATTATGTAT
This sequence comes from Thereuonema tuberculata, assembly GCA_023159025.1. Taxonomy (NCBI): domain Eukaryota; kingdom Metazoa; phylum Arthropoda; class Chilopoda; order Scutigeromorpha; family Scutigeridae; genus Thereuonema; species Thereuonema tuberculata. The sequence goes on from JAFIDM010002131.1 coordinate 29,769,378, forward strand.
TCAGTGGAACCACAAACAAGCATCATAACAAAGTTTAAGGAAATTGGCCCATTCACTTTAAAGTGAGATGCAGGCATCATTTTTGAGGCATAGGGCGATGAAGACCATAATAATCATGCTCATGTTTTAAATTGAACCACAAATTTGTACATACAAGACTGCAAAAGACTATATTGTCCTAGTTCAATGAAGCCAATTCCTTCTGCATCGTACTGTGAAAATTCTACATTTTCTTGCAGAGAATGAGAGAAGTACTTTTCATTGCGCTTTCAGATATATTTGACAATCCCAGTGACAGTTTCTGCAGAAGAACATTTTTTTTCTAAACTGAAATTCAAAAATATACATGAAGTCAATTAAGTCTGTCTTAGACGTTTGTTGACTTCAACAAACATCTAAGACAGACTTAATTCTTTGGCAACACTATCAGTTGAGAGTGAAAAAGCAAAACATGTGAATTTCCTTGAGATTTTAGAAGAACTCACAGAACAAAAAGCTCGCAAGATTTAATCGGACAATTGAAGAAGTGAGATATTTGAATAAACTGAAATGCATTGATTGAGGAATGAAGAACTTTGTAAAGAATAAATTATATTATAATGCACCACCCT
>JAFIDM010002131.1:29784066-29795408 GCA_023159025.1 Thereuonema tuberculata
AGCAATGGTTGGCTGGAACGTTTCAAAGATAGACATTGCCATTTTTTAAAACGATTAAAATGTGTAACTATAAAAAAGTGTTTTGTTTTTTTTATTATTTTCCGCTCATTCATTTGCATGTATCGATGTCTGAAAATCTTGTTTTTCTCACCGAATCCTACTGCAATTCATGAAAATACTGTATTTCAGTATTTTTTTTTTTATGCTTTTTTTTTCAAAAATTCCCATTCCGCTTAAGTCGTTGAAAATGTTTGGTCCCTTGAGTGACGACTTAACGAGGTTTTACTGTAGTGGAAAATTTAAATACTTTAAATCTTAAGTAGAAATTTAACGTGTGTGAAATGTATTATAATTTTATAAATAAAGAGGCCAAAACACATAATTTAAAACTTTCAACACAATAAAATTTTAGTCGTCGACGAGTCCACGCCCCGCAGGCGAGCTGAAACCGTTATAACTTATGATGGTTAGCCACGTTAATTTTGCTGTATGTATTAAAATGTAAATACTTTACAAAAAAAAAAACAACCTTAAAATTAGTAATATATTCTAAAAATACTTCAAATAACAATAAAACAAGGGGATTCTTACTGCAAAATAAAATATATACATCGGAACAAAAACTCTTTTACAATTTAATAATAAAGAATTATTACCAATTTACACGAATAATACAATTTCGAATAACAATTATAATCTTAGAGATATAAATAACTTCAAATTGGAATATCTAAAAATGTTTAACAATTAAGGAGAATGCCAACCAAATAAATTATTACAAGATGTTATGAATAAAATAAATCTAAAAAATCTGCTAAAATTTTCTAAAATTTCAAATTAAAAAAAAAATGATTTCAAATTGGTTTCTAATAATTGGTATAAATCTCTGATTGACTAGAACTAAAATTCTAGATATTTTTTTCTCACTTGGCATAATGATAATTTTTGACTTAGTGATAGTTATATGTAAATGATTTATTATGTATTATTTAAATGTTATTTTTGTATTTTAATTCCTACCAGCTGTTGATGGGATTTATTTGTAATCTTAACAGGACTAAGTTTTGTAATAAGTTAAAATAATTAAAATAATATTATTAGTTACTGTTTACTCTCTATTAATTACTAAATAATTGCTAGAATTTAAATCACTATTTAATTTCTATTAAATTACTGGATTTCTGTCGCTGTCCTAAACAATGGAATTAAATCCTTTTAGCTAATTAATTTTTGGCTTTAAAAGATTAAAATTGATCCGATTTCGTCAACTTACAAAAATATTGCTAATTTTTTAAGAAACAAAAAGAATAATAAAAAAATACTGATAGAGAAATGGAAGGTATTTTTTAACAATTTGTTTAATATAGGAAACATAAAACTTACAAGAAGATAACTTGGTTAAAGTTTACTTCGAGAAGGAATAACAATTAACAAGTATTGAGTTGGCCAAAAAAGTTCGTTCTTTTTTTTACGTAAGTTGGCTCTAGTAGCGCTTAGGTGTCTCTAACGTCATTCGATTATTTTATTAGATTGTATTGTGACAGCTATCCTATCAGCGTGCATTTAAAACAAAAACAAAAATTGGTGAATTTTGTATCGCCAATTTAATATTGAAGATGGGAAACAATAAACACGCAAGAACGCATGTTTCTTTGATGGCCAGGCAAAAACTGTTACAGCTTGTTTGGGAAGTTCTGATTCATCCGCCTTAATCACCAGACATTGCATCTTCGGATTTCCATTATTTCGGTCTTTATAACATTTTTTTTTTTTTTTGCTCAAAAAGATAAAAAGTTTTGGGAAGATGGAATTATGAAGTTGCCTAAAAGATGGCAGGAAATAATAGAATGAACTGTTGAAGACATTGTTCAATAAAATTATTGGTGAAAATGAAAAATATGTCTTTATTTTTACTTGACCAAAAAGTTCGTTCGGTTTTGAACTCAATACATCCGCCATGCACTGTGATTGACGAAGATGCTAACAATCAAATCCATTATTAACAATAATTTACACGTCATTATAGGAAATTTAAATACTATTTAAGCAATAACTTTTTAAAGAACTTCTTGTTATTCTTTTAAATAGCAAAACTTCACAGGAAGAAGAAAGACAAGTGAAGGCATAGAATAGATTCACTTCCTTCTCCATACTTTTTCTCTTCTTGAAAATGGATGTCAGTTGATGTCCGAAACGTCAATTTTGATCTTTTTTATTCATCGACTAAAACCTGCATTGGTGTTGGCATTTTTTTTGGCACTTTTTAATCCTTTAGTTACTTATTTCATTATCATTCTTCAAAATGTTAATGAAATACAGTCCTTCTTGTTAGAACTGTCACAGCATGACGTGCACAACAAGACAGTCCACTGAATAGAAAACAGAAATTCTCTAGGTGCTTCTTTTACGAGTTCCGACAGATGACGAACAAATACAAAAGCAGATTTTTTTTTTTTTTGATCCATTAAAAAAAAAAAAAACAGCTCGAGATGAGAAAGTCAACGCAATTGAATTTTGGCGAATAATGAGGAAGTCGGAGTTTTTTCTTTTTGAAGGTGAATTATTCGGTGGGGGAATGTGAAGAACGACTTCAATCTCATTATATTTTCAGCTGATTTTAATTGGGCACCAATAAGCAGCAAATGTGGACTCCATCGATTTCCTATAATAATGCTAGGACTGAAGTGTTAGAAGGACAGGAGTTCGAAATTCTTTGAGATTTAGTCACTCGTGTTCAACTCATTAAACGCTGACACATTTTGTTCAAAAAAAAAGAAGGACCTTCCCTTGGCTGTTTGGAAATTTCCTGTTGAAGGGAGGAGGTGGTTAAATGTTCGATTCCAACTTGCTTTGTCATTTTCTTGGTTTTTAACTCTCCCAAGACTGTCTTCAGATTATTTTATTCTTTTTCTATAAATTCGTTTCTCACCTTTTTTAACAGCTTTATGATAAGAATGGGAAATAGTGGGGAAAAAAAATTTTACATTTTCAATAACTTTTAAGAATAGGAATGTCGTCTTTTAAGAATAGGAGGCTTATAAAATCTATCTGTCTGTCTTTCTGTCAGTGTTCTCTCTCGCCCTAATAACTTCTGAACAGTTGTATTATTATTCTTAAAACTTGGAATGCTTATTTAAGAGCAAGAGTCTTGCAAGAGCGAGAGACTGTTTTTGTTGTATGGTTCGAAGTGCGATCTTCGTATCCGAAGGATCTCTAGTGTTTCCAAGATGGCGAATCCCTAGAAGAATCCATAGAATTTCAAAGGAAAGATGCTGAGGTGGATTCCCGTTGCCTTCCTCAGGAAATCATTAAGGAATGATTTCAGAATTGAAGAGAAAGATTAAGAAGCAGACAAACACAGGAAAGGAAATTTTTCAAACATCCATGCCTATGCCGGGATTCGAACCCAGGTTCCGACATATCTGCGTCGTGGGAGGCCGCCGCATAATCTAGGCTAGGCCGTTTTGGCCTAACTGTTATACTTTTATTTATTTTATTTTTTTTCTATGTATGCCTTTGTTGAGAAAATACAAAGATGACAAAAATTCCCAAAGGAAAACAATTAGAATTGAATCAATGGATTTTTTTATCAATATCCTAAACAAAGGATAGTAATCCTATAATCTCTGCGCGAGCTTTAATGTGGTTAAGATTGATTGGATTCAGTCTGTTTAAGTAAGCTAATTAAAATTTGGATTTAACTAAAATTTTCCTAAAATAAAAATATAAAAATATTTACTAGTTGTATTCAGCAGTTATTACAAGACACAAATATTGAAAAATTTTTTTTTTAGTAGTTAAAAAAAAAAAAAAAAACGAAAAAAGAAAAAAAAACGGAGACTTTATGTTTTATTGTTTTCATCGTCCTTAAAAAAAAAAGATTTAAAGAACTTAAACTCTACTTTCATTAAAGTTCTTTCAGAAACTTTCTATATTACTTAATTTTGATGAAAGTAAATGTAATTATTGTGGAGTAAATTACAGGTTATTAACTACCGTATCTACGATACTCAAGTATTTTATCCAACTGGGGAAGAAAAAACACACACACACAGAAGAAAAAAAGGCGAACAGCCAAACCAGTTCCGGGAATCGATCCAAACGTATCAACTGAAGTGGCAGGCCGCCATCTTTGACATGTTTTTCGGTGCTTCGCTTATACGGCGGTTTTCAATTACACCCATTGATGTGCGACGTTTATTTGTAATGAGGAAGCAAGGAAGTTATGTGGGGAAAAAAAAAAGTGTACGGGTCCGCAAGAAATATCAGATTTACGAAACTTAAGGACTTCTAAAGAAGCTGTTATTGTTGGCCACCAAATCATTAGAATAATTAATACAAAGGACCAAACACACGAAAACATATAAATAATAAATAACTTCATTACATGTTGCGAAGGTACTCTTCCTTCGTCGTCAGATAATATGAAATATTTTTTAATCGTTGCAATATTTTTTTTTATTTAATATCATCTGACGACGAAGGAAGAGTATCTTCGCAACATGTAATGAAGTTATTTATTATTTATATCTCTATTGTTTTTGTGTGTTTGGTCCTTTGTATTAATGATTATACACACAGAATGGATAATAACATTAGAATAATTGTTGAGAAATGATTTGAACTTTACAATTCAACCATAACTAAACGAAGTCCGAGGGTCACGCAGAAGTAAAGACTATTGCTTGAGAAGAGTATTTATGAACAGAGTGATTAACTGCTTTGTAGTCAAATCACACGGTCCTTTTTTTCATCATTGTTTTGCTTTCACTGAAATTATCATTAAGTTTTTATCCTATGTTTTATTCTCCCAAATCGAACTGGAATGTGAAGGAAGGCCTCATTTGATAGGCGCTGATTTTTAAAGCCTTAAACAGATATGAACCAAATCAGCGGTGACATCTAAAACTGCTTAAAGAAAGCTTCGGCAACGCTGTTTCCGTAGAATAAAGAATGTGCATGGCACATTTTTTAATATGTTGTCAATCTGTTATTTCAATTGTATATTGTATTTTAGCATCTCTACTATTTAAGCGGAGTGCTTAAATTTAAGTTTTTGAACATCGACAAATATTCCCACAGTTTTGTTTTTATAGCTGTTTTTTTAGTTAGTGTTTTTTAGTTGTATTTTGTTATTGAGAGAGAGTGGGATTCATATACATTCTTATATGTTTCTGAGCCTGTCATCGATGGAGTTTGTGGGGCTGATGAGTCCTACAGAGGACGAAACGGCCATGCCAGACTCTCCCGTTGACAGATCGACATTCGAAATCTTTTTGGTTCCTAAGTGTCTTCTGTAGTTACCGTTTTGTTGAATTATTAGGCACGTAAAATTTTTTATTACTTAAAATAAAACTGAATTACAGAAAAGATTGACAAGAATTTTAACCATTGGTTTTCTTGACGTCACTGAAGAAAATTTTTAAGTAAATTACCCAAAAAGGAATAAAAAATTACAATTGCAGATGACAAGTTCAGTGGCACTGTCAAATCAAGGAAGGAATATTAGTTTCTAATGAATTAGGTTGTGCGCATGCGTAATCGATGTTTTTAGATATTTTTTTTTTTTAGTTTGTGTTCCTTTTGAAAGCGAAGGCATTAAGTTGTTTGAGATATTGATTAAACATTAAGTTCACTCGTGTTTGCGTGAGTCTTCTTTATGAGGTGATTGATTTCATGACACCGGTGAAATTAACTTAGGTTTGCACAGGAAATAGATCAGGGCTTCCATTCTGTACATTAAAATCCCGGAAAACTGAGAAAGAAGGAAAATTAGATCTCGTTGAAATCGCCCATTAGATCAAGATGTTTCAACGCCTGTGAAAACAGACACAGGATAGAAAATATTCGATCCGAAATAGTACAGGGCTTATTTATTCATTCTTACTTTCTATTTTTAATCTACTTTCGTAGGAAAAAGAGGCTTATCAAGTCAGTCTATCTCTGTGTGTGTGTGTGTTTTCCGCCCCCCCCCTTTTTTTTTTTTCAATCACGCGCACAAGGTGAAAGGGAGAAAGCTTTTAAGAAGGGTCTGTCCGTCTGTCCGCCCCCATCTCTTCAGCCCGAACTATAAGGCGGACAGATATGACTAACGTTATTGGAAAGATTATTGCTTGTACAGGTGTAGAAAAATGTGGCTTCCGGTCTATGGTCATTTCTTGTCTCATTGAAAGTAGTCGAAAATGAAATGTGTTGCTATTTCTACAGCCCAAACTATATCTCGTGCAGACGTGAGTGAGACTTTATTGGAAATCTTACGGGTTGTAAAGGTGGACAAAAATACGGTTCTTGTCTGTGGTTTCTGTATGACAGGAAGTGGCCGAAAATGAAAGAAGGACGGGGTCGCTAGATTTCGATTACAGCTTGAAACCCGACTCTCTTTTCTAATAACTTTTGAAAGTAGGGTGGATCTTCTTGAAACTTGAAATGCCTATTTAAGGACTGACGATCTAAGTTTTGTATTTGGAAATTTTCTTTGGTGCCAAAAATTCCCGCAGAAAAAGCTTGAGAATCGATGGATTTCAATCGATGTTTTAAATAAAGAAAACTAATTTGCTTATTAATCCTCTTAGTGTTTATGCGATCTTTAATGTGATTAAATTTAAGTGGATTCAGAGAACCTTAAATATTTGCGGATTTAATTATTTACTAATTATCTTTTTTTTTTAAAAAAAAAAGAAAAAAAAATCGTTATCGGTACTGTATATGTTCAGTAAATATTATAATTAAAAAAATATATACTTGATATACTTTTTCATGACTTCAAAAATATAAATAAATAAATAAATAAAAAGCAAGATATGGGAAAAAAATAAAGCAAACAAACACTTGAAAACACACAAAATGATTGAAATTGCCTTTAAAACCAGACTAGTTTCGGACTAGTCCCTGTTCGTTGGCCCCAGAAAATGTCCTATTCATACGTTGTTTGAGTAGCTGAACACGATGATGAAGTCCGTTAGTCGATGCGACCTTCCGTCCGGGAGTTTTTATTGGAGGACAGACACGGACGGACGGACACGACAAATGCAATAGCTCCCAGATGGGTCGCTAACCAGACAAACGTAGTAATAGGAAAAAAAAAATAAAAATAAAATAAATAAATAACTTATCCAATCTGCATTTTGGACACGGGTAATAGGGTGCTTTTTAACTGTATAATTTTTTTCATAGTTTAATCAAGTGCTGAAATAATTTTTAACTTAAAATAAATGAAATAAATAAATAATTTTTTTCTTTTTCCTCTTCCCTATCTTCACCTCCCTTTTCCTTCTCATCCCTTTTAAAAAATACTCGGAACTTTTTTATTTTTCTTGTGTTTTATGACAAATGAAAAACGAAATAAAATAGAGGAATTTTAAGAAACCAACTTTTTAAGAAAACATGCTTTAAGTTCTTTAAGTTCCTTGCGTAAGCTCCTTGCATAACCACTTAACTTAAAATAAGTAAGACTTATCATTTTTATACAACACAAATTGTAAAAATCTGCATTCAATAAAAATTTCTACAAATAAGAAATTATATACAGCCATTATGTTTGAATAAGTGTCAACACTGTCAGCAAATCAGAATAGTTTACAAATTAACTAATTCTGGCTTATGATTAGACATTTTTATAATTACTAATTAATTATTTTCTAAAAGCCAACAGTAAATCACGGGTGTCATTTAATTTAAGTTATATTCTATAATATACAAATGAACTGACAGGCGGATAATGTAATTTTCTAAGCCCACAATCGAGCATTAAATAACTATGTAATAAGTCAACAATGGATCGACCTGAATTTGAAATTCATCTTCTCATTGAATGCTTTTCTTGGTTTCTTTGGACAGAATTCATAATTACGTAATTAGCTGAAGCCACGTGGAAGTACCTCTTTTATGTACGACTTGGGCCTTTCTTGACTCTCATTTAACTACCCAATTACTTCTTATGAGCAAATTACAGCAGTTACCCTTAATCTATTCAGTAAATCTTCAGTTCAAGCCACCAACAATAAGGAAAGGAAGTTTCTGGAACAATCTTGAAATCGTCTAATTATGCGAACAGGTTTTTTTTTGTACAGAATAATAAAGAAAAATTTGTAGTAATGTACTTTACTCCTGTGGAGTAAGAGGAGTTTATTTTTAAATAATATTTTTTGAATTTTTTGTTTGAATATCTTTTTAAAATTAGAACTATTAAAAAAAATGAAGGTGTTTAATTTTAAAAAGAAATTATTGAAACCACTATATTTTATTTACAAAAAAGGTCTTTTAGCAATTGTTTTTGCGTTAATACTCTTTTAATAAGAATTTACTACATTAGTGTACTGAATTATAAAATTTGGTTAAATATTAATGAAGAAAATAAGTAAATTTTAAATAAAAATTGAAAATTTGAAAGAAGAAAAGAACAAATCGTTAAAAGGCCTCTTTAGACGTGCCGTTTAAGTAGGCTGTATCGACGGCAATATCAGGACAGATTGCCAGTGAAAAAAAAGCTTTAAAACTCGAACATGTTCCATATCGCCTTCTATCAGATGGAAAATTTAGGTATGATGGTAATTGCCAAGTCCATGTTTTATTTACGAAAATAAATATTGTTTACAAAGAAATCATTTATTGAATGCATCGAATAGGCGAAAGAATGTTTTTAATTAATTAAAACAGGAAGTACAGTAAAACCCCGTTATTACGCTCGTCAAGGGACCATGACCTACAAGCGTAATAAGCGGGATAGCGCTATTGACGGGAAATGATTTATTAGATGGGGAAACATTTAGACACCATTTTACTGGAAAGATACTTGATTCTGAAATAGATATAGTGCAAATGTGAGCTTATTTCCTATTAAAAAAATCTTTGATTGTGGTTTGCCGTGTGTGTACGCTACTGTTACGAATTATGACATTTTCAATGCGGTTCAAGTCACTATTAACATCAATTGATACACCACTAGGAGCAACACTAATATATTTTATTTTATTTTATTTTTATTTTAGTGCACTTCCCGCTATTTCACGCGCTTTTTCTTGAATGATTGGGCCACTTAATGGCACTGATGCAACACGGGACTGATGAATCCATTCAATTAGAATTTCCTCGGCATCTTCATATTTTCCACACTTTACTTATTTACGTTTGCATCCACCCTTCGCTGCATTGGTAATTCCACTTATTTTTTATTATTGTTCTCAGAGTGGATGAGGGAATTCCTAGAGATTCTGCGAAATCCTTCTGACTTAGTGCAGAATTCTCATCGTACTTACGGAGAATTTGCAATTTTTCACTTACAGAAAGGGATTTCCGCTTCGACATTTTGCACTAACTTACTGTATCACAGACCCGCACTTCAAAGAGTTCAAAGATTCCCTCCTACCAGGGAAAGAAAAGAATCTTTACAGTGTTACATTTCTTTTCGATACAAAATTTTCGATATAAAAAAAGCGCTACAAGCGGGATTTGAAGCGTTATAAGAGGGTAAAAGTATACAGAGTTACATAGAAAATTCTAGGGACCGTATGAAAGGAGCGTAAAGAACGGGATAATGCTATAAGCGGGAGCGTAATAACGGGGTTTTACTATATTTCATTTTCTCATCTTTTTGTATTTCTTTGTTTTCAGTTTCGATATTTTCGTCGTTCAATCTCGATCAACGACTATATGTTTTCGAGATTTCAACCGCTCGCGCCGCTTCACATTTTCAGGTCTGAATTCTGTTATGATTTTGGTTACTAATATAGCTTTTTCTGGAAGCATCCACGAAAACATAAGGAAAAGATTACCTTTGTTCGTGAAAATCATTTTTGTAGTCAGTAATTTCGAGTAAACAGATACAAATCGATGGACTTCTAAGTTCTTCAATTCGCCACCAGGAGCGCTGGTGGTCAGATGGCTCCTTCGAAATGGCATGCCATCTCTTTGAAAACAGAGCACGTTCTAAATTAGAGCAGTGGGGCAGTGTGCTTTCCATCTCACCGTGGCGACGCGACGGCGCACAGGTTTCCTGTTGATGAAATGATACGTCTAAAGCGGTCTTAATGCTCTTATTTCTGTGATAGGACAATCTCACTTTCTTGGGAAATAGACTATCACTCAGTATATGTGAGACTAGCGTGTATATGACATACGATAACTTTTGAACCGGTCGATGGATCTTCTTGAAACTTGGTAAGAATATTTAAGGACTACAGATTATCTAACTTTTGTAATTGAAATCTTTTCCATGTGTGTCATTGTAGAGAAATTAGCGCGAGGAAGTCACGGAAACCTTTCGGAAAAACAGAACCGAAAATTTAGATATGTGTTAAGAAGTTATTAAGCCTCTTATTGTCTGCGCGAGTTTATTGCGATTTAAATTGAATTGGATTCGTAAAACTTAAGTATCTGAGAATTTAGTTATTTTATTTTCAGCAAATGGAAAAAAAACAAAAAAAAAACCTACAAACTTTATATTTAGCAGGTATTATAATTAGAAAAACGGACTTTTTTATTTATATAAATAAGACAAATTCACGACAAAAAATAAATAAAAAGACAAAAAACAAAAAGCATCGATGAACAAAAAGCTTTTAAAAAAGATTTTAAGGAAATTTGGCTTCATATGTTTTTGAATAACTTTTTATTTCCCTCATGATTAGAGAAATTAATTTATTTCCGATGACAAAGTTAAAAAAAAATTGATTGTTTTAATTGACGCTGTAGCAACTACGATATTGTGTAAAACAAGTAATGAGCGAATTTGTGAATAATTTTTGTCTTTATTCTTTTTTTTTTTTTTTTTTCAAAATTATTTTTCCAAATTTAATTCTGTCGTCTGATTATTTTTTATTATTATTATTTCGTGTTTTTGACACCAGAGGGCCAAAGCTGAAAAAAATATTTTCTTACATTCATCGAAGTAAAGAAGAAATTATTCATTTAGCGATTCTCAAAAAAAAAAAAAAAAAAAAAACAGTCACGGGGGCTACCCACATCAAGGAAATAATTTGACTCACTTGTAACAAATATTTTCAACGTTAATGGAGACGATTATAATTAGTTCCGTTAATTTAAGAGGAAATGTAATTACCTGTCGATTATTTGAGGTATATCAATTCATCCGGACTCATTTTAATGATTTTAATTTTTACATGTTTGAGGTGATAACTAAAGTAGTGTGGACCAATTATTAATTAATAGTTGGCGGATTTGACTTAATTGCACTCCATTAACTCAATTTTATATATTTTGATCAGATAATTTAAAGATTAAAAATTCATCATTCCTCAAAATGTTCACATATTATATCTCAAAAATTTCCATTAAATTGTTTTGTGTGTTGTAGAATGTCTCACTAACAGCTGACTTCTCCAAAT
>JAFIDM010002131.1:29795508-29817000 GCA_023159025.1 Thereuonema tuberculata
AAAAAAAAAGAAAGATTTTTGGAATTTTTTATGAACGGAAGACTGTGGAGTAAAAATATATTATAAGTTTATAAACCTAACGGTAAATTACACTTTTAATTTTTTATGAATAGCTCTGTTTAAATCTATTTATTTTCTTTCAGATTTGATATTTTTTTTTTCATGACCTCTTGATTATTTTACAAGAGATTTTCAAATATTTGTAATTTGTTGTATTAGAAGAGCAAATGTACATTTTTAAGGAATTTTAGTTTTCAGACAAGTTATTTATTCATTATGGAATCAATTAAATTGTTCGAAGAAGTCTGAAATGGTTTTTATTGCTTTCATGGCGATTGTCCATATTTCCTGTCCATAAGAGTTGTTGTGAGACACAACGGTTCAGGACATTCATGCTCACAGCAGGGATATAGCTAATAAAGGGACCGGAAAGCATATTATATAAATGTTTATTATATATCATAACTTTAAAATGAAAAATTAAAAAAAATATGCAAAATTGTTAAGTTCAACTTAATTGGTTTATCTTCAAATTTTTAATTTTAGATTTATCATTATTGTTCAGTTGTTTCCAAACGATTTTTCGTTTATTCTGCATCATTATTTCGTAGAAAGTAATTTTTGAAAAATATTTCTTCAATGAAAAGAAAACTTTGTATTTTAAAATAACTAAATATCTTAAATAAAAGTTGAAAGAACTTTTCTGAGGTAAGGAGGATATCGTAGAGTAATTACAAATTATTGATCGTAATAAATCCCAGTTTTCATCTATTGTTTTGATTTGTTTCAGTAATTATATTCATTACGTCGTAGACTTTAATTTTCTAAACTTTCGAAGATTAATCATTTTCGTTTTTTTTTACTAAACCAGGCATGATGATTACCAAAATGACAATAAACCATTGAAATACACAAATACTTTCAAGTAAAAGTCATTTACTTTCTTTTGCTTAAAGTATAAAATGTTTTCTCATCTCTCTTACTATAAAGTGTGCATGATAGCTTTCCTGAAAAGAAAAGCTGAGGAAAAGTATTGCCGTGCTATTAATTTTAATGATAAAGAAGTTATTAAACATCTATTCACTTGAAGTATAACCAAACGAGAATTATATGATTCTGATTGTCAATTCTTAAAAAAATTTTGGCTCTTACAGTTTCATCAAAACGAAAATTGCGACTTTGATCCATGCTTTGCTGATCAAATTTGTTACTTTGCACTAATTTACTGATAATGTTTCTGCAAAATATTAAGTGCATTGGAGAAAATTTGCCAACAAAGTAGAGTTCTTGCTTTGACACATTCGATAGAGTCATTCAAAACATTCAAGACATAAATAACAATTTTTAACCTAACTGTCAATATTATAGGATTGCTAAATACCATAGCTGTTATCTGTGAATGATTTTCTCAGCTTTACATACGATATTTTCTTCCGATACGTCAAAAATCTCATTACCAGTATCCAACTCAAGACAAAAATCATTTTTAGAAAGTAATTTGCAATTAATGATTTTTAATAATTGTGATGTTATGGAATTCTTTTTAAATCGAATCCGGAATCATAAGCCACTATTGATAATAGCTTTTAATACAGTTCATTTAAATTACGAATGTCTTCCTAATTATTATTTTATTATTTCAGCATACAAAATGGATAAGAAAAGAAAGCAAAACTATTTTATTTAATAATTTTAGTTTTAATAATAATTTTATTTTTTACTAAGATTAAAGGTTAGGTAAACTTGAGGCACTGAAACTGCCAGCACAGAAAACGTACTTTATTTTCATTTAAATCCTAATAGTTTCTTAAGAAAAGATAAAGAATTTATTTAAATGATACTTGTTTAAAATTAAACAGAGGATTTATTTAAAGGATTTTTATAAATTCTTTTTTAAAAAAATAATAAGATTTTTATATGAATTATGTTATGATTTTGCTTGTTTTCGAAGTTAATTCGATTTATCTCATTGAAAAAAAATTAAAATAGTGGATCTAGTAAGGCTATAGCATTATGTTATTAATTGCTGATGCCTTATTGATATGGCATTTCCAAACTACAGTAATAATATATCATTTACTTTTTTTGTATTTCTTTAACTATCTTGATCGTTTTGATTAAAGAGTATTTCATCATAAAACTTACTGCTTTCCAGACAAACTAAAGAATCTAACTTTTTAGCTATAGAAGTTGAAGAATCTCTAATATGAATTATAGAATAGTTGAGAGGGGTATCAGATTGTCGTTTTGTCATCGAATAGAACAATTGTAGAGAAGGCTAAAAGCTACACGTTTTACCGAAAACCGATTGTATTCTAATGATGATTTTTACCCCAAATTTTTATTACTTTAAAAATATCTTATTACTTTAAATCAGAAACCACTTCTGAAAGAAAATAAGCCAACTTCACTGCTCTTTTAAAATAGCTTCAAAAAAGTAGACAATGTTTTTTAGAAAATAATATTTATTTTAAGATATTAGAGGAGAAGGTGATAAAAAAGTAAATTGATAACACATCCTTTTCCCTACTCCGAAAAAAGAAACAGCCATAGCAAAAAGTGGTATAGAATATGAAACCGAAACACTAATTTATAGTTTCAAATAATCCTATAAAGTATTTGAGAATTATGAGACCTCCAAAAAAAAAAAAAAACAAAAAAAAAAACAGTGCTCTTTCCGGCGGGACATTTATCTCTTTTCCTTTACTCTCGAAAATTAGCCCGAGGAGAGTTACCAATGTCTTATGGAAAAATAAAATTCGACAAATTACAAATATTTGAAAATCTCGTGTAAAATAATCAATAGGTTATGGAAAAATAAAAAAATATCAAATCTGGAAGAATAAAACTAAAATAATGTCTTATAGTAATTTGTTAAGAATCCTTTTTTCTTTTTTTCTTCTCTTCATATGAATGAGATTAAATAAATCGTAATACTTCATTTTTAGGTATAAAATACAAAATTAAAAAAGAAAAAAATAGATTTAAACAGAAAGACTTTCTTCAATTTTTCAAATATCATAGAAAAATAAAAAATATCAAATATCGAAAATATTTTATCTTTTCTGTATCTAGTTGTAAAATATAAAAACTCAGTTTTAATTTTTAACAGACCACATCATATTTTCTTTGTCTGGGGAAAAATAGATTTCAAAAAAAAAAAAAGACAACCTACATTCTTTCTGTGTGTTAAAAACCAAGGTTAGATCTTCCTTTTCCTCTATAAAAGAGACTTCCCCTCTACTAAAAAGGTTACTTTGTGTACAGCTTTCTCGAATGCAGACACACAGAAACACACTGTGAGAAATCTATCTGAGTGCTCGTCAGACGAAAATGCGACCTGGTAAGAATGAAATATTTTATCTTTTTAGTACTTAGTTATAAAATATAAAAATTTAGTTTTAATTCTTACAGATCTTCTCGTTAATGAATAGATCTTTCTTTTTCTTTTCTTTTTCATTCTTTTCTTTCAATTTACTGCTTTCATATTGCTGCATAAGATATTTTATCATTTAATCTTTTCGTTATGAATGAATTGTGATATTATATTTTTTCATTTACGAATTTATCATGCAGAGATATGCATTTTTTAAAAAAAGAATTAAATAACTAGCATTTTTTGTAATTCTTTTTAATTTTTTTTTCCTCCCAATGAATTAACTAATAAAAAAAAGAAAAATGAATATATTTTATGTTTGTAATTCTACCTGCCCTACTCCCGTGAATTGTTTTTTTCTTTTTTTTTAACCATAGATATTTTATTCTCAGATACAATAAACCATGTATATGATAAAAAAATCGAATGAAATTTTCTACCTTTACTGGTAAATATAAAAACTCTTGTTAAATTTTTATAGTCCTTTTTTTGTTAATGAATAGACTTTTCTTTTTTTTTCTTTTCTTTTCATTTCATTTCTTTTATTTTGTTTTGCACTGATGTTTTCATTTCTTTTCTTTCTTTTTTTTCAATGAATTGTTTAATTTATTTTTTTTTCGCTGAGAAAAAATATCCACGGATTGAAATCGTAAGATATCTTTTTTTACAACGGATATCCTGTTTTGTTTTATGGAAATTCCTTTTTTTTCTCTTCTACCCCCAACGATTACAGACTATTGAATAATAATAATAATAATAATAATAGCTATCGAATTAGAGATTCATGATAAATTCATATTATGTAAAAAGTGCTAAGGATTTTTTTCTCAATGAATTAACCAGTAAAAAGAAAATGAATATATTTTTGTTTGTAACCATCCATGTATAAAAAATTATGATTTGTTTTTTCTTTTTTTTAGCTCAATGCATTTCTTCCCCAGGTAATATAAAACTGTGTGTGAAAAATAATAATAAAAGAGAAATTGAAAGTGTCTTTTACTAAAAAGGTATTCCGTTCACAGCTAATTTTTGTGCTCTAGACCTAGAGAAAACATGATGAAAAACACCTAGACCTTCATCATACGAAAAATATGAGCACGTAGGAATGAACAATTATCTTTTTTTGTACTTAGTTGTAAATATAAAAAACTCAGTTTTAATTTTTACCAATATGTCGTTAATGAATACTTTCTTTTTCCTTTTTTCTTTCTTTTTTCTTTCAATTTGCCGTTTTAATTTATTTTATTTTGTTTTCTTTGATGTTTTTAAAAGAAAAGATATCCGATGATATAAATTGTAAGAAAGCTTTTTACAACAGATATCATATTTGTTTTTTTTTTTCGTTTGTATCTTGCTATTACAGATTATTGAAGAACAATTGTTATCGAATTAAAGATTCTTGATAAATTCGTATTGCGTAAAAAAAGAGCTAAGGATTTTTTTCTCAATGAATGAACCCGTAAAAAGAAAATGAAATATATTTTGTTTGTAACCATCCATGTATAAAACATTATGATTTGTTTTTTTTTGTTTTTTTAGCTCAATGCATTTCTTCCCCAGGTAATATAAAACTGTGTGTGAAAAATAATAATAAAAGAGAAATAGAAAGTGTCTTTTACTAAAAAGGTATTCCGTTCACAGCTAATTTTTGTGCTCTAGACCTAGAGAAAACATGATGAAAAACACCTAGACCTTCATCATACGAAAAATATGAGCACGTAGGAATGAACAATTGTCTTTTTTTGTACTTAGTTGTAAATATAAAAAACTTAGTTTTAATTTTTACCAACCTGTCTTTAATGAATAGACTTTCTTTTCTTTTTTCTTTCTTTTTTTTTTCAATTTACCGTTTTAATTTCTTTTATTTTGTTTTTTTTTTTTCGTTGATGTTTTTAAAAGAAAAAATATCCACTGATAGAAATCGTAAGAATACTTTTTTACAACAGATATCATGCTTATTTTTATCGTTTGTATTCCACTATTACAGACTATAAGAAAACCTTTTTACAACAGATATCGTGTTTGTTTGTTTTTTTCGTTTGTATTCGCGCAATTACAGACTATTGAATAACAATTGTTATCGAATTAAAGATTCCTGATAAATTCGTATTGCGTAAAAAAGAGCTAAGGATTTTTTTCTCAATGAATTAACCCGTAAAAAGAAAATGAAATATATTTTGTTTGTAACCATCTACGTATAAAACATGATTTGGTTTTTCTTTTTTTAGCTCAATGCATTTCTTCCCCATGTAATATAAAACTGTCTGTGAAAAATAATAATAAAAGAGAAATTGAAAGTGTCTTTTACTAAAAAAAAAGGTATTCCGTTTATAACTAATTTTTGTGCTCTAGACCTAGAGAAAACATGATGAAAACACCGAGACCTTCATCATACGAAAAATATGAGCAGGTAGGAATGAACAATTTGTCTTTTTTTGTACTTAGTTGTAAATATAAAAAACTCAGTTTTAATTTTTACCAATATGTCGTTAATGAATACTTTCTTTTTCCTTTTTTCTTTCAATTTGCCGTTTTAATTTATTTTATTTTGTTTTCGTTGATGTTTTTAAAAGAAAAAATATCCGATGATATAAATTGTAAGAAACCTTTTTACAACAGATATCATATTTGTTTTTTTTTTCGTTTGTATCTTGCTATTACAGACTACTGAAGAACAATTGTTATCGAATTAAAGATTCTTGATAAATTCGAATTACGTAAAAAATTGCTAAAGATTTTTTTCTCAATGAATTACCCAGAATATATTTTATTTGTAACCCTACCTGTATACCACTGTAATTTTTTTTTGTTTTTCTTTTTGTTTTTTAACCCAATGTATTTCTTCCCAGGTAATATAAAACAATGTATATGATAAAAAATAATAAATGAAATTAAATGTAACTCAATGTCACAATGAATCAACCAATAAAAAATGAAAATATTCTGTTTGTACCCCAACTTCACTTGTATACCAATATGAATGGTATTTTTTTTTTTGTTGGTGGTTTTTTAGCTAGCTTAGAAAACAGGGATTTGTCTATGTGTGAATAGTGTAAATATTTTTTTCTCTACCTCGAACATTTTTTACCCCAATATCAGCAACTTTTTTTCATGTTACGATATATATGTTTTCTTCTTATTTTGCATGTCCTATCATGCATTTTTCGCAGAAAAAAAAAACATTTTTAAAAATTAATTTATGTAAAAAATTAATTGGTGAAGGTTTTTTACATTCACTGTAAGAAAAATGTTCTTTCGATAATTATGCATTAAATTTACATTCATTCACTCATTCATTCATTCGTTCATGTAAAAAGTTCAATGAACCAGGCATTCTGTACCATGTAATAAAACGAAATAGTCTGTAGAAAAAATAATAAAATTGAAGACAATTCTCTTTCTCTCTATGTCTCCGTTGTGATTTCTTTTTTAAAAAATAAAAAATTAAACCTACACTTTCCTTAAGAAAAAAGATAAAATTAAAAATACCACACCATTCAACCTACAAAAATTCAAAAAAAAACTTAATAAAACCACTTAAAAACAACCAAAATCAAAAGGAAGACAACCAAATACAAACCAACATCACAAAAATCCAAAATACAAACAACCAAAACACTCACTAGGCTTATAAACACTCACCCCGACACATTCAACATTACTTTCCTCCCTCCCTCCCTCACCCAAAACACAATAAAAAAAACCTCCTAAAACTAATAAAAACAACGATAACACCACCAAAATCAACCAGACAGTCCAAACACAGTCAAATCAACCCATCCAACACCACAAAATCCAAACATCCAACCAAACAAAAAAGTGACACTCAAGTGACTCCAGGACTCGGAATTTACATTCATTCATTCATGTAAAAAAGTTCAATGAACCATGTCATGTAATTCATTCATTCATTCATTTATTCATTCATGAAAAAAGTTCAATGAATCAGACACTGTAATAAAAAACAGTAGTTGTGAAAAATAATAAAACAAATTGAATACAATTTTCTCTCTCTTTCTCCATATCTCTGTTGTGATTTCTTTTTGTACAAAGAATTAAAAATTATACCTCCTTAAGTAAAAAGAGACAAAATTAAAAATACCACACTGTTCAACATACAAAAAAAACTTAATAAAACCACTAAAACACAACCAAATACAAACCAACATCACAAAAAATCCAAAATACAAACCACCAAAACACTCACCAGGCTTATATTCATCCCCAACGAACGGTGTCGGTCCATTCTGTCATTTGTCCTCCCTCAAAATCAAGCAAGATAACCAGACCCTCAACAATACAAAAAAGTCACAAAAATATCGTCAACCCTACCATCATCCAAAAAAAAAAAAAAAAAAAAACCAATCAAAAACTTAATAAAAACACTAAAAACACAACCAATTACAAGTCAACATCACAAAAAATACAAACACTCACTTGACTTATATTACCCACAACGAACGCAACCATACCTCCTCCCTACCCCCTCCCTCTTCCATCCCTCAAAACACAATCAAAAACCCGTCCAAAACCCACTAAAAACAACAATAAACACTACCAAAAGCAAAAGACAGTCCAAACTCCAACAAACCACCCCTCCCACCTCGACAAAACCAAAATTAACCCGTCACTTCCAACCAAACAAAAAAGTGGCACCAAGTGACTTCACGACTATGGCTGGAAATGACTGCCACCACTACTGATGTTGTGTTATCACAAACAGTGATGAAGCTTGTACTTCACGTGCTTTCTATTAATACTCCTCATTGAGTGATGAGGGCTGTCTTGTAATCAACTTATATAATTTGCTAATTTCGTCTGCCTGTCTGTAACTCGATATAATTTAGCTATTAAGATAGATCCGAGGTTCTCAATGGTACCATTGAATTAAGGGTACGGTATTCAAATTTGATGAAATATTAGTTCATTTTGTCATTCCATGTTGTTTCCATGAAATTGTAACTGAAATTCTAACAAAACATACGTTCAAAACCAAATGCACCGATTTTAATGAAATTTGGCATACTTACTCAGTTTTTTACGCTGATTTTGAAACTCAAAACCATTTTTGCTGTAGAAGCTTCGTTCACAAGTTAGCACAGTATTTAGATTATACAAAGGTGAGTTTTAAATGCCTTTCGGCGTTATGAGTCAAAAATAATAATTATTCTTTAGATAAATTAAACTTTAGATATGGTTGGTATATGGTTGGTATTTACAATTGTTGGTACAACAATTGTCTTATTCTTTTTGGGTGGAAAATGATCCTTTAGATTAAACTCTCAGAAACTATATTACAGGTGTACAGTTAAGAAGTACACCTAAATAGGTTTGATAAACATTAAAAAAATTTTTTTTTTCAAATCAATTCATCAATCGAATCAAATATATATATATAAATCAACTTACATAATTGGCTAAGTTCGTCTGTCTGTCTGTAACTCGATATAATTAAAGCTGTTAAGATAGATCCAACGGTTCTCAATAGTACCATTGAATCAAGGGTACTCAAATTGGATCAAAATATTAGTTCATTGTGTCATTCCATGTTGTTTCCATGAAATTTTATTCTTGGGAACTGACCTCGACAACTGAAATTCTAACAAAACATACGTTCAAAACCAAATAATTTTGTTACCACTGCATCCATTTTAATGAAATTTGGCATACTTACTCAGTTGTTTACGCTGACTTCGAAACTCAAAACCAATTTTGCCGTAGAAGCTTCGTTCACAAGTTAGCACAGTATTTAGATTACATTTACTTTATATTTGATAGTTGATAATAAAATGATTTTTCAGATTTTTTTATGCCTGTCGTCCGACAGGCTTTGCTGCTAGTTGTTCATATTCAGATAACTGGAAAGGAGGAACGTAGAGTTAAACTTAAAAATTTGTGTGAATCCATGAAATTAAATAAATTGCAGAGAAGAGGATTTCATTATGAAAAGCTTAACGTGCGTTTAAAACTTAGAATATAAATTAAACCAAATCACGCACATAAAACAACTTGTATTGACACATTAAAATACAATCCGCTATCGTGTCACACTTGAAAATGGCGGACAGTTTCATGCCGAAATCGATAGTGGATTGTATTCTAGTGTGTCAATACAAGTTTTTTAATTTTAGATGCGTTATTTGGTTTAATTTATATTCTAAGAGGATTTCATATTTGTATATATGAACATTAAAACGAACATCGTGCTGTAAACTTATGTATTTTTGAGTGTTCAATTGGGAAGTATTCGGACAAGGTCGAATTTCATATGGATACTTTACGACATCATAATTCTTTATCAAAGTGTAAGTATTACATATTATATAATTTAAATATCAAATATTGATACAAAAATAAGATAATGTTTCCGCTTGATATTTGAATGTTAGATTGTTCATCAAATAAAATTCTCCGTATGTGAAGATGAGGGTTATAGATGGATGATCGTCAATTGTTGTTTCAAACTATATTTCATCTCGTGGAGTCTACACCTCTTTGAGCATTCATTTCCTGTTTGGATGGTTCTTTTATCGAATTATCTTTCATTTCCAGTTTTCTAAAATTGCCATCCCTACAACAATTGTCTTATTTATTTATTTATTTTTGGTGTGAAATGCAACTATTCTAGTTATTAATAGATTTTAGAATGGAGATATAATTTTTTAAAAGACCATTTGCAGGGATGTATATAGGATTTTATTTTAGGAAGGGGGGAATTTTAGGAATTTCAAAAGAAATTGAAAATGTTTGTTATTATTACTGTAATTATATGTATACTATAATTATTCCTGTAAACTTATTTAGAGAGAGTTATTAGTTTAAATTATTAAAAAAAATCTATTTACCAATTACAATTATTTGCCCATAAATTTTAATTCCTTTTAAATTTATCACTGTTAATCATGAATTTATACAATGATAATCAATTCTGCTTTACAAGTTTTTTTGTTCTTTGCTTTTTTAATTCTTGGTTAATTTTTAATTTTCGAATAAAAGTCGTGTTTTACAAATCTAGTTAACGTGAGAGCTAATCTAATCTCTCGTAGATCAGCACCTTCCTTTTGCAACTCAACCTATAATTACAACAAGGCCTTCCTAAGTCATGTGGTTTCTTAGAAATTTATAACCAGTGCCTCCCGAATAGCCTCGAGACCAGTGTCTTTAATCTTGATTTTTTTTTTCCCCCTTTTGAATTGTCCCTGATTCCTAATAACATGTTTGTTTGTTTAGCTTAGTGTCAAGGGCAGAAAAGAGTTTTCCAGATATTACCTGTGCTTTCTTCCTTACTTTTAAGTTTACCTGGTTTGGAAGGAGTTATTCTTCTTGATTGAGTTGGAAATTGTCGTAAAGGCGGCAGTTTTCCTAATAAAAAACATTTGCCAGGTAAAATAAAATTGTCAGTTCTATTTTCTTAACGTATATTAAGATATAATTAATCGCTTATATATATATACGTTCATATATAAGCATGTTCCGCTAGTTGTCATCACCAGTGGATGTTTGCCCTATAAGGAAATCATTATATCAATTAATCATGTCTGGAAGACCACGTGACAGCAGTTATTCAAAATGTGAAACAAACAAAAAATTCATTAATAAGTGAAATTGATGTTACTATTCGACTTTACTATAATAATATAAAGAATTACAATAATAAATAACTCGATAATTTTTTACATTCATTCATGAACAGTGTACAATAGCAGATGTCGCTGAGATACTAAGCCACGCCCGTTTAACAAATTTTAGTGAAGTCAACAATAACCGATAGTATATAAACTGAATGTTAACTTTACTTACTTACTTAGGTGCTTGTGCGAAGTCCTAAGCAAGCGTAGACTTGCGAAACAACATATTCAACTAATTCAACATCGATTTCACATTATCCAACCAAAAAAATAGGTTTTTTTTTTGCATATACTACGTTTTTAAAACTGACTAAAAAGTATAAAATAATTTTTCCTAGCCCCATATATATTCCTAACCCTATACAGATAGTCCTGAAAATTTGTGATATTTTTAATAGCTATGAAAATACTTGTAAGATTTAAAACGAAAAATGTGGATATAGTGTATATTATCTTGCAACAGATAATAAATTGAGATGGCAGTGTATATTATCTTGCGTCCCATGTTTTTGGTTTTAAATCTTACAAGTATTTTCAAAGCTGTTAAAACTGTACAATCACAAATTTTCAGGACTATCAGTATGGGGTTAGGAATATATATGGGGCTAAGAAAAATTATTTTATACTTTTTAGTCCGTTTTAAAAACGTGGTATATAAAAAAACTATTTTTTGTAATTAATTATTTTATACTTTTTAGTCCGATTTAAAAACGTGGTACATTCAAAAAAACCTTTTTTTGTAATTATTTATTTTTGTCTTGTGTGTATGAATTTTTCAATCGATTTTAAACAGTTTGATGAGATTAAGTAAATAAGATATCAGTTAGTTGTTAAAAAAAATTAAATTTCTCATCAAAAAGTAAATGAACTCTCTTCGCATTTTCATAAATAGTGGAATATACATTTTCACGATAAACCTACTAGCTTGAACTGATATTATAAATTATTAAATATTCTAATAATTATTACTTAACCATTAAAACTAAAAACCCCTACGACAGATTTGTAAATAGTGGAATATTCATTTTTTACGATAAACCTATTACCTTGCGCGAGTGTCGACGATTCAATAACAAATGTAAATTATCTTTAAAAAGTTGACATCTGCACTTTCTTACGCACAGAGTTAATTTATTTCAGTAAAAATATTGTTTATTTTCGAAAGATAATCTCCTTACTGTGATACTTAATTCGTAATAGCCTTCGATTTTATCGAAGCGATGGAGAAAATGGCGCTAGTGGTCAATGAAACGGTCTCCTTTTGTTTCAGTATCACTGACCTCTACCGGCAAAAATGTTAAGTACACTATTTTTTAAAAATGCCTACCATTAAAAGCACGGACAAACGATTAAAAAGGATAAAAAGATCACGACGTTTCTGATCCTCAACTTCATTGGGTCTATTTTCAAGTGACATTTAAAAAAACATCTTCCATCGATGGAATCGTCTTGTGAAATGATATTTCAAAAATCTTTGGAAATGACGTTTTTCGCCCCTGTTGTATTTTTTCGAAACTACATTACGGAAGTAATTGTCTGCTTTTAAAAAATAGAAGCGGCGCTTTACCACGCTTTGCTTTGATATTTTTTTTTTTTTTTTTTTTTAAATTTGTGACTGCATATATACATGCGTTTTGTTTGTTAATATATACCATATTCTAAAATGTTCTTGGTTGATAAATCCCGATTAAAGCACTTTGATAGTTTTATTTTGCCAGATTCATAGAATCTTCTTAATTATCCATCCCTATAACTACCAAAAATTATTGCATTTTCAATATCCAACTCATGCCGTCTTGTATTACAATGTATTGCAGTGTGATACGCTTTATTTCGAGTATTTACGGCATATATATGCTCGTTAAGCCTTTTTTTCAAAGGACGCTTCGTTTGCCCAACATAAAGGCATCCGTCTTCCGTATTACCATTACCATGATTTTTGCACCCTATCCCGTACACCACTCCCTTCCTATCAGTATTAACTTTTTTATCCTGAGATAATTTTTTTGAACCATTGAGAATCTTATTAATAGTATTTCCTGGTTTACTAGCCAATTTTATGTTTGCTTTACTTAATATCGGGTTTAATTTCTTAAATAGTGCTTCATCATATGTAATGGCAGTGTACCTACAGTTTTTATTTTCTGATTTTTCCTCATTTAACATTTGTGACCGTTTGTGCTTTTCTTTATGTAACACTCTTTTAATATGCCTTTCAATAAACTTTCAATTGATTAAAAACATACAACTATGGACCACGGAACTAGCCCAACCTGACAACGTCAGGGCGAAGCTAGTGAAAGTCAAGAACGGGGATGAGATTCACATCCCGTCCAGAATAACCCTGACATAGTAAGTCCCAGGGAGAGAAACGGACGAAAGAGAGAAGAAGAAAGATGAAACATCCATGCTCTATACCGGGATTTGAACCCGGGTATCGGCACACTGGCCGCACGGCAGACCGACGCCTGAGATCGCACGACCAAGCCGGCACGGCTAGGTTTTCCTTTAATATTAAATTTAAATTTTTGAATTTTACTTGATGTTCTGTCTGAAAGAAGACATAAAATAATCTAAATGGGAGCTTTTAAATATTGGTTTTATTATGTTTAAGACTTCGTAGTTAAGTAAATAAATGAAGAACTCTTGTTTAACTGTTGTGATCTTGTTATGCAATATCGTCTGTTTATATATTCTATTAAGTTTCGATTGTTTTTCTTACGACGCTGTCCTTGTGTGAAGAGAAATATTTCTATTTAGTTATATAATAAAATATAACAATTGTAGATATTTTCCCTTTAATTATTAAGGAACTGTGATTACTATTTGAATTCTTCAATGTTTGCTAATATTAATTGTATAAAACTATCAGTTTGATGTAGGTGCGATTTAGTTTCACTGCCCCACCTAGTAGATGGAGAATAGGATTTCTTCTCCAATCAAGACAAAATATAAGGTAAAAAAAAAAAATTATTCTTTAGGTTGTAATACTGTTCTACGGTGATTTCTATCACCTTCACGCGCTGATTTCCACAAGAACCTGCACAATAAGATTTTAGATACATCTTATCCTTAAATATGCAAGCCAAGTTCCAAGAAGATCCATTCAGCGGTTCAAGAGTTATTTGGAGAGAATACAATACACACAAACATAAACAATTGATTAGCCTTACTTTGAAAAGTAGGCGTACAAGTAAGAAAAAAATTAACACACTACCAAATAAATATACATCGTTGTTTACTATATTCCCATTAAGAAGTACGGAAGAAGATTAGTAGTGGTTTTCGTAACTTTAATTAATAATAATAAGCCACTCTAATGATATTTTTTTTTAACTTTCAGATAAGCCTCGAAGGTCTTGTGAAGCAAACGGAATCTATCTTTATAAAATCTTTTATTTCTCTGTCTGTCCGGCGCAATTATTAATTATTAATTTCCCTTGCTGAGAAAGTCAGATTAAAAAATTTTCCTTTTTTTTAAAAATTTTTTTCGCTTGTAAGGGATTCGAACCGAGGACCTTCGTCCTCGCAGTCAGGAACGCTAACTATTGTACTATTGCTGGTCCCAAATATCCAATCCTACTTTTATTCTATTTGTTCGCGCGCTATCAAATAATGAGTTCATTCAAAAAAGGAATAAAATATCACTTTTTGCCATAATCGCTTGGAATCGATTCTTCTTGGATTATCTCATACTTACTACAGGGGGAGACAGGGGGAAGGGGCTTATTTCAAAATATGAAATCTTTTAAGCATTTCTAAATCCCATTCTCATAAAAATAAAAATAAAAATTTATATCCTTAAAGTCTGTATTCCGAACGCGATATTTCATCAAGACAAAAGAAATATACATTCAATAAAAAAATAGTTAACGTACACAGAATAAAAACACAAACCAAGTGATCAGTGATCGGGGGATTGAAACCTATACATCGCTCAGTTATTTTATATTACTGTATTTTTTTGGTTGCTGAAAAACACTTTCGGAAGCGGAGGTGGGATCCTCAACCTTTTCGCGCCTACTGAGCTTATCATCAAGGGTAAATCTAGCTGATGACGCCTAATAAAGAAGAAACAGCCGTCTCAGAGTCCCATTGATGATAGCCCAGAGTGCAAATCTTGCTTTTTTGCTTTTTGCTTTGTTTTTTTAAGAAATACAGATTATTCCAAAATTAAAGAGTTGTTCAAAATAAAGTGGAAAAAAGAAATGGAATCTCCACAAACTCAACTAAAA
This sequence comes from Thereuonema tuberculata, assembly GCA_023159025.1. Classification (NCBI taxonomy): domain Eukaryota; kingdom Metazoa; phylum Arthropoda; class Chilopoda; order Scutigeromorpha; family Scutigeridae; genus Thereuonema; species Thereuonema tuberculata. Next base: position 29,810,748 of record JAFIDM010002131.1, read on the forward strand.
ACACATTTAAAATAGAGTTTAACGAAAGACTACAACCGAGAAAAAGCAGGAATTCAGTACAAGAAGCAGACAATTCGTATTCGGGGATCAAACGTCGCAGACTATTCTGGATCTGGATTTGCTTATTCCAATTTTACTTATTCCTGTATACTACAAGAGTAGAGCAATGTAGTCTATTCCTTTACACTTGCGGATGTTTTTTTGAAATACTTTTTTTTAATGTAAAGTACTAAAAGAAATCAATTTCATGTTGTCCCGGAAGCACATTTCTTTCTTTTCTCTGTTTCTACGATTTGTAAGAACAGTTTGATTCTTGAAAGAAACCATTGATGTCTGAGGTCGTAATAGAAGTTTTCTTGAGTCACTCATCGATCTGATTGTGGAAGCAGACGTGCCTGGAATTCAGGAAACGATTTTATAGAAAGAGGAAAGAACTTTTCTCAATTCTTTTCCTTCGCGAAAAGGACGAAGGAAGTTGTCTCACAACTTATCAAATTCCATTGTTAAGTGAAGAGTTGAATTGAAGAAATAATTAGTTTGTGATTCAATCATTTATCAAACGCCATTCAGCATTGAAGAGAATTTATACTGATCTACAGTACTTTTTAAGGGAAGTGAACTTTAGAATTAGTATCGATAAACTATTCAGTGTTGCCTAAGATGATTTCAGATTAGTAATCCTCATTTTTATTTCTGTTCTGACAAAAGAATGTTTTGTGAAATTAAATGAAGTTTTTATTGAAATGAATGAGAATTGGCAATGTAATAATATGGCTATTTGAAATACAGTATATAAGTAGAAATAAAAAATTTAAAAAATAGAAATTATTTACAATAGGAAATTATAAATAACTATATAACAATGGACTAAGCTGTATTCCGTCTTCATTCCTTAGAAGATTTGTAACAGTCATCGATGGAAGTAGATCTTATTTCATGGTACAAAACAAAGTTTGATGAAGCATCGCAGTTTTAAGGAGAAAAATACTCCTTAATTACACGAAAGAGTAGTTATACAAAGACACTATAGACCCACCGGGGAGCGAGACGTTTAGGCTCCCAGCGATTCTCCACCAACGGGACTAGTGGAAATCGGATGGGGAAGTCCGACGCTCGCCCGCCTTTAAACGACGAGGAAGAACCCAGGATCCATTCCTACTTAGCCTTGTGGACTGGGCGGCAGTCTCCAACGAGGCTGATACTTCGGATCCTGGGTTTGAATCCCGGCGCTGGCATGGATGTTTATTTGCTTTCCAGTTTTCGTCAGCCTCTTCTTCACTTTCTCTTCCGGTTTGAAGCCATTCCATACTGCTTTCCTGAAGAAGACCTGGTAAACCCCTACAGTAACTGTTCCAAAAACATCTAATAGATATAAAATGTATCCTAACCCACATGGTCAGTGTGGATGATTAATCATGGTATTGATCACATGGTCAGTACATGGGAGGTTGGGAAGGCCGATAGCCAGGAATGGCTACAAAAAAGGCTGAAGAAGAAGAATCAGATACCCATTTGGTAGAGGACTGGGTGAACCCTAGGGAAGAGAAAAAAAAACCCTGGGAAAAAATCCCCAATTACCCGGCTTTCTCCAGTCCCCAATCCAACTCCACAACACCCAATCTAGAAAAAAAAAAAAAAAAATATTATGCTCTCCACATTTTACTTAGTAGTCGTAAACTAATAAACATCAATTTTTTTAAGAACATATCAGAATAAAACCTGGGATAAATGGAAAATCACCATTCATTTGCCGTAAAATAAGTTTCAAGATATGTTTTAATTGGTAAGTGAGGTACGCCTGTATCGAATATATATTTATATTTTGGACTACTTTATTTCAATCGATTTTGTACATAATATATTCAAGAAGTTTTTCAATTTTCAGTTCTGATTATCATCACAGTGTCAGTTTTCAGTTTATTTATAATATAATCCGTTACTGTTCTTTTTGTAAGTTTCTTACTAAAAACCATATTTGCATTTAAAATTTGCATGCGAAAGACCGTACTAGATTAAGGCCGTAGGTCACCCCCCCCCTCCTTTCCCGCTGTCTATTACAAATTACATAACGTTTCGATTTTTACAACGGATACATTACCAAATGTTTAGGAAGACCCTTAGATTAGCGGCTATCATTTGTGACATTAGTGCATGTTTAGTAAATTTGATAAATGTCTTTTAATTTAACGTATTAACTAGTTGTCCTCCAAATGAGAGATGGCCGCCCTGTTTTTGTGAGATCTGCGCATATATGATCTATTAGTCTGGTCAGGCACTTCCGTCTGATTTTATGACAGGACGCCGCCATTACGGTAATCGCTTGTTACTTTGCAAAAGAGCATTATATTTATAAATAATATATATTTATTTATTTATATAAATACTTATTATTAGCAACTGGTATTGAAATAACGGTAAATAGTCGAGAGAAGTTTTAATTTGGCGTTATCAACATGTCTTTCTCAGTGAAAACAGACGCCATCGTCCATTATGACAGGAAAACATAATTGATCAGCTACCGGAAGGGCTGCGCAGTTCAAACTTCTGCCGGCCAACTTTCATTTGGAGGACAGTATGTGTTGTCACCACTGGTGACAATTTCTTATTTTAAATTTCTTACCTAATTTCCTATTCAAAATTATTTAAGCTAATTATCAATATAGACATTCTGAAGGGGGTGATACCTCAACTTACCTAACCTATAGCTAATCGGCACAAACGTTTCGCACCAACAGCTTGAGCTCGTACTAAGTTAAATATTTTTCTCCTTATTCTCATTCTTTACATTGATAATATTTAAGAAATTTGATTAAAAGTCTTTCAATGTTTCTTTCTTAGGAGTAGGGAATCATGGCGCCTTCAGTTCCAAGAAGTGTGCACTAATCTCACGACACCAAAAATTTGACAAATGGTCCGTTACAGAAATCCTGAATGTTGAGAATAATATTTGACACAAGAATCCGTTTTAATATCAATATGAAATGTAATTTCAATATATTACAATTTTAAAATATTTAAGTAAATAATAAGCCTTTATCCCGCTAAAAAGAATCCATCAAATGTGAAAATAAGGATTTTAAAAATATTATTCTGTTGGACCAAGTACTTAGATCTGTCTTTAAAATATAAAGTAATGTACTTAATATTAATGTACTTAATATATCTTTCTATCTGTATATCGTTGATGGAAACCATTTATCCGTTTTGTTTCTTTCTGATTGACCTGTTTCATCCACCCCCCACTCGCCGTTGAGAAAAAGCGAAAGTGTATTTTCCCTGTAAGAAATCCGCTCATGAATAATTCGTATCGCGAATTCGTAGGGAAGTGTAAGCCACCATTATGAAGAAGAAAGAGCGCGAATGAAGAGGAGAAAATGGGAGTGTTTGGTCGATGAAGGCGTTTGCATAATTATTCCGGATGACGAATGCTTTTTCCCGGTTTGTTTATTCTTAATCGCGAAAAATACCTGTGAAAAATGGTCCCACACCACTGACAGTTCCACCGCCTCCATACTTAGGCAAAGAAAAAAGAATCGGGCTAATTTTCGTGAAGCCTTTCGAGGAACGCGGTTCAGATATACTGATGTCTTAGATTGCTTCTTAACTCATCCCCGAGATGGCGCTGCGTCAGCATTTTTTATTTGTTATTCCTTTCCTCGTTTTTTTCTCCCTTCCTTCCTAATAGCGAACCCTTTCTGAAGCTTCACAGACCGTTTTATGAAGGTATGCAAATTACTGATGTAATTTAGTGAAATAAAGCTTGCTGGAAGACGAAAATAATGAACTCTTTCTGAATTGAGGGGAACTGAGACGAAAACCTAATATATTTTCTTGATAATCTTCTTAAAAGTACCTTAGAATCAATTCATTTTCATTTATCTATCTAAAAAACAAAATGTCGGAAATGTAATTTATAACTTCTAACTTATTCAAAGTTTTAATGGTTTTTCGCGAAAAAAATATTAGCTGTAGCGTCATTACTAACCTTATGGCGCTTTACAGTAAAGGATTCTGAGGATGTTTTGTTTGGGAGTCCTAAATACGCTTGAATTTCAACTAGAGCGACTAATTAGAACTGCACTGAAAACTCTAAAAATGAAGTATCTCATTAAATATGTACTAGTTCAAACAAATACCAAGTAAATACTTCAAATAATGTTAAATCAAATTTTTTTCTTTTAATACTCCTCAAGCTAAAGACATTTACTGCTAAGAAAATTTTTCAATGACATTAAAAACAAGTGAAATTAATTTTGTACTAAAGCATAAACTTAAGGACGACCCATAATAATAAAAAAAAATTAAAATAATAATAAAAAAAATTTAAAATAATAATAATAAAAAAAGGAAGTACAATAATGTAAGGAAAAGAAAAGTTATGAATAAAATAAAGAAGGAAAAAAACCAACCCCATGCGAACGTTGGAAAACCCCCCCCCCCCCCCCCCAAGAAAAAATAAGGGAGATATACTGATTCGAACCACAACCGTCAGTATATCAGTCCCTTAATCATTAAGCTGTAGATGGTAATTGAAATGAGATGGTTGGGCATTTCTAGCTAGGAAATCCAATGACAACAATGCCAAAATCTCGAACATTGAAGATATGGGGGGGGGGGGGGTTAGCCTCTGAAAATATTATATTCTCACGTTGTTTGGGTCTCTGAACACGATGGTGAAATCCCTTCGTCGATCCGACCTTCCGTTGGACAGTTGTTAGGGGTAGGACAGACAGACGACGGACAGGATATCGCAATAGCTATCGATTTTGGTCGCTATCAGAACAAATGGGTCGCTAATAAATAAATTCGCTTTTGACACAAACTTTTGAAGAAAGCTAAGACCAATCTTATATTTAAATCTTTTTTAAATTATATTTATAAAATATATTTATCTTTGATTACTTTAAATCAGTTTGGAAAACGTTACGCGTAACGTAACGAAGTAACGGAATCATTTTTGATTAACCTAATGAAAAACGTTGACGACTTTTTTCAAATAATAGTAACATGTAACGGAAACAAACAAAATAAGTTTTGTTTTTTCGCTAAAAGATGATTTCATTGTTTGTCTTTTAGTGGCGGCGCTTTAAAGAAAAGTAAGTTGAAACCCTTCCTCTCCAATGCTTTTGATCACTTTTTTCGAGAATTAAAGCCAACGCGCATAGGCAACGGACAAATGGACACCTACCTACTTCTACGGACTTTCACGTCTTCAGCGTAAGTTTGTGACGTCAAATCCCGCAGGAGTCCGTGGTCGCAAAACATAGGAGCTTTTACAGTTTAACGGACTTCAAGAGGAGAAAGCGGCACGCCAATCAGATCGTTTGTTTGCTAAAATGGGAACCAATCATATTGGCGGAAACGATCGTTTTTCAGACAGCCAATCAGGATGCACTTATATTCCTCAAACGAGGAAATTTCAGTCATTTCTTCGCTCGATTCTTGTTTTCTTTTTTGAATTTCTGAGTGAAGATTAAAAAGCGTTTAATTATCGGAGTGTAGATTTTATTAAACATTTGTAAGAAAAGGTAAGATGCCTTTAAAAGGTTTCTAAATAAAAATAAAGAAAGAAACAAAAAGAAATTTGAACCGAATTGATGAGACCATCTCCTCCTCCTCTCGCCGAAATGATCGCAAAATCAATATCTACGATTTCTAAAATAAGTAGTGAGAGTAAATTCTAATTCTATGTTGCATTTTTGATTTGTAATCAACTTTTTATTTTGGACTATGTAGTTCTATTTCAACTAAAAATGGTTCGCTGTTCACATATCGTTTGGCCTGTGTCGGTATTTCCCAAAATATGCTCGCTACAACATGCAAATCGTGGCTCAATGCTCGTCAAAATTGAAGAATATCACACACAATCACCCAACCATCTTTCGCTTTACTCCAGCTATCACTATAAATATCAATAAAGAGTTTACAAATAATTTCTCATCGTGTCGCCGTTCTTTAGCGTTGACGTTATCGTATGCGCGTCCAGCTTTACACTGTTATCCCATTTTTGAAAATTTTTGAAAATCATTTTTTTTTTTTTTGCATGGAACGAAAAACGGATCTTTTTTATTTCGTTTGCCAGCTTTGATTTAAATTCAAGCATTTATAATCTACGTACATTTTGGACGAATGCTAGTCGCTTTCTTTTTTATGTGTATATAAAAAAAGTAAAAATAATTCACTTTTCATAATATATAGTTTCTTCCATAGTATTCATTCATAAAAATATATAAAATACACAATATTTCGGCTG
>JAFIDM010002131.1:29825222-29839064 GCA_023159025.1 Thereuonema tuberculata
ACATGCGGGCGATCAGCCATGCCTGAAACAATAAGTGTCACGCGGGCTACAATTGGAGCCGTCGGTGCGTGGGGATCGCGGTACAGGTGAGGAGCGCACACCTGGACGAAGAGGATCTCAAGAGGCCCCGGGATGGTGAGGTTTCTATGATTGGATTATAGAAGAATTCAAGTGGAACTCAAGTTTCGTTGAAGAATTTACATTAAGGATCTAATTAAGATACGTTAGAAAATTCCTTGGTTATTAAATGACGAAATCCAACTTACAACACATGTATGCTTCTCATTTGTAATTATTTGACAAGGTTATTTTGGATGAAACTTAACGTAATCAACAAGAAAATAAGGAATCCTACATTCTACTCAACGTAATTACAGAACCCAAAAACCCAGGTGCAAAAATGGTTATCTAGCCGTTTTGATTATTTTTTTTCTTTTAATCATTATACATTTTTGTGATAATAACTACACATGCTGAAGAAATTATCATTAAAGAAATACTTCTGAACCCATTTTGCTGTGGCTGACCGGGTCCTCCTTCACCTCAGGCCCAGCTGCTGCTTCTCTATTGTAATGCCGCTGATTGTATCCTATGATTCGTTTGGGGAAAAAATATATTAAAAATACTTTTTTCCATTAAAAAAAAAAGACAGTCTTATTAACGTAAATGAAATCATATTAAAAAACTTATAATATTTTAACTTATAGTTCGTAGCATTTATCATCTAGGCAGATTTCATCACTAAACTGTATAAAATTCTGTAAGCTTATGTGTTAAGCACACGTTCAGTTTTTAATACGTATATGCCGGACTGTACATGCAGCATGAGGGATGGAAGGGTTGGAAATCGAGATAAAAGGATCTATGTTTTATGATAGACCCGTAAAATGAAAATCTGACTAGCCGCTTTAACGTGATGCACATACCGACAGACAAAAATCAAAAATGTTCAAGTGGAATAAGAACACTTCGCATCTCAGTCAACTGAGAACTCGAAAATTGATCCCACTTTACAAAATGACGGAAGACCTGTAAGTAAATTTAGGTAAATGCCTTCATTGCACTTTTACCTAAAACAAGAATTTTTTATTTGAGAAAAGGTCTATCAAGAGACGATTTTTTTTTTTACTATTACTACATTTTTGGAAATAATACCACGACCTGGGCTTCTTGATGTGGCGTACAGGTAGGGTACTTCACAGTAAGGTTGGCGGTGTATCATAGATGTCGCAAATTGTTCAACAGCTAAAAAAAAAAAGAGATCTGATGAAGCACACTTTCCAAAGAATGTAACTTAAAAAAGTAGTGTATTTTTGTCTGTTAAACATCCATAGAAAGGGGCCCAGGATTTCTGCACCTTCCTCCTGCCTCGATATCTTAAAATATACAAAATTCTTTTTTTTTTTTTTGGTTGGATGACTGACTGAAGACGACCTCGGGTCTTCACCACTGCCCTCTCGAAATTTTGAAAACGACCTTTTTTTTGGTTGTTGAAGATTAACTCCGTAACTTGGCCCACCCTTAAATGAAAACTTGAGTACAATCCTTGATGTCGAGAATGTAAAATTAGCTTCAACAATTTTCAACAATATTTTATCTCAGACCACTGCGAGTAAGTTTATAAGAAAAGCCCTTTTATCAGTTTCCATTAATTTCGTGTTGGTCTTAATTAATTTCGTTATTGTGGGAGGATTATCAACTGGGGGGGAAGAAAGAGGGTTAACTCTGAGTTCCTGATAAGCCTATTAGCTGAATGTAATGGACTGCTATCAATTAACGAAATGAACATGTTCTCAAGAACCCTTCAGAATGTGGAACCCTCCACTGATACTAATACATTCTTGAGATCCACTAAGCAAGAGTAAAATTGTTAAATGCTTTCAAAGGAAATACTTTTTAAAGAAGATGTTCTTGATAGAACTGGAACCCTACTTTCTTTAATTGTTGCGAGGTATTTTTTTATTTTCTTTATTTTTTTTTAAAGCTGTGAAAGTTTCCGCTAATGAAAAATCTTTATTAAAAAATTTTGCGCGCGCTTGCATACATATGTTCGCCAACAATTGAATTTCGCAACAACTCGCATGAGCGTTGCCACCTTATTGTTGTTTTTGGTCAATCTTGTGCGCAACAATGGAATTTCGCATGCGCGTTGCCAGGCAACAAATTTCCAACCATTACAAATGGATTTCAATATTCTATTGTATGTATTTCTCTAGATTTAAACTTTAATATATTTTTAGTTTTAGTTTATTTGATGTAATAATTCGTTTTTCCGTTCCATACGCGAGGCTTCCGAACAGTCTATTCTCCAGTCATTTTTCAGTTGCTGAATACCAACAGATTTCCTTTTCCAGAAAAAAAATATATATTAAATACCTTAATTGGATAAATACAAATAATTTAAACATCAAAGCATGCAGAAGTAGTGGATTGCTGAAAGGATTAATGCGTACTGCTTCGGTTTTACTTCTTTTCCTATGACAATTTTAATCAGTTTGACGAGTCAATAGAAAAATGACGTTCATCAGTCTGCATATTTGTATGTTTACGTATCCAAATAACCTCTTGAAGCGCTAGGTAGATCTTCTTGAAACTTGTATGCATATTTGAGGATATCTAATGCTTTCGTATTTGAAATCTTCCAAGGGTGTCCTTGTCGAGAAATTAGTACGAGAAGGTGACAAATTCCCCACAGAAGAGCTTTGCTACTTAAACATTTAATTTGTTTATATCTCTTTTGAGTCCACTGAGCTTATAGATACTGGGCGAATCCAACTGACGATGATTAGAAAACCAGAAACAGTCTGTCTTGGATTCGCGGTATCGTATATACTAAAAAAAAAAAAAAAAAAACATAGCTCAGTGAATCTTTATTTCTGTGAGGTTATGTTTTTAGATTGTGATGTTTGTGTTCTAAACAATGAATATTAAATCCTTTTAGCTAATACATTGCATGTGATTTGATGCGATTAAAATCAATCGGATTTAGACAATCTAAGTAAAATGCGGATTGTATTCATTTCTTTCCGAAAACAGAAAATTTATTTTGTATATTTTCAAATCGTATTGTAATTCGAATATAAATAAATTTTTCGTTTTTATCGTTTTTTAAGACTGTTAACAAGTTTCTTCTTGAGATAAAAAAAAAGATAAGAAACATTATTATTAAAGTTTCTTCTTGACTTGTGTGAAAGTTTGTTTACTTAAACTGAGATTGTTTCATACAGTGCTAACACGTGAGTAGGTGAATACTGTGAGGTATTAGGCCCCTGGTCGAACAGAGGGAGGGTTCCTTATTTATGAGCGCTGTGTTGTGATTTGTGCCACGTTCTGGCAATCCCTCACAAGATTCCTTCCACGATTGGATGAAAGGATGGACCGGGAACTGAAAGAAAGTTCCCTCGGGGATCATCTATGAAGTGAGAGAGTGCCACCGACCCCAAACTAAAATGAAAAGTCTAAAATTACATAACTATTCCGGCATTGCTGAGAACCCTTGAAAATGCCCATGAGAGAATTCTTTGTGTAATGTCCGTACCGTACAGTGAAAGGAAAAGTTTAGTACAGAATATATGTGGAAGAAAACAACTGATTAGGGAGTGATCATGATTGGCGCAAAACGGTAAGGGATGTAAACAAAAGAACTTTTTTTTTTGGGGGGGGGGGGGGGGGGGTTATTTGTAGAGGAGCACCAATGATAGTCATCCAGTGTTTTTTATTTTGGCTGAACTGAGGTGTATGGTCCGATGAGGAGGGATCACAATTATCAAGAGGTAATGGAAGAGTAGGTGCGGAGATTATAGCTTGAAGAAGGGCGCCAAAAGGCCCTGCGGGACGGATATATCCATTCCACCACCCTGTCCTTTCTGAGCATCTCGGAAAAAAAAAACCCAGCATTTTCAGATTTTTTTATTTTTTGGTTGGAAAGTCATCTTTTCATACCAATCGGAAAAAAGAAACAATATTTACTTATTTAATTAATATATTTTTTTCGTGAGTGGCTCAGACCACCAAAACCCATTATTCCTAATTCCTGAATACGCATCCACCCCTGGGGACGTAGTCTAATTAAAATTGTGTAGTTTGTTGAAATTGAAAGTATGCTCAAGATATTTGCAATTCCTCTACAACTAACTTTAGTTACCTAGATTTGTTGGATTATAAAGCTTTTAAAATTTATTGACCCAATACTTTAATACAAACTTTGTGAATTTTACAGGATGATCGAAAAGCTACCCTGGATCTGTTGCTATTGTCTGAAGTGTAGATGCAATGTTTGGATAATTCAGTGTAAAGTTATAATAAAAAAAACAAAAACGAACAAACTATCACAATAGGAAGAAGACAATTAAAACATGTTGATATTTTAACATATGTTAAAAATTAACAATAAATTATTCTTAAAAACGCATACATGTTAAATATCTGTTGGTAAAACACGTAAAAAAATAGTACAGTGATACAACGGATCACGAACGTCTCGGTCTGCGAACACCAATTGCGAGCTAATTTTGCTTCGCTTCACGAACGATGCCTCGGTTCACGAACACGCACGTATGGAGCGTAATGGACCATTTTCGCAAAATTCTCCAGCAAAGAAAAAGGCAAATTTCTCTGGATCGTTATCTTACGCAATTACCAACTGCCTCTCCTTAAAAGGAGTATTCTTCCTCCTCCACCCCCTTGTACCAGCAATTATCAACCACAAAGGTAAATTGTGTATATACTGTAAAATTAGTTTTATTTTGATAATTAAACTGCGTTCTTCTAATATTACTGTTATATTTATTTCCTTTCGGTATTATTTCCACACATAAAGCCATACTACGTTAAAAAAAATTTCTAGGACAAAAAACGTATTATTTGGATATACATTAATTGCAATGGGAAAAATTGATTCGGTTGACGAACTTTTCGGCTCACGAATAGAGTCAAGAAACGAATTATGTTCGTGAACCGAGTTATCACTGTAATCTTAAATTAGATTACTGATAGATAGAATTAAACTAATAATAATTCAGAAGTAAAAAGCAAATACACTTCAATGGAAACATATTAAAAACCGTTACATGTTTCGGCCTAAACTTAAAATAAATAATAATCTTGGTTACAGAATAATTCCCGCTTACATTAAGACATATTTGTTCTTCAAATACTTCATCAATGGGATTTTAACGTTTGAAAACTTTATTTTCAAAAACTACTATATTTTCTTAACGATTTGATTCAACTACATGGTTTCTTAGCAGTTCTGATATTCTGCACATGTAATATTCAATCCCTGAAAGGTGAAATCAAGAACTGGTGGTTGTGTTAGCCTTGACCTCCCCAATTAAACTCACACCATTAACTGACATATTGACTCGTAATGACCTTGGGTGTTTTCAACAGACGGCTCCGATTGCAGAAGCAAATACATCTTCCTCTCCTGAATATCCTTTGGTTTGTATAAATGCTGTATGTTACCATCGCACCCTAGCAACGGTAAAAGTAGGGGGTGGGTAAAGAGACGTGCGTGGCACAAGCCATAGGCTAAGCACTATGTCTCAAACTATTTACTTCTTCTGCCAGCTCAAGGCAGCTGCGGTGAGCCGCGCTATGCATGCCAAGCAACTCGACGGATAATCATTTTTCACTCGGCCGACAGTCGATGGCTATCGGTCCTCCCTTAGGCACAGGTACAAGAACAAAAGTTTTGGTTTTTTTTTGAAGACAGCTGACTGGCAGATGGTCTTGCAGGTCCTGAAAGACCGACAACTAAACAACATTCGACTGCTTCGACACAACAATTATTCTGTAAATAATCGGAGAAACAATAATGCTGCAGACAACTTTCATTTAAGATCGGAGTTTTTTTTTTATTTTTTTTATTAATAACAAATAGTCAATGTTATTTCGCAAGAGATTATTTGCAAACTTGCAGTCTTCAAACATATTAAAGAAGAAACATGAAAAATAAAATTAAAACCTAATAATACAGATATCATCGACCTACGAACGGTTCCGTTTTGATAGGTTGATAAGTCGAAAATGTGCAAAAACAATATTTTAATTTATATACGTAATAATATAAAAAAGTCGCGACTTCACAAAAAGAACAAATATAAAAGTATTTTAAATAAATAGGTATAATAAAAATTGTCTAGATGTAAAATAAACTCAGTAAATATTTTAAAATTAATGTATCGAATGTCTTCGATACGGCTGTTTTGCAGTAAGCTTCAGTTAGGACTGTTGCCAAAAGAACAGAGCGAGGTTTACTCGCCGGGAATTGGCCTCCAACCATCCACCTACAGTGGATTTCAAATCAGAAAAACCTCCTTATCTGGCAAAATGTGATCACTTATGTTTGCCTGGAAATCATGATGTCAAACATAGAAACTGATAGTAACTCTACAAGCGCGAGTTACTATCAGTACGCGAGAGAAGACATTACACAGCTAAACCTACACATATTTCAATATTTTGGAACATATTTCAATACTTTAAGAGTCAGAGTGATGAAATATGTATTTCTGAATCTCTGGATAGAACGACTACTGCAACAAATTTGTCCGCTTAGACGGTGAAGAAAATTGTCTGCGAAGGAACTTTCCGCAGGTAATCGTTTACCATTCCCGGAAATTTGTTCAGCGCTCCCGGAACGAAGCAGATTCGTGTAAAGATGACTTAGACTTGTACGCTACATTGTTAGAGCCACAATCAGTGAAATTATTCGTGAGAATGAATACTCAACGCTGACATCATTCAATCGAAGCTTCAGTCAACAAAATGCAACGAATTCTTCACAGGGAGCTGGGAATGAAGTTTGGAAGAATTCTCATATTAATTCTTCGATACTTAATTCCCAGCTCCATGTATATATGAGGAAAATCTACATCGATATTACACAGGCAAGTCAAGTTATTAAAAAATTATAAAGTTATTTAAGTAATAACAATAATACAAAAATATATTATATTCGTGACTGGAGAAAATATAAAAACCAGAATGTTTTCATTATAAGATTCAATTACATCCTGGAATGTATAATTAATCTATAAGCATACAGTAGTACGTCCTAAAAAGCTTTTCTTTAGTTAACTGGAGTTTAGTTGCAGTAGAGGTGCCTTAGAAACAGTTCTGAAAAAGTGGACGACGGCCAAAATACATTACGTTTATAGTCTGTATGGTTTATGCATGTTTCTCTATATAAAAAAAGTATTCGACGAATTTTGAAAAATTCAATTTTTTTAAAACAATTAATTTTTGTGGGCGCAAATTTTGGTAATATGTCGGAAATTTCTTATAAATAACTCGTAATTTATATTTTGCCAACGCATGCGCAAAACTTCTGATTTTGTTCGGATATTACTTCTGTATGTCATTCATTTTAAAAATAAAGTGGAAGTGATACCAGATACTTAACGAAAACTTCTCACATGACCCAAAGACAGAGAATTCGTGTACCCTAATTGCATTTCCAATAATAATGAATACGAGATATACATATTAACAGATTGTATTTCGTTTTTCCTTAATTTGAAGCCTATCACAAAATGATGCATCCATTGTTTATCTCAATTTTCACTATTTTTTTTTTTTTTCTTTATTTTTCCCGAAGATAAGATGTTGTCTTTGAATTAATATAAATTGAATAGAAAATAGTTGAGCACCAAACGTATAGTTACGGAAGGCTTCAATTGCGGAGACTGAAAATTTTTGAATATGGATACCTGATTCTACATAATAGAGAACGATGTGCCATATATTTTAGCCAGGGATGAAGTGCAGATGCGGATGTATGTGAAGAGCAATTTGATTCAGATTGCTTTTTTCTGGCTTAAAGAAAATATTAGTATTAAAATACATTTGAAGGCAAAGCTGATTATACGTACTACACTGTATAGGTCATTATTTCAAAAGGTTACTTTAATTTTTTGGTCTTATCCTAAAGATAAATAATAGATTAAAACTTTATTTTCTGAAGAAGAATCTTTGGGAAAAAATCTAAACACTCATTAAATCAATCTATATGTCTGCATCTTTTCCCTCCCCATCACAAAAGTAAATAAAGTAAATAACTTTTTAATCGTTGGATGAATCTTCTTGAAACTTTGTAAACACATTTTTAGGACTAAAGATAAACTAACTTCTATATTAATAAAAATCATTACCGTGTGTAAAATATTCATTGGATAAAACAGAGGATAACACACGTATACCAAGTTAAAAATTAAAAAGAATTAAAATATATATTTGGACTAGCGAAAGGAACGCGGGCTCGTTCCAAAAACGTTTGTGTATTTTAAATCTTTTTAATTTTTAACTTTGTATTTGTGTGTGTGTGTTGACCTCTGTTTTATCCAATAATTTCTATAAAAGAAATTTTTCCAAATGCGCCCTTGTCGAGAAGACGATCAATAATTCTCCCACAAAAAAAGCATTAAGGATCTAAACAACGCATTTCTTTCGATATCATCAATAATTGCCTAATTCTTTTAGATAGTCCATTAATGTACGCATGGTGTAGTGATTGAAATTAACCCTATTATTTAAATAATATTTATTAATTAAATTTTCCGAAAATGGGAAATTTTTACTAATTGAATTCAGCAGATATAATAAAAATAGGTCTACGTTTGTACTGTTTTTACGAGTATAAAAAAATAAATAGATATCAACTTTTTTAAGAAACTAGGTTTGAGTTCTTTAAGGAACTTCTTTGGTTGTGGTCCTTTCTGGTTTATTATTATTTTTCTTTTTATCTTTTTCTTAGGTTCTTCCGAAAGATATTCTTCAAATATTCGATTGCTGTTTTATTTTTGAACAACACAATTCCGCTTTCTATGAAGTTGTACCTAAGGTATTTGAGAATACAGTAGGTATTTGAGAATAGATAGTTGATCTCACCTGTCTTATCAATGACCTTTAAATTAAGATCAATCCGATTCTGAAGTCGATTTTTCACGCGTGAAACCTTTCAGCAGTGAATGAACGTTGAGATTTTGAATGAGATTAAGGAAAAAAAAATTAACGCCTAACCTTGCTCCCAGCAACTTGTCTTGTAAAAGAGAGAACGATCGTGAAGGCCACGTTTTCTCAAGTTGGTGGAAGGAGGATGAAAACACGTCAGAAGTGTTAAGAAATAAACAAATGCCCTACAGCTACAATAGTGGCAAAAAAAAAACAAAAAAAGAAATGATGAAGGTAGTATTACAACAGGTACTCAAAAAAAAAAAAAAAAAAAAAGCTTTCAAAATACGCCGTGGAAAGCTCAGATATCGTAATAACTCAAAATTTATTTATCTTACAAATCTGAAAATTTTTTGGGAGGAAAATACTATAATATCAATGGTGATTCTCAACTGAGTTTGCTAGAATTTGTCAAATTGATACACTAGGCTTCGTAAATCGCATTTATTACGGTAAATATGCACAAACTACATAAAATTGCTTCAAGTTTATTAACAGTTTGAATTTACAAAACTTAAAAAGTTCCTATTTTTATTAAAATAAAATTCTTGAAAACTTCTTTATTTGTTTTTATTTTGTTTGTTTTTTTTTTTTTTCCTTCTTTTCTTGAAAAAAAAAAATTCATGGAAACAATGATGACGAAAAAGTCTACATTTATATAATCAAGCTTTAATATCTGCTGGATCATAAGTAGTCTACAAATTTTACATTCGTATGATTTCTTTTCTGTTTCTGGCATTTTTATTTTGAATGTTTGGCTTGATAAGGAAGTCGCCGTAAAGACGTCCAAAATTCGCCCCTTTGTAATGTTGTTTTTTTCTTTAATGAAGTAAAGTTTAATTCCTATGTTTGTGACTAAATTTTACATTTGTTAAATTAAATTCGTTAAATTCGCTATTAAAATGTCTAAAACGGATTAAGTGTATTCACATCACCCGCAAATGAAAGGATTAGTTAAAATGATTAACATTCATTGTTTAAGACGTCGACTGAAATCCACTGTTTTAGACTCGAAAGCTTTTTTTTTGTTTTGGAAACATTTATTTTCGCCTTCTCGAGCTAATTTTTCCACAAGTAACCAGTGGGAAAAGATTTCAAATTTACAAGTTAGATCGTCTATAGTCCTTAAATATGCCTACCAAGTTTCGAGAAGATCTATCCAGCGGTTCAAAAGTTATTAGGGGAAGACACACAGACAGACTGAGTGATCTGATTATCCTAGGAAGATAAGCTAAAGAAACTGAATCCCATTTTCTTAGATAAGTGCAATTAAAACAAGATAGGGATAGCGATTAGTAAACCAATCACAATGCTTCGCAATTGCTTCTGATACGATACGCATAAGAAACTATAATTGATATTGCTTTAACTTGTTGCGAATGCAACAAATGTGATTGTTGCGAATGCAAAAGGCGCAATTGTTGCAATTGTTGTGATTGTTTCTGAGCTGATACCTGTGTACAGACTGACAGACAAAGCAGGGAAGTAAGGCGTACGTGGTATCAGAAGCCTAAAAATCACTTGAAACTTAGAATTATTATACTCCTCTGTAAGCATCATTTCATTATTGACTCATCGTCGCTTGTGTGATTTGCGAAAGTAAAACGAATTGATTTCATTCATTTCTTTTCATCTACGATTTTCTGAATTCAATGATGACGTGTCTTTGTCTTTTATGATCTTCACTGAACGTAAACAAAGATTTGAAAAATTCGTGGAACCTTTTTTTCCCCCCGCTTCTTCTTGTACAGAAATTTTAATTGGGTCAGTAACGATCCCAATTTTTTTTCCCGCCTTAAACTCTGACGAAAATGAACAATATTTGTTCTTTTCGAAACCCACAGGAGTGGGAGAAGAGGAGAAAAAACAGTGCGGAAAGAAAAGAAGAGGGAAAAAAAATCTATCCAAACCCCCTGCCTCCAAATCTCATCAATAACTGTCAGCAATTTCCAACGTTGCGCTGCCTTCCTTCCCCTGGCAGCAGAATTGATTCGTCCATTGAGGAGAAACTGGAATCAGTCACAAGCTATTTATCAATGAAATGGCTCCGTGTACCTGAACTGGGGAAATGGAACCAACCACCTTACACCCTCTCATCCTCCTATCCCTTGGTCTGACTGATGAAAGGGATCAGTTTTCGGCTTCCACGTGACACTCCTTTGTTTCCGTCATCTTCCGGGGGGGATTTTTAAGTCGTGTTTCTTCCTTGTGTAAAATACATAATTCATGCACGTGCTATCCCAGGAGACTCTCCAGAGAAGAAAAAAAAAATTTCTTTGGAAGCGACTCAAAACTGGAATTTTGGAGAAACTATTTTCTTCAATCTGTACTCTTCGTATCTCATGAAGATTGGGGATACATCCAAAGTAATCACTCGAAACTCAGTTCCAAGCAAAATCCATTTTGTAACTTACAGATTTGTGGTTCATTTCAACAAGAAGGCTTTCTCAGTTAAGAGTAGTTTATATTAAGTAATGTTGGGATAAAGATACTGAACTACTGAAGACGCGTCCTTAGGATCTGATGTCTATTTCCGACGTGGGATACGAAGCTTATAGGTCGGGACTATTCTTTCAGAAGAACAAAATAAAAAAAGGTTATTTAAAATCAGCTTTAAGAGTTCAGGAAAACCCACCTTAGTATATACATATATTTTATTTTTCATCCTTATTTTTAAAGAATTTCTAGAAATAAGTTTCAATTTTGTGAAATCAGAACTTTGAAAATGAAATAACTTCATTGCGTAAATCAATGGCTTTTGTGAATAGGTGCAATATGGTAGTACAAACCTGAAAAACCTTTCTTTTTCATATTGATTTTTTCCTAAAATTCTCAAAATTAAGGTGACCCCACTACGGTGAGGTTTCTTGAACTTTTAAAACTCCTTTCATATTTCTTTATTTTGTTTTGTTCTTAAGAAAATCACGACAAACAAGCGCTTGCCAATAGAATAATACTAGGCTATTCTAAAGTCTACGTGGTTTGCGACGACACACTTAAATAGTCTGTAGCTCATAGTTTATCCATAGGCTGGGTTCAGGGTTCAATCCCCGAAAAGACGGGGTTCTCTACCTGCATCTCGTCCGCACGGTTCATATAACCTATCAGGCAAGTGATAGGTTTTATTCTTGACGGGTTCAGAGGGGCGTAGCGAAGGAATGGCCTTCACTTCATGTCCTGAGGCTGTGTCGAACATACCTGTTCCCGTGCTACCGTAACGCAGGAAACACGGTGTCTTTTAAAATAAAAAACATTAATATTTCTATTGTATTGCTTTTTTGTGAATGAAAACGTCACCGCATCATATTATTAAGGAAAGGAAAGGATCTCAAACTTCCTAGTATTGTCTCTTGAAGACGGACATTTTTAGTCGTTAGTAGTTCTTCAGATGCGATGCAACGACAGCGCGTTCAATTTGATTTTTATTCAATTATTATTTGTGAATTTTTCAAAAAAAAAAATGCCTTTTAATGCTTACAAATTATTTATTTGTAAGCTGTTTCATTATTTCTAATGGATTTTGCAGATTATTACAGACTAAACAGTAATAACGGAAAACTATATCAAATAATTCTTTGTACTCGAGAAAGGACCCCGGCGTTGATCGATTATTGGAAGAGAAAAAAAATATAATAAATCATTAAGTCATTTTTTTTTTTGTATTATCTTTAATGACAGCGTCACCGGTTGTCGAAAATCAGTAATTCAAATTTCCATTGCTCTTATTAAGAACGTGCCGATTTCTTGAGCATAGTTTCGGTATATATTACGAAATTGGATCCGAATTCGGATAAAACCTATTCCAGATTCTAATTAATGAATCTGCCAATTTTAGTTTTGGTGGCTCAAACTAATTCCGAATTCGCAGCGAACAAACAAACATCCGGACAAACAAACTGTGTTTTATAGATATAAAGATAGCCCTATGTAGGTATACAGTATTCTAGGAAAACAAAGCTCATCAAATCAATAAGTCTGTGTGATTTCCCCTCTCCCAAATAACTTTCGAACGGCTGCATGGATTTTCTTGAAATTTGGTATGCCCATTTAAGGACAGAGATATCATAAAATTTGAACCTGAAATCTTTGTCCATTTGATTCTCGTCGGGAAATTAACGCACACAATTCTCATAGAAAAAAAAAGCATTGGAATGAATTTTTCTGATGTCTTCCATTATCTTTTTCGTTTGCGCGTGCTTTCATACTATTTAAGTCAATAATGCAAATTTAATTTATTTTTTCAGATAATAAAAGCTTATATTGTTTATATTCAGCAAATATTATAATTTGAAAATAAATAAATGCTTATCGATATTGTCATGTAAACGATTAAGAAATACAAAACACAAAAAAAAAAACCACCAACTTAACGAAAGTCAGCCTTCAGTTCTTTCAGAATGTCTTGTGGTATTCCGAGTGAAGCTACCCAAAGAAGAGATCCATTGAAGGAATAAGAATTATTCCACGTAAATAATCTTCTAAATTCAACTGGATTCTGAAACATTAAATAATCGCTACGTTTTAAAATCGTAAATGAGGTCGAAATCCTCATTTACAAACAAAATTACAAACTTAAATTCGATCTTTTACTAAAAAGCTAGGATTGATTCCTGCTCTGTTCGCTAAGTACTGCTATTTCTGATTTTCACTGAATGAATACTGATTTTCCAATTCCTCTCTTTATATTTCCTGCATCGTATTAATCATTATCGTAATCCTAAACAGCGGCCTGAAGAAAAAAAGAATCGGGGATTCGCCACCGCGTTGTGTGAATCCGTCTTATGCTACCGGGAGACAAAGCGCACACCCTTCTGCTTCTCACCTGTGTCGATTAATACTTGTGTTACCATGACAACAGCATTCAAAATTAACGTAGATATTCGTTAC
>JAFIDM010002131.1:29843800-29889959 GCA_023159025.1 Thereuonema tuberculata
GGGGGATATAAAATAATGGCGCTCAAATCTATTGAACCATAAATGAGAATCCTGCTAAATTTTAAAGAAATCAGTCCAGCCATTTTAGCGTGGAATTTCGGGGATCAGTTTTGAGGGACTGGAGACCAAACAAAAATGGGTCTTTGTTTATACTCTGTCCAAAGAACTGTGAGCTCTGAAGGATTAAGCGACCCCTCGCACCGCCACGCCCATAAGACCGCCCATCCTAACTGTCGGCAGTTCTTCCCTTTTTCATGTATTGGGTCTTTTTTCTACAAAACTACTTTTTTTAAACTGTTACCTTTACTTAATTTTTATTACAATTATTAAATTCTATATATCATTCCTTGTAAAAAGACTCTATATAAACACGGTGCAATTGTGATACTTCTAAGCATTTTAAAGATCAGTGGGTTAAAAAATAAACGACCATTAAAATGCTTAGGAGTATCAAAATTGCACCGTGTTTGGACTCTTTTTGCAAGGAATGATATATAGAATTTAATAATTGTAACAAAAATTAAGTAAAGGTAACAGTTTAAAAAAAACTTAGTTTTGTAGAAAAAGGCCCAATACATGAATTGCCGACAGTTAGGATGGGCGGTCTTGTGGGCGTGGCGGTGCGAGGGGTCGCTTAATCCTTCAGAGCTTACAGTTCTTTGACAGAGGATAAGTTGTATCATAAAGAATTGTGTACGGTATCGAATTTGATGGAAATCCGTCCAACCGTTTTAACGTAGTGCTTAAGAGAGAAAAAAAAAATATTTAAGTAAAAAGTGAGACTTCGCAAGCTCAGTAGTAGTAATTCAATACAAACATACTGTATATAGATATTTGTAAGAATTCCAGTAAGTTTTGGCAAAATGATTTCTTAAATTCAGGGTCATTTGAATCGAAAATTTTATTAGAAATGTTAATTAAGATAATGGTTTTCGCGTTAATTAAACATTAGAAATTCATATTTTCATTAATCATCTGCCATTAATAAATGATTCGGTATTTCGAAACTTAAAAATAATAATTAATTTTTAGGCTCTTATTACGTTAAATCTGTTGTTTTTGATTCGAAATTTTTAAAATTTACATAAAATTGAAAACAGTATTAATTTATATAGTTTCGAATATCATCTGTATATCCCTGATCACTTACTCTGGCGAATTAAATTTGATGAATTTACGAAAAAGAAAAATGAAAATAGGAACAAAAAAAAAAATGTGAAAGTTTGAATTAAATTGAAACAATAATATTTATAGTGATTTTTGTTGATCACAATTTCCTTTCCATCAGCTTAAACGACCCGAAACATCTGGTTTGGCGTTAGGCTTAACAAAATATACAGTTGCTCTTCCAGATGCCAAGAAACACTTATGTTTTCTGGTTTTGGGGATTAAGTAAATACTACAATGTACTTTGGCGGCTTAGAATAAAGTAGGGGATAAGGGTGTTAGCATGACTCATAACAAAGTAATCCCTTGTGTTGATTGTCGTTACATTTATAAGCATTTTAGATAATCTGATTTATATTTGTTTGGAGGTCTGTAGCACAATGTTACATTGATTTTTGTAACAAGAAAAAAAAAATGTTCAATGATTACTAAGTTTTGTTAAAATAAAGTAAATTTTACAAAAGTAAACTTTCAAATTCATGTACCCAATTTATGGATGTACTTTCTATATTGGTGAGGCCTTAGATAGATAGATATATAACGGATATGTAGGGTTAAGTTTCTTACGTCCCTTAGCACTGCAGGCTTTGGCTTATTATATTACCTACATTGGTGAGGCCCTATTAAAGAACGTTTTCAAGGGCTTCTAGACCAGCATTTTTTAACCTTTTCTTTACTACTGATCTCCATTGTATACCATTGGTTGTCACGGACCCTCATTCGAATGATCCTGGGTATCTTTACAGACTATCTTCAGGCACTTTCCTTCACTCGCTCGTGTCCCTACATTGTTTATTTACTGGGGAGGGCAAACAGGGTCGGATGTCTGTGAGCTTGGGAGAACAGACCAAAGACAGTCTCCAGTGCTATAAGTAATTAAGAAACGATGAAACGACACACGACAAAAGCAAACTGCCAGCAGCTAGTCCGCAAAGACCACAGACATCGTGTGACTGCTAGATTTAAAACCGAAAGTACATCAAATATTTATTTACAGTTGCTCATCAAGAGTCTTCAAATTCGGAGAAAATAGAGAAATAAATAAATGGCATATTATTATTATATTTTTTTTATTAGCATGAAATAAATGCAAATTTTAAATAATAATAATAATGATGAGGGGGGCCCGGTGATCGAGTGGTTAGGGCGCTCGGCTGCGGGTTGGAGGAGGTGGGTTCAATTCCCGGCCTCTGCGGAGGGTGGGAATTTTTCCATGCTCCCTTCTCCTCCAAACGGTTCCCAGGGTCTATCCAGCCCTCTCTCGAATGGGTACCGGGTTTCTTTCCCGGGAGTTAAAGGCGGGCGGGCGTCGGGCTGGCCCCCCGGCCCCATCTTCGTCCCGGTGGCTGTATACGCTGGGAGCCTAACCTCCTGCGCCCCTAAGGCCGGCATTGGCATGTGAACAGGGTACTTTAACTTTAATAATAATGATGAACACCGAAAAGAAACCTGGCTTAAAATTACTTGTTAATTAATTAATTAATGTGAACAGGAATAGGTGTGAAATATATTTCTTTTCTGGTGTCCAAAGATTCGTGTCATATGATTTATTACAGTTTGCTTTTCTTTCTTTCTACTGAACTCTAAAAGTTGTTAAAATTTATTTAGTCATAACTTGCTCTAGACTGCTCTAGACCATTGCAAATAAGTCAGAATAGGCAGAATATTGTACAGATAACATAGGCGTAAGTAGAGGATGGGAGCCCTGTTTCCCCTCGCCGAAATTAAGTATTTAGAATAAATCCTTTTTTTTTTTTTGGTTGGATGGATCGACAATTGAGAAGACTTTGGGCCCCTCCTCTCCGAAATTTTTTAAAAGATTTTTTTTCGGGTGTCGCTCCTCTCTTGGCCCACCACTAAATTAATCGTACATACCTCCCTGTACTGCAAACATTATCCCAAACAAGTTACAGGAACGTAGCAAAGAATTTTTAAAAGAAAATTCTTTGAATTTATCTAATTAAAAGCAACAAAGAAGAAAATATTAACAAACAAGAAAAGACAAAAGTTAATAACGAATTCCAAAGGATTGGTAGAAAGATTAACACCACAACAAAAGAAATAGCTGAATAAAAAAATATAAAAACTTTATAAAAAAATTACATAATAGATATTTTAGTGGACAAAAGTTTATTAAACTCTTACATATTTTAAATGTAACAAAAAAATAGTTAAGAAACATGTAAAAGTTTAATAAACATTTGTCCATTAAAATATTTATTAAGTATAAATTCTACGATGAGATTTTTTTTTTCAGTAATTACGCTTTATAAAAAATGTTTGTAATTTTTTATACTTATATTATTTAATAAGCAATTATAAAATTTTGAAACTAGTGAATTCGATACTATTAAAAATAGCAAATCAAATATCACAATGAACATCATCTTGTATTTTATATTTACATTATTATATAACAAAAAACTTTAATTTTAATGAAAAAATACTTTTTCATTATGTAATGTGAAGTAGTTAGAATTTTACGAAAATTTAGGTCTAATAAACGTAGGATAAGACATAAGTAGTGTTTTATCTAACGATTGTTATTTATTTATAACATAAATTGTTATAATATTAACCTATCTGGCAGGTTTTTCTTTTGTGCCTTGCTGTCTTATTGTTTATTATATTACTTGCATGTTAATTTTTACTTTATTAACCTGTTAGGCTTTGAAGGCAAACGATATTTATTAATTGATTTCCATTTTACTCGTTACCTATTCTCCTTTTTCTCGTCCATCAATTCTGAACATCTCGTCTTGTCTTCTACTTCAGCACGTCTCGTCTCTTGACTGATTCCTGGAAGTTCCAACCAAAAAGACAAAGAAAGCGAGTCCTTTCCATGTTTACAGGAACCCTAGAACGGTCGTGATTCGCAGGGCGGAGTTGTACTCTCCCACCAACACATCCACTTGGTAGTTGCCACGAATTTGGTGGCGGAATAACCACATCTTCTGTCAAAAACGAGACGGACAACGAACTCAGACGCTGATGTACTTCAACGGAAATCTGACAAAACAGAAACGATGATCTTCTACAGTTTACAAGAAATTGGAAGAAATTTCCTTAAAATGTTATTCCTAAAAATCTCTTTATTAATTTAATTATTTTTTAACGGTGAAAAGGACGTAAATAAAAAAATTCAAGAAAAAACATTGGGAAAAAAAAAAAAGTCCGTTATTTTTTGCCCCCTTTTTAATAATGAAAATAAGGCTCAGTCTCTAGGTATGTGTTTGTCTCGAATAACTTTTGAATTGCTATACAGATCTTCTTGAAAAAAAAAAATCCCATAGAAAAGCATTGGAATTTGAAAAATGAATTTCTTTCCTATTTCTACACATGTAGGAAACAATAATGTGTATTTAAAATTATAAAAAAAAAGAAGAATACATTATATAAATGGGCTTGAGGGCCGGACGTTTCGACATCCTAAGCGGATTATCATTCTCAATGGAATCGTAACAGAAAAATCCATTTATGTAATGTATTCTTTTTTTCATAATTTTTAATATACATTTTTATTTCCTAGATGTGTTTGTTAATGTTTTACTCATTTCAAAAAATAAGAAATAATATTTTAAGGAAAATAGGCATTGAATTCTTTAAAATATCTTGTTCAAACAGCAGAAATTACCTTGTTGAGTACAAAGAGCAGAAATTTTTCCATTACCGCAAAAACATTAATCAAACTTACATTAATTATCGGAAGCTTATTAATTTTCAATCAAATCTCATTGTGTATTCATCATTATTTTGTTTCTAATACTTATCTTATGTGAATATATGTGTCGTCTTCTCGCACCAGTTTCTCGATTAGGACCCTGCTTTGAAAAGATTTCAAACGTAAAATTTAAATGGGGTTAATATGCATATAAGTTGCAAGAAACTCCTGAAATAAACATCAATTAGTGGGCTGCTTTATTACATCTGCATTATTTTTTATTTTATATTTTATTTTGTCACTTTTCTCTGTAAAGGATCTTAACCATTCCCCAATTCCACGTTAGCTGTCATTGGGAATCAAATTCGATTGTGATTTTGACGTCCTTATTTGCCCCATGAGCTTCAGTCGACTGAACAAGAGCGTTGATAAATTCGATCCATCAACACTGCGTTCGTTCTTCCAATGACTTCCTGAAGAGTTTTTATATTCCGTCGAATCCATCTCTGTCCAACAACTAGTTACGCATTAGTGTTGGAAATCAGCGAATCAACTTCCTAAGGAATGATTTATGACTTCGTTGATTCATGCACCAACATTTAACGCCAGTATTATAATTGCTTCTATGCCGATGGAATTACAAAGATTTACAACAAAAGTGGGATATATCAACGTCAACTTGGGCATTTCATGCAGTGTTCTCATAGTTTTTGCTTCATGGTATGCTGATGTATTTGCTGAAATCCTATGACACACCACACGTTTACCTAGCTTGTACGTGTAATAGAATTCTTACAAAGAAATGCCAACATGATTTGCAGATGAAAGGAAGCCTCTTCAAATATTTTACAGCTAATTTGAATATGAGTTAAGGTTTACTGTTAAGATAAAAAGAATGTAGTTCATGTTTCTCAGGTTATCTGCTATTTTTAATTTAGTCTACTTAAGAACATTTGTATGTGAAGTTAAACATTTATTGCTGATTAATTTTTAGAATTTTCTTGCAAATTTCAAGGACGTCCTCACGCCACAGCGGTTGAGAAGCTCTGGATTAGTGTATTTCGTATGTGTAGAAATATGAATTATGACTTGATAGCTTGTACTATCACTCAGTTTGACGTATATGAAGTGTTTCTGTACATTATCCACTTTATCAGTTGTAGGGCGTGACAGAACTGATGAGCCTTTAATCTTAACCAGTCTTCAAATAAAAAAGTGTGCGTACCGTATTTCTAACATTGACTGTGATTGGTTAATAACATTAACGTCATTTCAAAATGGCAGCTTCCATGGAGAAGAAAAAAAATATGTGGGCAGAATTTTTTCTTGAAGACAAGAATTGTCAAGGCAAGAACCTTCAAAGGAAGTAAACGTATTGTCTATTATTTTCGGAACTATTTATAAACATAATATCGTCTAATTCATCGTCAAAATCACAGCAGTCAGTTTCAATCGGAATCGATGTCAGCCATCTTGAAAAGGGTGAACGGCGCGGTGGCTGATGGAAGTTGACGAGTGATTTGACGGACCAGATTCCTGCCGCTAATATTTGATCACTCATCTGGGCTTTAACAGTTGTTAAACACCTAACGAATGTTGGTGCACAGAACATGTGGGTTGAGGGAAGGTTTGTCAACCCTCAAAGTTGAAGAAAGCTTAGTGCACGCCGCCCTTAATGTACTTTCGCTAGAAACCGACGATCTATTTGAAAATAAACTATCAATCGCAGAGAATCTCAAATGTTTATGAAGATTTTCAGATCAGGCTTTCTACAGCCTGTTATTTTTAATTTTAAATTGTCTACATTTAGTCTGTTATTGCTGTTTTACAGCCAACAATTGAAGGAACAAAAACAAAAGTATCTCAGATTAGAACAGTCAGTGAATTTAAAGTAATGACGCTTTATTTTAAGGTGAATTGGCTGCTAAATTGAGGCGTACTTTTAGTGGGTTTTATCTTTAAGCGTCATTGGATGGATTTCGGAAGCTCCTTAAAGGAAATCAATAGGAGCAATATTGAGTCGCTATCAGTTTAAGTATTCCAGTAGCCATTGCCTTTATCAGCCACTCCAACACTATCTGCTTTCACTTAACCGCTACTATTTTAATCCTCGCAACTAGATATTTTGAATGGAAATCGGTCTTAAGTGATAACAGAGCTTTTAATACATTTTTACTTGTAGTAATGTGTTTAAGTGTAGTGAAGTACAATCCAATGTTGTTGGAGCTAAAAATTAAATCATCGAAAAATCACCCATTGATATCGATGATGTCGTATAGATCATGAAGTAGTTTTATTTTTTCGCTCTCTAAGAATATTCGCGATGTGCTCTACAGGAAAAGAAACAGAAATTTCTGGAGTTTCTCAATTAAAATGAAACGATAACAAGGCCTAAAACATCAAGGGGATAACCCAACACACATTATCAATCCCTTTGATCACCGCATTGCTGTGTGAAAATTGAAAATTAATTCTATAGTTCTGATAAGTTTCGTTGCTAAACAGACATTTATATATATATATATATATATATATATATATATATATATATAAATTCATTCATACATTCTGTTTTATTTTGGAAGTGTGCGTCCTTTATGACAGTTTTTCCATCTTTTTCGTTACAAGGTGTATTTGCATATTTGCCCAAATCTTGCTGCTTACATTATTCCTGAAATTTCAAACAATTCCAAACTTCTGCATTGTTTTTACTGCATACAATAGAATCTTTTGAATTAAAAAACCTCGGCATGATTTACAGTTGAAAAGTATTCATTTTTTGAAATACCCGGTATCTGAAATATTTTAAGATGATTGAAATGTGAATTATCATTTCATTAACCTCCATTGTTAGAACGCAACAAGAATAGCTTAATTTGTATTTGCCCAGATTATTTGCTGTGTACAATTTAACCTAGATTCATGCCTTTGGGCTGTGTATGAAGCTAAATGTTTTATTACAGATGAACGCTCTGAATTTTCTGGCAGCCCACCAAGAGCATCCTCACGGATTAACCGTGTATGTCTACCCTTGACGAAAACGCACCTATATTCTATTCTATTTCTCTCTTCAGCATTCTCCGTATATAATAAGCTGAAAAGTGGAAAGTAGAGTAAAGAATAATGTTGAAACCCTGGAGTTGGAAGATTACGGAATAAAATAATAGCGTTTAGCTGAAATGAATGTGGACCATAGGTTTTGTTTGAGGAACGCGAAAAAAATTGCTAAACCAAATGTCAAAAATTGCTAATCTACGTTATATATAAAGGCTTTGTTCCCAAAATGTGCGGCCGTAGTGAATTGGCTGAACCACCTCAGAATATTTGAAATTTACAGAATGATAAAAATATTGTTGTTGTTGTTTTTCAATTGTCGGTCTTTTTCAATTTTTTACGAGTGAGTAAAAGTTCTAGAAGCAGTCAATAGGAAACGTGATAGTCCATTGAAGGAACTCTTCCACTCCATTGACATTGATTTATAATTATCTACCAACAGGTGGTGCTTCTATCGGAAAAGCAATTGAACCCTTTCAACAGGATTATCTGTGGTTTCGTGATCGTACACAGACAAAAGACAGCTTTTCATTCTCTTATTTTTCTAGATAACATTTGGTAAAAACATCATAGCGTTCTATGTTTATTTCAAAGGATCATAGATGAAGTAAATATCACTATTTCAAATTTTATTCTTTAAATTTTCGGTAGTTTATTACTAGAATCACTTCTGAATTCATTGCATACCCCATAGTAAGTAACGTACACATTCACTACTTAAGATGTTGAACAAAGTCTTGAAAAACCCAGATTCAGCTCTTTTCAATGTACCCATGTACTCCTATACAATAAGAAGAGTATGTTTCATTATAAATGTACATTATCCTAACGATTAAACACCTCAGTATAGCATTACTTATTTGATAACAGACATTTCTAAGATCAATGTTTCATATATTTAAAATAGCTTTATAATTAATAGGAACCATTTTTTTTTTTTAAACATACAGCACGTCACAAAACTACAAAAATCCGTTTCAAAGATTTCTCCTGTTCAACTACCAAGATTGTGGATGTAGACTTACAAGGAGAGGTCACGGGTTGTATGAAAAAGATTTTTGTGTCCTTTTGGGAGATGAAAGTACTCATGAAGTACTTAAAAAATATACCAGGTTTGGGAGATATTTGATGATTTTTGGAGGGTATTATATTTGGTTCATCCTGTTCTGTTGCGAGTAATTAACTTTAAAAGAAACTAGTCGGCTACCCCCGTCGCTTCGCTCCGGAAGCCTCCCTTATGTAACGGAAAACAACTTTTTATTTATTAAAAAAAAACACACACACACACACACACACACAAATTACATCAAGGAAACTAAAACTAAAATTTTTTAAAAGCTTTTTTTTAATTTAATTTTTGATATCTATATTCTCTCAATCTACGACTGCTTTTAGAACCACCTTGTAAATCATGTATCTATGATATATTTTTATTTTTTACAGAGATTAGAATGTAGGCCTAGTGGTCTAATGGCTAAGACGTCTAACTTCTGAGCAGTATTCTACCTAATAGAAATTGTGCATCTTTCATTCTTGACTATCTTTTTTTTTTTCATTCCTATTGATACTTTTCAGTCGTTTTCGAGTTAGAAATAGTGGTGGTTTTTGAGTTACAAATAGTGATTTTTCGGTATTCTACCTAATGAAATACTGCTTCTTATTTCTTGACTCTTTTTTTTTTTTATTCCAAATGATACTTTTCAGTGGTTTCTGAGTTACAATAGTGTTCAGTATTCTATCTAATAGAAATACTGCTTCTTTCTTTTTTGAGTCTCTTTTTTTATTTCAAGTGGCACTTTTCAGTGGCTTTTGTGTTTCAAATATTGATGGTTTCTGAGTTACAGATAGTGATTTTTCAGTATTCTATTTAATAGAAGTATCGCTTCATTCTTTTTTGACTCTCATTTTAATTATAATTGTCACTTTTCAGTGACGTTTGACTTACATTTATTGATGGTTTTTGAGTTGCAAATAGTGATTGTTTCGGTATTCCACCTCAAAAAAAGAGTGCTTCTCTCTTTCTTGACTCTGTTTTCTTTACTCCAACATCTGGCGTGTACACCCACATATTTTTCAATATCACATAGGATTTGGTTAAGTAAGAATATTTAAAATATTGCAACGTTTCGGCAATTATCGTTCTAATTGTCAGTTTCGAATTACAAATAAACTGACTGATGTGAAATAAAGAAACAATCTTGAGATTCAAAAAAAAGATTGAATACATTCCTTATTGATGGGGGAAAGCAAAGGAGATATAAGTCAAAAAAACCATATGAAGAGAGTTGTAGTCCCTACGGCCTAATGGATAAGGCATCTGACTTCGGATCAGAAGGTTGCAGGTTCGATTCCTGTCGCGGATGTTTCATTATAAAAATTATTTCTATTTTCCACTCGCTCAGAAAATTGCGCCGGACAGACAGACAGACAGACAGAAAGACAGACAGACAGAGAAATAAAAGATTTTAGTAATATAGATTTACGTAAAAATTTTCTGCTTATATAACTAGCAAAATCCCCGTTCTTCGTACGGGATACAATCATATGCGTGAGAAAGAAATTGAAATTGTAAGATCACTTCGAAATGGCAGCAGAAATCTCAGGTGTATTGCCGGTTGCCGCCACACAGTTCATGGTCACTATTGAACCCTCTCGACTTTAAAAAAGAAAAAAATACAACAAAAAACAAGAAAAAAAAAATATATTTTTTTTTTATTTAGGCTTAAAGTTCGTTCAGAAACTTTTTCTTGTTTTTTTTTTTTTTTTTTAAGATACGCATAGTATCGTCATGTATTACAAGAATTCATTCGGAAAATGTTGTATAAAACTTGAAATGATAATTAAAATTATAAAAACGTATATTTATGATTAAAACATAATTACTTTTCTTCTTTAAAAAAAAAAAAAATGGGAAGTGTCTATAAAGAAACTAAGAATGACATGAAATGAATAGTTGCTAGAATTGCACGGATGTTATTCAGTTTCACTATTAATCACGTGGCTCTAATTATGTCACGATTAATGACCGGTAAATCCTATTCCTGTGATAAGTCCAAGAAGAACTTAATGTTATTGTTAGAAGTGTGCGTGAATGAAATGTTGACAGAAGGCTGCAATGAAACGAACTATTATTAGCTGTCTTTAATTTCTGATGATCAAATCAGATGTTGACGTGATTAATTGGACAGAGCTTAATGATTTTATCATCAAACAGTGATTAATTATGTAATTGTACGTTTAGAATGAATTTGGTAATTAAATATACAGAATTTTGCTAATTAAAATATAGAAGAAATAAATTGGTACAATTATACTTTTCTATTTATTAAAATTTTTATCATTTAAATTATTGTTTGATTTTCATTTTTTTTTATTTAATTGTATATATTAAATAAAATTGTTATAATAAAAATTATTGTTTGAAAAAAGAAATCCTTATAAAAAATTTTCGATATTTTCCAATGTTTTGTATTTTTTTTTTTACTAATACTGTTGTATGGTTTTGAATTTTTAGTCTTCTGATAATGGTCAGAAGACTAATATTCCCGTTTTGTCAGGCTGTGGACAAGTATCATTAAAATATCATTAGCAACAATCGCAACAATTGCGTCTTTTTGCATGCGCAACAATCACATTTATAATACAGTTCTACAACAATCACAACAATCACAATAGACGCAACAATTGCGCCTTTTGCATTCGCAACAATCACATTTATAATAATAAGTAAATTAAAGCAATATCAATGATATTTTCTTATCAGAAGACGTTGCGAAGCATTGTGATTGATTTACTAATCGCTATTCCTACCTTGTTTAATTCAATCTTTGACGAAAATAAAAGAAATTCGTAAGAAAATTAAATTTTCATTCGTTAAAAAACAATGCAGAATAAATTCAATAAGTTAAGTAGTAATGAATAATAAGAATAATAACATTTAACAATAAATTATAAAAAAAAATATTAAATTTTTTTTTTTGAAATTGCTGTTGTATTGTTTAGCAAATTATTTTAATTCATTTACAAGAAAATTTAAATGCAATTTTTTATCGTTTTCATCATTTAAAAAAATATTATACCAATTAAATATAAAATAATGATTTATTTTTCATTTTTTGATTCGTTTTTAAATTATGTAAATGCAATTGTCAAATATAAATAATGAAAAACTTAAAAATTTAAATACAGTCGGACCTCCATATATCGAACTTCCACATATCGAAATTTTCTATATATCGAACTCTTAGCAAATCTCCATGTTCATTACATAGAAAAACTGTTTCTATATATCGAAAAAATCTCTATATATCGAAATTTTTTTCAAGACATATTGGGATAAAAGTGTGGATAAAGTTGAATTGCTGGAGAATGTAGATAGCGGAATGCGCAAAAAAGACATTTCAGCTAAATTTCGTATTTTCGCAAGCAAAGTGTCGACTATTATAAAAAATCGGAATGCCGTTGCTGATTGTCCTACAGACGAAGACGTACTGAATTGGTTTCATGAAACTGAAAAAGAAATCGAAGAACCAGAGGAAGTAAATAAATCTGAAAACATTTCCAAGCCATCGAAAAAACAAATGCGAGAAGCGTATGAAACAATACGTCGTGGACTTCAATTGGCGAAAAAGGTTCCTCAGGAAGTTTTTAGTGGACTGAATAAATGCGAACATTTTTTTGATGAACTTTCCGCTGAACAGCCAGTTCAGCAAGATAATCGAAGTTATTTTTAAAAAAAAAATTAACTGTGATCATTGTAACCTGGATTATTGTGTTTTTTAAAGGTAGATAGTACTCAATACAATTAAAAAATGAATTAATATGAAAATTTATTAACTTACATTTAATGTGATTCGCATATAAATTAGAAATTGTGTTTCGTATGCGAAAATTATGTTTAATTTTAATGTTTTACGAGTAATTATGATAAAATTCTATATATCGAAATTTCTGTATATCGAATTTTTTTCCTGCAATTTGCTACTTCGATATATGGAGGTTCGACTGTACTTTACTAAAAAAAAATAAGCAATCGTAAACTTAGTAATGTATTCTAAAAATATTAATAATATAACATGAGAATTCTTAAAGCAAAATAAAATACATACTTCGGAACAAAACTCTTTTACAATTTAATTATAAAGAATTATTATCAAGTAATTTACATGAATAATATAATTACGAGTAACAATTATGATCTTAGAGATATAAATAACTTTAAATAGATCCAAAATTTTTTAATAGTTATGCAGAATGCCACCTAAATAAATTATTATATAATAAATAAAATCTAAAAAATTTGTTAAAATTTTCTAAAATTTCAAAATTAAAAAAGTATATTAGAAATTAGTTAATAAATTTCAATCCTTTGATTGACTATAATTAAAAATTGTAGATATTATTCACTTAGGATAATGATAATGTTTGACTTTGTTATACATATATGTATATGATTTATTATATATTATTTAAATATTGTTTTGTATTTTAATTCCTGGCACCTGTTGATGGGATTTATTTGTAAACCTAACAGGATTATAAGTTTTGTAATAATGTATTCAAATAAAAATTAAAAATAAATAACACTGTATACTACAGTTAAAAGCTGCAAAAATATGAATAATTCTTTTAAATTGATTTAAAATATTTACTGGACCAAAAATCCAGATGATTACCATAGAATTGAATTTTATAATCAACTTTACAGTCTGGGTTCATTAATTATTTGAGTAAAGAGAAGACAGATTGAACGACATTCTTTTTCTTCATTTATTTTGGAGCGACTATGAATTTGCAGAATCTTCTGGAAATTTCATTAGTGCATCGATCGATTAAACATTAGTTTCCTTTTCAAACTCACATTGAGGAAGTAGTTCATTTTCTAACCGAATTAAATAGTTATTTCAAAAAAAAGAAAATACGAATTAAAAAAAATACATTTTTATAAATAATAAAATATTAAAAAGTAGATAATTCCTATTACAAGTTTTTGCTCTTTATTTACTAATCAGTCGAGGGTCGCAAACATTGTGAGCTTTTATCCTTTTTAATTATCCTTGCTTAGAGATGATAGGTATTTTTAAAATTTTTATTAATAAATGATATTTAATTTAATTTTTTCTTATAATTGTTTTTTAGTCTTTTTTTTTTAAATTTAATATTAATCTTCATTGAATATGTAATTAAATAAAAAATAAAATAAAATTATTTTTTTTTTAAATAACATAGTAGTTGAAATTTTAGGAAAAAAATCTTAATCTAGCAACAAAGAATTAATTTTCATTATTTTAATTTAGTAATATGTATAAATATACTACTAATAAAACTATGTCTTTATGTTAACGTTTCCCTATTCGCTGTGAGTTAGAATTCAAATTCAAATTTTATTTGCCTTTGAATTCTGTAACGGCATTTTTTTTTTAATTTAGAAATTATATTCTAACGTTTATTTTTAATCCTTATAATTTTGTGTGTCATTATTTTTTAAACGTTACAATTTTAGCACACGTTAAGCTTTTTAATCTACAAATTATATTCTAATTCTAAATTATTAATAACATTAATATTTGACTTATTTTTCCTTTTTGCTCAATAAATTAAAGTCGTTTTTTAAAAAAAATGTATGGTTTTCTTTTTTTAATATAAATCAAAACTTGAAGGAATTTATTGTAATTTTTTATGTTGACATCAAGATCCAGTTTTGGTTTCTTAAAACTTTTGCAAATTGTTTTGAATAAGGAGATTGGAATGAAATGTGAACTGTACAGTGGCACCAATAAGAATTAAAAGTGGGTGTATGTATGCATGTGAAAAAAGAGAGAGAGACATACTTGAACTGGAGGGGTAAGGACCTTTGAGGGCAGGGATATACAGAAGTATCGTTTGTTTAACAAGAAAAATACTAATTTTATTTAAAAAAAAAAAAAAAAAAACTAACTTACCACTGTCGGGACCTATTTTGTATACTGGTGTTTTCTTTTCATTTATTTTGTTTGTGTGTGTGTGTGTGTGTTTTAAAACATGTATTTGTCGTTATTATATACCATTTCGAAATGGAAAGTATATTTTTTTTCCGTCGTATTTCCAAACGAAACATTCTGGAAAGGATCTCACCTCAATTAACCTAACCTAGTGTTAACTGAAAGGAAAATGTTTTGGTTTTTCTTCCAAACGATATCAGGTACCTATTTTTATTCCACATTTGGAGGGCTTTAATGATTTAAAATACACACCTGAAATCGATTATAAAAATCGAATTCCAACAGTCCTTAAGTACCAAGAGAATAAAAAAAATAATTGTTCTTTTCACATTGTTATTGTAGCCATGATAATCTCCAGTAAATAAATCTTAACTGTAAATTAGTTCTTAAGAATTTCCTTTTCCTAGACACGGACTTACTCGACTGATTTTTAGTCTAAGAAACTCAGATCACTCAGTCTGTCCATAAAAAGTTTTGAAACGCTGGATGGATCTTCCTGAAACTTAGTATGCCTATTTACGGACCAGAGACGATCTAACTCATTTATTTTTGAAATATTTTTCCGAAATTAATTTTTCACAGTTTTATCGCATTTATTTATGTGAGTATGTTGTGGATTTATAATAATAGTTCCAGAAGAGAAGATATTAGGAAGAAATATGGAATAAATACTTATAAGTTGATCCCCCTTTTTTCCAAAAGGGAGATACTGTCGAAAAATTAATACGAGAAAGTGATAAAATTCCCACCAGTGTATTTCTATGAGGGTTTCTTTAACAAGAGGTATTAACAGGGCCGCGCCAAGGTATGTTGGCGCCATGGTGCCAGACAAAAGATGCCGCTCCTAATAAGCTAAATTTATTTTAGCCTAAATTAAATATTTTTCATAATAAAACATATATATATATATATAGATAGATAGATAGATAGATAGATAGATACACAATTACATATTTTGCATATATTTCCTTCCATTAGTATTTTCTACACTAAATTATTTGCCGCCCGCCGCCCCCCAAGACCTGCTTGCACCCCCGCTTGGGGCGGCCCTGGATATTAATCCTTTCAGCTAATGCTTTATTTGCATGTGGTTTGATACGATGAAAGTTAATCCTATTCGACAACTTAAGTAAATCAGGCTTTTAAATAATTTTGTTTTATTTTCTTCAGAAAATGGGAAATTCATACTGTTTTTTTTTATTCAGTAGATATTGTAATTCGAAAATAAATGATAACTTTTCGTTGTTATTTTCAAGACTTAAAAAGAAAAAAAATCTAATAAAGACATTTAAATAATATTTTTCAGGAATATTCTTTCGAATTACTTGTATTTTTTTTTTTT
Source organism: Thereuonema tuberculata (assembly GCA_023159025.1). NCBI lineage: Eukaryota > Metazoa > Arthropoda > Chilopoda > Scutigeromorpha > Scutigeridae > Thereuonema > Thereuonema tuberculata. The sequence goes on from JAFIDM010002131.1 coordinate 29,860,005, forward strand.
TTTCCATTTTGTCCTTATTTACAATGTTGGTCTTCTTTCGATTACAAATATAATTTGCATTATCTAACAGAACTTGAGTACCTTCCGTAAATTTCTATTCTTTTTTTTAATGTATGATCGTTCTTAGGCTGTTACGACGTGAATCTTAACCGCATCCAATTGGTCTAAAGTAATCGACGCATTTCGGAACTTGTTTTGCCATTTTGTTGTGTTGTTGTTTTCCGGTGGCAGCTGTTGATGTTACCAGTATAATAATGGCGGATGGAGCGAATCATCCAGACAGCTGCGGGCACGTGTCTCTACTGTAACTAATCAGTCTGGTCACTCCTCCCTCACCCCCCGCTTCCCTTTCATTGTGGATTCTTCTCTTCCTTTGCTCAGTTTTTCATTTCCAGTCGATTTCCCCCCGAGTATTTTGACCCAATTTGCCATCAGGATAAGCCTCCGCAGTCTATTGTCTGCCATATTGCTACCATAAGGTCTTTGTCATTACAAAGGAAACGGAATTCAAAACAGAAATTAATTCTTTCCCGTGCATTTTTTCATATCGGTTCCATCTTCGAATTTTCTAGAATCTTCCAGAACTGCACCTAAAAGATTAAGAAAAGAAGGCGTGGTAATTAGCAATAGATTAATCATTCTGGATATCTCGCCGATATCTATTGTTGAAAAACTGAATTGTTCTTCGTGAATAAATGTAAAATGCCTATATTGTTTATTGTTATAAGTTAATTCCTTTAGTGGAAATGACTGCAAGGCCCAACACAAGAATAAACAAAAACAATTGCCTTTGGGCCTTGCAGTCATTTCCAGTAGATTTGTCAGCACATTAAACCCACTTATTTAATTCCTTTACTTTGGTAATTCCCATATTAATTCAAATATTAATTTTTATTTTTTTAATTATCATTATTATCATTTTTAATTATCATTAAATATTTTATTTTTCTTTCTTATTTTGAATAACTTCTATCACGTGAACTTGCAGGCATGACTAGGAGTTATGGCCATTTCATTGTAAGAGAAACTTTTATGATGGCAACAACTGTAGATTACGATCGACTTTATTTACCGAATAGCAAAAATACCCGTTCTTCGCGCGGGTTACAAAAAAAAGAGTTGTAATTGTGTGACACTTTGAAACTTTGGTAAAAAGGCACCTGGTAGTTACAAATTATGTTATAGACCCTTTACTGTCGCTTCGCTCCAGAAGCCTTGCATACGTAGCGTACAAGCACACTTTATTTCTTCAAAAACAGCAAAGCATATCAAGTAAACTAAAAAGTGAAACTCTCATGTGAAATTTCATGTTTGCAACTCAAGCGGTTTCAGAGATACGCGTACTCTGCAGGAAAGTTTCCTCCTCCCTGCCCCAATTTACACCTCTTGGGATCCGAATATTTGAAATTCATTGAATGCGTATACTATAGATTTTGACAAGGAACACTCATGGGAAATTATCAAGCTGTTTCGGAGATACGCATATCCTTAAAAAATGTTTGCCCTTCCGTTTACAGCCCTCAGGATCCGAATATCAAAATTCGTCGAATAAACATATTTTAGATTTTGATAAAGAACACTCATATCAAATTTTTCCCACTGAAGAGGTTTCAGAGATATGCGTATCCTTCAAGAAAATTTGCCCCCTCCCCCTGTTTACACCCCTTAGTCCAGATCCGCATTTTCGTTGTTCATGTATTATTCTGGGATGCATGTGAACCTCCGTGCCGAATTTGGTAAAGATCCGTTGAGAAATGGCGACAGTGTTTCAAGACAAACAAACAAACACTCGCTCTTATTATATAGATACAGCATAAAATATGTAAAAATTTATGGTTCTAAATATATAATTTTTTTTAAGTATAAATTTATTAAAATAGAAATAAGGATTCAACTAAAATCGGTCATTGACGCTCATCAACTTCAATATTTTCCCTCAGGATTTCCTTTTTTTTTTCCTTTTGAGTTATTCAATGGCTCATGACGTCATTTCCTGTTGTCTGTAAAATATAACAGTACGCCCAGAAGTAAAGAAACATATGATGATTGTGAAATGTTTCAATAAAAATTTGTTCCAAAAACTAATGTTGCAGAATCAGAATCCCTTTGAGGCCGTGCGGGCATTTGAAGTTCCAAACACATGGTCAAATGAAAGTCAAAGAACCGTCCGACGCTCGCCCGTTAAATAGGAAAGTTTCATAACATTGAAAATATCATCTAAACAGTTTGAAATATTAAGAACGAAAAATGAAACAGGATATTATTTGGATTTTGACTTAGAAAATCCTAATGATAAAGTTTTCTTTTCGATTGTATTAACCTGTTAAATAATTAAGTACGATTATATGCTTCTCTCATTTCCCAAAGTTCTTTCATGAAAATTCTAATTTCAACCTCCTCCCCATATCTTACGATGAAATGAGGTAAGTCATTGAAAGATTATCATTTTCCTATACAAAAATTCCTCCAAATTAAGAAGTGTTGTCACAAACCACGTGATTGATGTCGTAGTTCAAACAACCAGGTTGCTATGCACTTTTTACAATAATTTGATGAGTACAGTAACGGCTTGTTTGTCGTGGTTTTGCTTTGAGAAGAAGCAGTAAGACATAGCTTGGATATACAAATAATATACGAACATCCTTTATGAGGGATTTCAATTCCGGTTGAAGTTGATTCAATATTTCGGCTCTGTTCTTTAAGCCTTCATCAGGAGATGTTTGAGAGTTACATGTTGCTTTGTCAATGTCTCGGAGAAAAAATGGCTACGAAATCGCATTCTCCGAAACAATGATAAAGCAACAGCGCAGAAATTTATGTAATTCTCAAATTTCTCCTGATGAAGCTCAAGAAACCGAGCCGAAATACTGAATCAGTTTTGGAAAAATCCCTCAAAAAAAGATTATTTAAATCTTTTAAATTATTTGAATATCGAAGCAGTAAGACTTCAAGAAAATCCAATTGGGTTTTTTTCCCTTTTTATTTGAGAGGCTTTTAAGAAAAACATTAATGAGAAGCAAGCTGTATTTTTGCTTAGTTTTCAGGTTCGTACTGCCATACCATATTGCAGCCGATCACAAGAGCAGCTAATTTATGCGCTAGCGAATATATATCGGTGGTCCTACTTAAGAAATGATTTTCAGTATATTCCAAGGATGTACATAGCTTGGTGTATTTTAACTTTTAATTTTACCATTTAATTAGAACTTTGTATTAAAAATTAAATAGCTACAGTATGCAAATCAACAGCATTCGTCATCGGAATATGATATGGCAATATAAACAAGAAAAATATGGAAAGACACAGTTTGCTTCTTATTGATGTTTGTCATAAACTTCTCAAAAATAAGGGGGAAAGAAAATCGTACTAAGATGGGTTTTTCTTGAAATCGTAACATTTGAAGCCGTGCCCCAGAATGATGTTTCATTCGTGCTCTGATGAACTGTGAGCAGTGCAGGATCCTTGGCATTGAGAAAGAACTGCATTTGTAGCAGTTCGAAACTAGTCTGCGTTTTTTAACGTGTAATAACTTGTGTGTAGTCTACTTTTGTTGTGATTAAAATATTCACACGTTCGTAAAAGAACTTGGTCGTAACACTTCTTTCAGATATTTTTTTTTTTTTACTTTTTATTTTGTTCTTCTTAAAGCAACCCACGACAAACTAGCGCTTGCAGTTGTGTACTGTTATAAAACAATCAGAGTAGTCTGTTGCATGAATCGTGACCGCATACACGTGGTTTGTAAACAGTCCATTGGCTTCTGTTAACTGCATAGAAAGTAATTATTAATGGATTTTTTTCGTAAGACATCTCGTAAAAAATAAATCTTTCTTATCGTGACTAATTATTACATTACGAATCAATTATATACAAATCAGACTATAAACACACAATGCAAAAACACAACACAGAACTGGACCCTTTCCCACATAATGCAATTACGAGAACTCGAGAATAGCAATGCCAATGTCCCGGTGTCACGACCGGGACATTGACATTATTTATTTATTAAAAGGCAATTTCAATTTATTTAAGGCTGAAACGCTACATTTTCTTAATGTTAAGTTATGTGAGAAAGGCTTCATAATTTTAGTAAATTATAAAACTTAATTATATCTTAAGAACTCATAATTGGTGATAGTTGTTTCATATCAGCATAACGATATGAAGTTTATTTGTCGTTGAGAGTAAGACATTCTTTCTTACGTTCGTTCATTGTTCGTCCTTACAAGTTATTTTAAGCAAATATAGGTAATATTTGAATACTTAAAATAAATTAGAATAAAAATAATTCATAGTGGACTGTAAATACCATATAAAAATCATTAGGTTACGGAATTATTGCACTGTGATATAATTAAAGAATACTTCCGTTCTTTGATCTTATGGTTGGATCTTCCAAAATGGCCTCTTACCATTATGATGTGAACGTATTTCTGCGAATTACTACGATAAGTAACTACGATTACAATTTTATTTTTATTGCTTTTTTTATGCTTATCACAAAAATGACAGTAACTTATTAGTTAATTATAATAACTTTTAAGTTCTTATAATAATCTTATTATAGGCAGTTTTAATTTTTTTTCTTTACTGCATTTATATTTATATTAGAATTCGTAAAGATGTAAGAAAAAAAATAAGAAAGCCTATTTCTTGGAAATTAAATGTTATCTTCAATGTTACTAAATTTTTTTTTGAAAATGCGAAGTCCTTTAAAGCAGTAATAAAAAGAGCCTTAACAATGACCTTGTTCTACTTCATTTTTTTATCAAAGGGGTGAGATAATGATTATTTAAACACTATCTTGATTCGCTACGGAATAAAGATGTCGTGATCAGAGAATCACTTGCTGCGAGGTGGTATTTATTAAAAAGACACTTTACACTATTTGAATACATCAAATTTAATATTCCTAAATAAAAATGTATTAGTGGGCCCGGTAGTCGAGCGGTCAGGGCGCTTGGCTGCGGGTTGGCGGTGTGGGGTTCGATTCCCGGCCTCGGCGAAGGGCGGGGATTTTTCCACGCTCCTGTTACCTCCAAACGGGTCCTAGGGTCTACCCAGCCCTTTGTGGAATGGGTACCGGATTTCTTTCACGGGAGTTAAAGGCGGGCAGGCGTCGGGCTGACCACCCGACCTCAACTTCGTCCCGAAACGCTGGGAGCCTGACCTCTCGCGCCCCAAAGACCTGTCCAGGCCTCTAGAGGGACACTTTAACTTTTAACTCCCAGTTTTTTTAAATAAAAATTTATTTACATTGCTTTTTGAGACAGACTACAGAAAATATAAAAAGAAAAAACAACTTTTGTTGATGATTTTTTATTATTGGAAATTAATATTTACAATAATTCTTATTAGCCTAATAGAATCTAATCTATCTATTGATCTTTGAAATCTAGTCGAACTTATATGTGCGCAATGACGAGTAAGCCAATTAAATATATACAATAGACCTAATTGTATTTTGAATACAATATTCGAATTCGGCTTATAATAATATCCTTCCCTTAAGATGCAATCAGACGAGCAAAACCCTCTGTTTTCCGGCGAATTGCAAAGTGCATTGATGTTGACGGTGGAATTTATGAGCATTTATTACACCAAATTTGTCACTTGAACAACAAAGATCAGGAAAAATACGTAATATCTTTAAGATCCCACAGAAAGAGAATTCAGTATAGAAAACTCGCCGGAATCATAGATTGAATCCGGCCCCTTCAGACCGCATTCAAATGCTCACCACTTGGTCAACATTTAAAACAGAATTAGTAAAAGAAAATTTTCGAAGGATTTGCATCGAACTGATAAAATTTTGAAGGATATAGCTACAGTCGAGATTAAATAATAAATAATAATAAAAAATAAAAAAAAAGAACCACACACACACAGCAACTATATGTCAAATTAAACTTTATCCGTGGTATTGAAAATATAAAAATGACCGGCTTTATTTATTTAAAGATTTTTTTTTTGTATTTTCTGTATGAATACAGCTGTAATACTTTGATAATTGCTTTTGTATAAATATTGAAACATATTTACTTTATGAAGTAAATATGTTTTCTCGTTCATAATGTTCTCTTCATTTCACATATTTTCAAACTTTTCCATCGTTATCTGATTCATTTTGAACCTTTAGTGCCCGGAAATTAAAAGAAAAAAGATATTACTTTGGAAAAAAAAATAGGGAAATAAAATGTTGAAAGGAATAAATTAAAGACAATAAAATTCCTGTAATGTTCTTTACTTCTAATTTAATCCATCGAAATTTTCTCACAGCACAGATAACAAGATTTCACGCGCAGATGCTGACGTATTGATTTCGTTCATTAATAATCAGAGATGTTCGTGCGAACTTTATTGGTAGTTTCGTTTACTCTGTCCAATATAGCATTATTGACAGCAATCTGCTCTCCTACGCACAACGTGTATCAGATCCAAGTGAAACTTACCACAGAGGTCCAATAACCTTTTCCCCATAGCCATAAAATCTGCAGATGGATGATTAGATTACATAACCAAGATTGGAAGAACAATTAAATATCGGTACGTGCCGCGTTGCTTGCTAATCATGATTTTTTTTTCCCATCCTTCCAGAAAAAAAAAACAAAAGCAAAACGTAATCTTTTAAACTGACTGAAAACTTTTTATTGCTGAAAGAAACGTAACATTATCTTTATCGTTAAGGATTAAAATATTCTCAGATCAACTTAGAAATAAATATGCTTATTTAAGGTCAGATCAATTAATTTAAATACTTCATCTGAATTCATCTAATTTTACATTTTAAATACGGTATTTAACATGAACTGTATTTGCTAATTGACAATAATATTTTAATTACGCTGTGAACTGTACTTACATGATTATATTTTTTTTTTGTCTGTAATCCTTATTCACTTCACATGCGAGTAAATCTTACTAGTGAATTTTCAGATTATTTTATGTATTTGTTAGCTCATCACGCCAAAACGCGGGAACGCTTTGTACCAGGAGTGCCTAACCCGCGGTCCATTAGTATCAAACTTACAATTGAATTTGAGCCTTTACATTGCTGACAACAGATACATTGGAAAACGTCATAACTTGCAATAGGAGCTGTCTCAGACTTTATTATTGGAATGTTGATATGAAACACAACTAGAGCATTATTTGATAATTTGAAGTTTTATATTATTATGAATGACATTATCAATCATTAATTAGTTAAATATGGTAAGGGTTGGAGGATGGGATACTGTGGTCCTTCTTCAGATCTTTTATAAAAAATATTGGTCCTCAGACTTTCTAAGGTTGTACACCCCTACTTTGTGCTATCAACAGCCTTTCAAAGAAAAATCAGTCATTCTAAATCTTAGAAAAATCTAAGCTATGTTAAACGTGTTCAGAACACTTCCATTAACTGCTGCCCAGCATCCATTGACTTGTGACGTACCAAAAGTGAATTCAGAATTGATTGTCTCTTGGAATTTACTATTTATTTATTTTTTTCACTTAAAATTGTTTTGCAGCAAGATAAGTTTTTTAATTAGCTCTCAAATTTTGCTGCATATTCATAAATGGGATAGTTATTAATAAAACAACTGCAAATATCATAAATAATTAAAAATAAACTAAAAGAAAGGAATAAAACCGTCGGCATGCATAGGCTCATTGATATATGTCATACGGAGGACCACGTGATTGGTCAAAATGTTACCCTACGCTGGCGAAACCACAGAAGTACTGGAAATTTATAAGTAGTGGTCCACGATTCTTTGTCAGTGTAAATGAAGGGCTAGGAATAACGAATAGGCTACTTATTAAGCGGGGAACGGCCTGCAACTGATTAGTCAGTCTTATAATTTCGACATACTACTACAAGACATACTACTACAAGACAGAAGAGTTGCATCGTTGCTATAACTTCATAGCCATTTTATAACCGCCACTGCAAGATTCATGGGTTTAGTCTCAAAATAACAGACGGGATACGCGATCTGTTGGTTTGTCACAACCTTCAACTTGTCAGTTTTTAAAAACGTTTGTAGGCCAACATGTAACATTATTTATCCGAATTATTCCGACCTACTTTCTACACCATTCCAAAATTTTATTATAATCTTTTTTACACTCAGTCTTACATCGAACATATTTTTTATATAACAATTACTAAATTAAAAAAAAAAAAAAAAACTTGAGGCAAATACATTTAAAATATGAATTATATAAATTAAACAAATCTAGAAAAAAAAAATTGTGCTTAAGCAAAAATTAAGGGCGATCCATTAAAACCTAAACTTCACCTAAGGAACGTTTCACCATGCAGCAAATGGTATTTGGAAGTAGTCACCTTGGCCTAATGGATAAGACGTCTGAGTTCGGATCAGAAGGTTGTAGGTTCGATTCCTGCCGCGGACATTTCATTGTAAAAATTATTTCTATTTTCCATTTGCTCAGGAAATTGCGCCGGACAGACAGACAGAGAAATAAAAGATAAATTTTATCTAAATAAGTCTTTTTATATAATAAATTTTTGCAAATGAAAAACGTTTTATTTTAATATGTCTTGTGAATAGAAATTAAATTTGAATTCGCTTATTGCTACCTGCTTTACGATTGGCGTTAGACTCACTTAGGTCGTAAGAGCAGTGTATTGCGAAAAAAAAATAAGTCGAAATGATTCAGGCGCTGAATTGATTTCAATGGATTCAGAGGAACTTGACAATGAAAATGTCAACAAAGGTAAAGCTTTTGTCATTAAAACGTTATGATCAGTGAGGCTTTTTTTTTTCATTTCAGTAAGTTCTTTGTGCGATTGAGGGAGTCAATTCATGTCGTCGTTCATCTGGGAAGCAGAAGTGGGGGTGGAGCAAGGTTTAATTTGGACTCCGCCCTTTTCATAGGAACCTTTTGTTAGGTGGTTTCTGGGAATCATTGCTGATTCCGGCTCAAACAAGAACTTAGCATACTTCTAAATTACTTAAAAATTTGAAAAGTATTTTACGACAATCTTTCTTTTTTTAACGTCCTAAACAGGAAAATTATTGAAACTTATATAGTTGTCCCATGTGTACAGTGAGCTGCTATTATCGGGCTTCCGGGACAGCTGTTTCGTGTTTATTAACACTCATCCGCCAGAATTGACAGATGGAAGGTGTAGAGGATGTTGAACTCACTCATTGTCCCGCTAATAGTATCTCATAAACAAGCGAGCAATCGTACATCTTGAAGTCTTTACTAATTGGATATATTTAACTGAAGAGTGCTGTTAAGCACGAAACAACTGTTCCAGAGTGACTCATGGTATGGCTAGGAACTTTGTCTTTTTAGAAATTTGATAAGCTAATTAGATTGTTACGTTAATTAATAAAAAAAAAAATGTTTGCAAGACTTTCTTTTCTTACGTTAGTGAAATTAGAGTTTTAAAAATAGGCGTACTTGAAAATAATTTTTAGAATCTATCTTCCAATTTTAATTTAGGTTTTCACTTGTCAATCAGAATGACAAGAGAGGGTGTAGAGATTTTCTGGACTTACTTTTGCTCCTACCAGTGTTACATTACAAAAAAAGTTACGTTAGCAACTTCCATACTTATTAATTTAATAAATTTAAAACTTATTTAATTATTCATTAAATGAAGAACGAAATGCGAGAAAACCTCGATATTATAAAGAGTAAATTGTCTAAATTTACCAAATTCAGTAAAAAAAAAAAAAAAAAAATGATGTATAAAATATCTACTACACTTTTTTTTTCGCCAATACATGCCCGGGCTAGTATTTAAACTATTGGTCTCAACTAGGAGCGAGTAATGTGAGCATTTAGCCGACGAAAGTAATGTGATCATTTCTCCATGGTATGCCATAGGAGGCAGCTCACGCTATACCCAGCAGAAACGGACGACTCCAAGAACAGTTAATGTTCGAAACTGTCACTAATATATATTAATTTTAATGTTACTATCTTGTTTTATTGTATAGCTATTAATCACATGTTAAATGCAGACCTTCAAGAAGAGTCATCCAGAGGTTCAAAAGTTTCAGGCAGAAAAACACACTTACAAACTAATTGAATTGATGAGGCTAAAAAAAAAAAAATAATAATGAGGGAATTATTTATATTAAAAAAAAAAAAGAAGCAGTATTTCAGAAAGAAACATGAGATATTACTTGAAACATTTGTTGTTACTGGAAAGAAGTTATCCTAATTGGATATTGTTGCTTTGAGTGTATTTTGTAATTTATGAGTGATGGGCTCTTGAATTCCTTGTAGCACAGATGGCGTTTGAACGCAGGTGAAGGACTCGCGTACAGAGACCTTTGTAATTGAAGCCAGAGTCATTTACTAGAAATGGAATAAATTAACTTCCAGAATTACTGCTGGGGGTGGAATTATTGGGGTAGCAGATGTTGTCATTTTAAGTTGAACAGGAAATATTCCGTTTAGGAAAAATATTAAATGTTTGAATTTAAAAAAGAAAGTAAATTAATTTAAAAACATAAAATTTTCAGCGAAGGTTCTACGAAAGATTATCAAGATGATATCAACCTCGAGTTCTAGGAAAGCCAGAAAAGTGCAAAATGAAAAATGATGGGAAACATTTGAAAGTTTATTGTTCGGAATAGCACTAATAGTTATAACGGTAATGGTTTTAATCGCTTTAACAATTTTAATGGTATTAATTAATTTGAAAAAAAAAAAAATACAGGTAGTCCCCGACTTACCAACATTTGCATTTTACAACCTACAACTTCTTATAAAACAGATCCTCACATCGATATTACGACCAATCAAGAGAATATAGAAGATTTCATTTCGGGCGGAGAGTTTTTTTTTTTTTATTTATTTTTAAAAAACAATAACAACAAGAACATAACATTGATGAAGGAAGGGGGTAAGGTCATCTCAATAGGTATTCCAACCAAAAAATAAAGAAAGAGAACAAGCACCTACTTTGTAGATTTCGGGGAAAGGGCAGAAGAAGCCTCCTCCCACCCATGTGACCGACCTTTGTTTATAAGTGAGATGATCTTAATTAATTAATTCCGCCACTTAGAAACTTTCTTATCTTTTACATTCTTTAACAATTGTTCGTGTTTATTAAAAAATTAAGATTTTTATCTCAATCTCTTAATGTCTTTATAACAAAAGCTTCAGACAATTTCACAATAATTAAGATTGGAGAGAGATTACATTGCATCAAGGATATTGTGGCAGCAAAGTATTTGCATACTTTGACTAACTTCGCTTTCTTATTTTCTTTAATTAATATATTTCTTGATCAGTTATTACTTCCCTTTTCCGGCTTCATTTGGTCAATAGTTCTTAAATATTGGAAAATCCTTTACATACAAGATAAAAAAAAATACAGACTTGTTCCACCACATTATCAGAAAAAAATATATAAGTATTTCTACAAGTATTTGAAAATTCACAAATTAAGCTGAAAATGCAGTAGAAATTTGCTTTTTTTTTTTTGCCATTGATTTCTATCGGGCAGCCATTACAGTTGACTCCGGAAACGGGTGTCTCCCTCTATAAACAACATTGGGCATCTCCTAGTTTTAGATGGCTAATAGTGCCTTTGACGCTTCCTTCTGTTAGATTACCGTAACAATGAATTTTAATTATCATTCTCCATTGTTACCAACATAATAAAAAAAAAGAAAAAAAAATTGTCATTGATCTTTCAGTGATCCACGGAAACGGGATAAACGACGATAACAGATGGGGTCTGTAATCCAGTTATACAGAGTGCAGTGCGGACTAAAGGATTCAATTCTCCTCCAATGGGTCCTCGAGTTAATTCAGTCATTTGTAAAATTGGGTCCTAGAGTCGAGAATCGTTGGAGCATATACCCTCAACGCCCGACGAAGCCTGAATGGCTATTAGAAAGTAGGAGAATTTAACTTTAACATAGTATTGATTAGTTAATCAAAAAAGATATTTAATTATTAATTCAATCTTTAGATGTACTTATAAATACACGAAACAGTTTGTTGTGCAATATTATACATAAGTCGAAGGACATATCTTTACATTATCCACCGCAATTTCACCTCCTTTATGGATGAATGTACGTCTGGTGAAGTCCAATACTTTAGGAGACATGATAATGAAACTTACTATGTTAAATGATTTTCTATACAATGAACTTATTTATAATTTTTCTTATTTTTTTTTTAAACTATCAAATGACGCAATGAAAAGTGTAATAAATTAAGAATCACTATCGGAAGATCAACTTCACCTTTTTTTAAATTCCGTTTTTTTCTGTAATTATTTATTTTTCGTTTTTTTTTTTTTTAAATAAATAAAAATTTGAAATGTGTGGGGAAAAAAAAATCCAAGAAGCGTTGAAAGAATTGAAAGCCTACTTTCCATCGTATGTTTTCCTTAAAATTCCTTCCTTTTTTTTTTCCCCAAAGTGTTAAAAACATAAACTGTAAAAAAAATTGTGGTTTATATGTGTGTTAAAAAAAAAAAAAAAAATTTTTTTCATTTTCTGAAAAAAAAATTAATTAAGTTGCGTAATTTTTAGTTAAGTTGCGTAAATCTCGAATTGCTTAATTGTAATCACTTCAAAGCCCGCAGAATTAGTTGATGCCTAAAAGGATTAATATACATTATTAAACAGCTTAGGAGTCTGAAGATTTTTTTTTTTTTTTGGGGGGGGGGACCTTTTTTTGCCATCCTTCACGCGCAAATTTCTCGGTAAGGAATTTCACAGAAAAAAAATTCAAGCACAAAAGTTAGACGGTGTCTTGTCCTTAAATATGCATTCCAAATGTCGAGAAGATCCATTGAGCGGTTCAGAAGTTATTAAGGTGTATACGCACACAGATTGATTGATTTGATTAACCTCGCTTTCTAAGGGAAATAAATGAACAATTCTTTTATCATTAAAGGCCTTATTAAAAGAACGCTTAATTTTTCTTTTTTTTTTTCTTCAATATACCTTTAAGTTTTATAGGCAAACAAATTTGCTTCACTTTCTCTAATTAGCGCTCGTCTTCGTGACACCTTCGTGACACAAATCAGTGCATTTTTATCTATCATTTCATAGATATGTGACAGCTGTCGAACCATGTAATTCCAACACGAAGTTTCGTACAAAAGGTAAACAACCCTTAAGCCTACGACCGTTGGAAACATTGGAAATCGCCTGTAACACTGCTAATCACAATGAGAATAATTTATAGGTACGTTATATGCTAATTTTAATTAATGGATCTCCTGACCTTCGTAATGTCATCCTAATACCTTTAGTTCACGCTTATTGGTGGCAGTCAAGCTATGACTAGCGAACGGCGGTTCTCGGTACAGAGGTCAATTAATCCAATTACCCAAATCATTTTAACATTTTCACTTGCAGAAATAAATTCGTTGTAAGGGTATCAAGACTCGAATGTTCGCTTGTCCCATAACTGGTGACCGATTGCTATTGTGAAATAATGGAATACATGTAAGCTGTCAACGCAAGTTTTCATTTACTAACGTTACGTAATTAATGTCGACATTTTTTGTTATTTATATTATTTTAACGTCGTTATTTTATTCAATTCATGCTAAGTACAAAGTTAACTATTTAGTTAGTGATGTTGTTTTTAATTTTCTCGTGTAACTCTTGAGAACTCCATCGTACTGTTGTTACAACGCTTATTTCAATTTCTAATTTTTTTTTTTTAAAGTTCATATCGAATCATCTCCGTGGTCTCCGTCTTCCAAGAAATTCATGGAAGAAATTAAAGCCTGCTTTCTTCAAAACTTTTTAATTTAAATTTTTTTTTTTTTTTTAATTACAATATCTGTTTTAGAAATTTTACTGTTTTAGAAATTCTGTTAAAACAAAAACTGAAATTCGAACGAATTTAGCGTTCTTTCTTTAAAGCAGTATTTCTTATTTTTTTTTCCTTTCTTTGTAATTTTTTTAAACCGTGAAAACGATAAAAACGAACAGCTTAAATCTATATTCCAATATTATAATCTTTATCTATCTATCTATCTATCTATCTATCTATCTATCTATCTATCTATCTATCTATCTGTATGTGTCTGTCTGTCCATCCAAAGAGTTACATATTTCCAATAACCTAAAAAAAAATATATTAAATCCGCATCATTTACTTAAATAGTCTTAAGTTGGATTAATTTCAATCGTATCGCACCATCAGTAAATTAAAGGATTTAATATCCATCGTTTAAGACAATGAGATATTAACAGAAATAGGATAGAAATCCATTGTTTATATTCCAATGAGTTTCTATGGGAATTTTTGTCGCCTTTTTTTCGTGCTAATTTTTTCGAGAAAGCCCCAGAATGGAAGAGATTTCAAATAGAAAATATACAGATCAAGTTTCAAGAAGATCTATTCCAAAGTTATATGGGGAAACTGATATATAAACAGACTGAATTATTTGATAAGCCTCACTTCTATTGGAAACAGGCTATTTTTATTTGGTACTGTATAAATGAAATGATGGTTGGAAAGTAATACACTAGATTCTTAAGGAGACATATTGATGATGGACAGATTGACGAAGCGGAACACATGGATGAAGAGAAGAAATGGATATCTTCCAATATGTTTATAGTGAGTAGATAGCAGAAGAGTAATACATCGATGACTTAGAGGAGTAGGTTACAGAGGAGAACCTCAATTTAGGGAGGCAACTTCTCCCATTTACGTCCGCAAAAATTTGAAAAGAAAATAATTTTTTTGAGTGTCTTATCAAAATTTGAAGATAGATCACTTTGTGGGTGTACATTCTGCGCCACTCTTGTCGCAATGAGACAACAGGTTATTTTATTCTCAGATTCAACGATGCTTTCATTGACCTGCCCTTGGTAGAATAACTTAGTTACCATTAGTCATTCACAACTTAATATATTTTCATTTTTAGCCTACTTTCCTTGGGAAACGAGGTACATCAGATCAAAATAATTTTCGAACCGCTGCGTGGATCTTCTTGGAAGTTGGTGTGCAAATTTAACGAATAGTGACAATTTAAATTTTATATTTGACATTTTTTTCCAAAGTCGGAAATTAACGCGAGAAGTGGACTTTAGAAAAGCATTACAAAATTAAACAACATCTTAAAGAATAGAGATTAACTTATTAATTTGTACGTGTTTTAAAGTCAAATTGTCTAAAGTCCATTGACTTAATAATGCGAATTTAATCATTTGGTTATTTTTCCGGTATTTTGGAAAATTTGTATTATTTAGCAAATTTTATAATTTTAAAATAAACTTGGTTTTTCGTTTTTCACGACTGTAAAATAAAAAATAAAAAGATTATCCATAAAACTAATAAAGAATTTTTACGGAATAACATTTTAAATAATTGGGCTTTGAGTTCTTCTAAGTCCTACAGATTCAGGACAGTGTCTTGTTTACTGTTGATTATTATCAGTTTTAAATGTCAACCTCTTTTCCATCGCAGTATCAAAGGCTTTATCTTATTTTATCTCATACTTTTTTCACCGTAGACATAACTTTCTTTAATCTCGGTTTTGTCTCTTCAAATTATTTCTTTACACGATATTTTGTTTTGTGAAATAATTACACATTTAGTTTTGACACATTTCCCGAGTATGGCCTTTGCCCGAGTTTACATTTGATTATAAGTTATGCTACTATAATTCCGTTTATTTTATTTTTTTTTATTATAAAAGAGGTCAGTTTCATTTGTAGAGTTAATCCTTAAAAGGAAACTATTTGTTGCACGAGCATTTCTTGATTATGTAAAGAGGTTTATGTCATCACTTTCCATTTTTCCTCGATGATTTTTTTTTTTGGAATGTAACGAAGAAAAGCCGACTCGCTTCCTCGTGCATTAATAATGACTACTTTAATTAATCTTTATTAAAATTCTTAACGAACCTAAATGAAAGGGAATGAACAATTTGAAAAAAAGTACTTGAAATTGTGACACAAAATATAGATTTCTTTTTTTCTTTTTCAAAAAGTTTCACATAAAAATCATAGTTGTGTTTTCCTATTACAAATAAATTGCTTATAGTTCATGTTTTTTTCCTATACATGACAGCGAAGCATAGTTCGATTTCATAAAAACATTTTTTTCCCTAAAGAAAAGCGACAAAATAAAGTTTATTTGGAGTTCATTTATAACAAAACTTCGTTTCACAATTTAAGCTGAAGAAAATGTTACCTTTCCTTTTCTTTTTTTCTTTTATTTTTATTTATTTATTTATTTGTTTCATGGAATAAGTTTCCCCTATCTATCCTTTAATCTCTAGATTCGATAATCCAGTAGTTCAGGACTGTGGACTGTAGAAGCCCGGGTTCAATTCCCTGCGATGGTTGGATATATCTCCTCCAGACGGACCCAAGGGCTCACCAGCCTCTGTCAAATGGCTACCGGGTTTCTTAGTAGGGGTTAAAGGCGGGCGGGGCTGACCATCCGACTCCAACTATACTCTGTCCAAAGCTCTGTGAGCCCTGGACAATCAGCGATCCCGGGCACCCCCACGCCCACAAACAGTCATAGGCGGGGCGGGCCTACCTGCCCCAATGGTTCTTCCCTGAGGCATCTATTGGGCCTTTTCTACAAAACTACGTTTTTTTAAACTATTACCTTTACTTAATTTATATTGCAATTATTAAATTCTATATAGCATTCCTTGCAAAAAGAGTCCAAACACGGTGCAATTGTGATACTTCTAAGCATTTTAATGGTCAGTGGGTTAAAAAATATAAACGACCATTAAAAGGTACGATCATTATAAATATAAACGACCATTATTTGTGAGCGTGGGGGTGCCAGAGGTCGCTAATTATCCAGGGCTCACAGATCTTTGGACAGAGTATAGTCCGGTTGATCGCTGAGATTCTAAACCTCATGCGCACCCTGCTTGGCCTTAGAGGTGCAGCTTTAACTTTTTTTTTTAAACCCTTTACCCCCTACCCCTTTCTCTCTCGAGTGTCTATTAATTTCTTATTCCTTTCATGTCTGCTCTTTTCTTTCTGGTGTTATTTTGTTTTAGATCATTTCTCCACTTCCATTTCGCTGATTCTCGTATCAGTTTCTCTTTCCTTGTTCTTTTTCTTCATTCCCGTGTCTTTCATTTCCTAGATTTTCAATTACACGAAGTGTAATCAATTTCATATATCCACCTACTTCATTTCGTTCTCTCTTTCTAGAACTTCCGATAAGACAAGCCATTTTCTCTAAGGAAATCTCTCATTTCTTCCTGGATTTTGGAAGCTTTTTATTTTATGAAAGCTCCCGTAGTAACTGAAGCTCGACTTCATTTGAAATCTCACTCATTTTGTAAATCATTCTCCATTAACATCCAATCTGAAGCTTATCACCTGTGTTGTATCTCCCAGAAACCACTTTCAAAAGAAATCCTCAAACTCGATGACGCTACATTCTTGAAAATAATGGGAAGTAATAATTGGGAAATAATTACATGTTGTAGTCCCCGACTTATTTCTTCGAATATTCTTTGTAGGCAGAAACTTTGACGTATTTAAAATATACATAAGCCGTAAATAAACATAATATTTCAGCATATGCTTATATAGATCGTTGTAGTGTTCGTCCTCTCTCCACTTTTTCAGAACAACGTCAGCTGGAACTAGAGCGCGTAGATGAAGGCCAACTCCTGCTCTCTGTTATCTTGGCAACAGTCGTACCTGGTGTTTATTACAAAACAACGATAGCAAGTGTTTTCGTTTGAAAATATTTACTTACTTACTATTTTCATCTGCATACATAGTATATATTTTAAGAACAATATTTAAGCCGACGCACTTGTTAAGATTACAAGACTATTTAATATTTAAACTAGTGCGTCGGCTTTAATTTTGTTCTTAAAACTATGATTAGCGCAGGTAAAAATTTAATGTAAATGAAATAAAATTTAATAAAAATAAAAAATACGTATATGTTTTTAATTACTTAAAATAAATGTAATTTTTAACGTTCATTTCATGAGTTATCTAATATATGTGCATACTCATGTATTGTTTTCATTCTTTTAAAGAATTTTTTTTGCTCAATTTCGACTTACTATCAAGGTGTCGGAATAGAATCCGTTCGTATTCGTGGATTACAATATCTAAAAGAGTCAATGGGGATTTTGGGTTGACAGCAAGATTTTTAACTTTTTTTTTTCCTCATTTGTAGTTTTCTTTTTTTTTTCCTCATTTGTAGTTTTCTTTTTTTCTTTTTTTCTTTTTTTCGAAATTGTAACGCTCAAAATTTGATAATTGTATGATAACAGGAGAATGCCTGTCATATTACCCAAACGCCAACCGCTCTTTATTTTTCTTACGTTTCACAAGTTCGCCGTTAGGCGACGACAGTTCATGCCTTATTGTGATTGTCTCGTTTGTTTTTCTTAATTTTTGAAAAAGAGCATCAGTCATCGTTAAATAACATTGGTGTTGTTCTCTTTTCATTTCAAAGCACATAACGGAAATACGTGCCATCATTTTTGCTGTGATTTTTCAACATTGTAAATAAATGGTTTCTCTATATTTGCGAAAACGCTTGTCAAGATGAGGCTTCTTAATTTTAAATGAAGTTAATTCTTTAAAAATTGTTTTAAACTTTCTTATTGTAAAATAATGCATATCGAGGGCATCCATTATTCTAAAATTACGGAATTCAACTTTCTTAGAACTCACATTCCGTTATCTAAATAGCTTTCAATTTCTGATTTCTTTTTCTGTTTTTTTTTTAATTCTTATTTTCCTTTTGTTTTTCATTATTGAAATTTATACTGTTTGTATTCAGGATATATTAGAATTTGAAATTAAATGTTGTTCTTTCGTTTTTGTCGTTTTCAAGCTAAAAAAAAAAAAAAAAATCTGTCAATTATTATTCTATTATTATTATTAAATTCTATTATTAAAAGAAAATATGTCTGTGATCTAATTAAAGAAAATATTAAATACGAAATCACTGCTTGGGGTTTCTGAAATCGTCCGAAATCATCTTTAGTTTACAAAGTTGAACAAATAAAATGGATATTTCATCTTTTAGTGATCCTCTTTACAACAGTATATATAGTAAAATAACATTTTGTCCATTGCAATAAAACGAAATCTTAATTCCTACTAATATTCCAAACTTACGAAGTATATTGATAAATGCTGATTATAAATTTCTTCCAAAACTAATGCTTAATATTTGTTAAGTCACAAAAAAATGTTTTTGTTCTTGTTTAAAAAAATGTAATGATCATTATTTTACTATTTAAAATAATTATTTATAGCAAAAAACCTACACAGAAATATTCAGAGCAAATGTTGGTGTTTTAAATATTATGGATCTTTTAACTTAAAATTATTTGAAGTGGGGTTACTTTTAAGCAAGTTTTAAGTTTTTAATTTCAATTATCACGATGTGTCTGTGATCACGATGTGTCTTAGAAATCTGAAATTTTAGAAGTTCGTGAAGGTTGTAAGAAGGAAAATCCCTGTTAATTTTCGTACTTATTAGACCAATAGATAAAGAGTTGTGGTTCAGAGCAGATTCACTGTCCGTCCGTGATCAAAATAACTTAAAAATTATTTGTCCTGCAAAGTTAAAACTTTGGTTAAAATTAAAACTAGAAGTTTTTAAACAAAATCCATATTGATTTTGATTAAAATCGGACCAGTAGGTAAAGAGTGCAGTAAAAAAAAATCAACATCAATCAAAGAACAATTCTTTTTTTTAAAGAACACATTATCTTTTATTTTGTGCTGGTACAATGCGGGCATTTGAAAGTTGACACGCTAACTGTATCTTAGGCTTAATCATGCGGGTATTGGAAGATGTCACAGATCTTGATTCGCTTTATTGATGGCTGCATTCGAAGAGAAATTTGAAAGAACTTTTATGAATAAAGACGCGAACGGCGTAATTACATTGAACGCAAGTAAACAGCGCTGAATAGGAAACACTTTGAAAACTGGGCGATACGTGGTCGTGGAAATAAAGGGTTTCTAATTGGCCTTGGCGTTCCACAATAAAGCAGCTAATTAGGTAGCTTCAGAGGAAGCATATCGGAGAAGGAAAGATCGGAAGAGATCTCAAAGGAGGAGGCAAATTTAATTATAAAAATTGAAATGACAAGAAAGGCTCCAACAAGAACAGTCCCTAATAAAATGGATTTCACATTATTTCCTGTTGTAACGATGTTCGGCGAGGATAATAGTGGTTGTAATAACCGGTTCTCAAGTGCCATTGAATTACATCAGTAAGGGTTAATGAAGGCAAATGGGGAAGAACGCGGCGCCCGAAATACCAACCGATACGAAATCTTTTCCCGCAGAAAAACAATCGAGGGGATTTTTAATTCGATAAATGAGGTCGCAGTTAATTAGGGGAAAGAATTCGGTTCTCCTTGTGAGAACAGAGTGTATTGGGAAAATATTAATTCATTTTTAAGTATGGCGCGGCTTTGATCCTTTCGCGCCATTGGAAATCATCCAGCCATTTTCACTACGATGTGGATGCATTGTATTGATCCGTGGTCTCAATTGCAGTAAATAAAGTGAAATCACAGAACACAACTGGAAAACATTTCCCGTAGACTTAACAGTCATCGTCAGTAGAAGTCACGATACTTCAAAACAAAACAAAACAGTGAAATACTGTGTTGTTGCAGTATTTTCTTGTTGTTCGGGGATTTACTACGAAATACTTCTTTTTGAAGCAGCTGTTGATTCCTGATATTCTCGCTTGCGCTTTGCATCACGGGAATTTGGCGGCTTGCGCAGGCGCCTGTTTCTTTGCGCGTAGTTTAATGGCTACTTTTACGGATAAAATGAAAGATGAATAGTTGTTTAATAAGAGTTCCGCAGAATTCCAAAGTTTCCCAACTTGCTTTTCGACATTCCCGAACTCTTTAAATCTGAAACTAGTTACTTCTGTTTCTGTTAAAGTTAACATCATTTAAAAATAAAGAAATAGATATTTTTTCCAGATCTAACGCATTTCCTGTGTATTTGAAACTAATTTTAATTTTTTCCTGTGAGAATGGAAATAATTTCTATAATGAAAAGTCCGCGACAGGAATCGAACCTGCAACCTTCTAATTCGAAGTCAGGCGTGTTATCCATTAGGCCACGGGGAGTACATTCTAATTATTGTTATTAAATGTCTCTTATCACTCCCTCTATGTGTGTGATGCAATGAGTGAAGAGCCAGAGAAAAAAAAAAAAACTCATTAATTTTAGCCTCCTAGAGTAAAATTTAAATTTCACTGTTCATTTTTTTTTAGCTTACTACAAGCGTAGATCAAACGAGCATTAGATTCAGAAGCTCGCCCTCAGCGACGAACTGAAGAGTCGTTAGAGGCATTTCTCGATATGAATGAAGAAATTAAAAACGGTAGTTAAACACAGGAAAAAACTTAAAATACTCCATCTCAACTAAAAGCCGACATATTGTTCTCCCGTCATTGTTGACGGGGCGTGTACGCTAGTATATAAATGTATATAAATGTGTAGCATTGATAAAAGAAGACGATTTTTCTATTCCGCAATATGTATAACTTTCATTTTTCTTGGACATGCTATATCATAAGCGTTTTAATTTTAGGGGAAAGAAAAAAATAAAACCTTATATTTATATGCATGGAAACCTATTATTTCCTGTCTGTGTTCCCCGAAGTGTCTCCTTTACTTGGCACTTAATAATTTCTGTCCTGAACGTATTGGAAGAAAAGAATAAAGGGAGGGGGGTTGGAAGGAAACACTAATAATACAGATCCTCCTTTGAACTATATTTTACTATATGCGTTTCTTACTTGTTCAGTTAGTTGACAAGATTCAACGAAAATACTCTTGAATGGCCAGATAATATTTTTACAATTTCATTGAAATAGATGAATAAATAAATCTATTTTACTATTTGTTAGT
The DNA here is from genome assembly GCA_023159025.1 of Thereuonema tuberculata. Taxonomy (NCBI): domain Eukaryota; kingdom Metazoa; phylum Arthropoda; class Chilopoda; order Scutigeromorpha; family Scutigeridae; genus Thereuonema; species Thereuonema tuberculata. Next base: position 29,881,878 of record JAFIDM010002131.1, read on the forward strand.
TTATCTCGTTCTAGTGAGCTTAAAAATATTCTAGTGCAAGTTTCAAACAATTCGATTAAGCCTAATTTTTTAGTAAACACGATTTTCAATACGAAACTAATGTTTTCTTTCAGAGTTCATTTTAATTGATTAAATTTAGATTGAGTGTGTTTAAATGACATGAAAGGGATTTAAAACAAATCTAAAATGTTTAAAAATTATATTTCAGTCAATTAAAAATTGTATGTAGCCTTAAAAAAGGAAATTTTAGGACTTCGGTTTCTATTAAGTTCATTCTCAACAATCATCAAACATTTAAGTTATTCTATGAATTTTAGTCTTTAGTTTTAAATATATTTATATATGTACATATATATTTAATTTATATTAGCTATTTTAAATAATATAGAAATAAGATGCAAATGAAATTAAATAAGAATTTAAAAGTAAAAAATATGCGAAATACTAGATCAGCTTGTATTTTGCAGTTGTGTATGTTTATTGTAATTGCTCCTTCACCTGCCGTTTGTTGAGTTCGTGATCTTAGAGGATCCGTGAAGCAGAGCAGTAATTGCTTTGATTAATAACAGGAAATGAAAGAAACTGAAAAGAAAAAAAAAAAAAAGAGGGATATTAACACGTGCGTGAAGACAGAAGAACAGTGGCTTAGGGCAAGGTGGTCATCATCTACCGCCATATTGGAAATTGATCAAGACTTGGGATAAAGATCAATAAATATTTCATTATTTTTTAAGGCTTCGAAACCCGTCTTTGCTTCTTTTCCTCCATTATTCGAATCGTCTTCAACTTTTCGGGCTTACCAATGTAGTGAAAAATCTGAAATTTGCATAGTAAAATATGAAAGCATTGTAGTTTCAATTTTAAAAATGGGTTTTGATTTGTAATTGATCGTTTTTAATAAAATAATGATTACTTTAAATTTGAAAATAAATAAATAAATAAATAAAATGTAAAACAGTCTGCCAATAAAATTTTTTATATTAACAGTTTAAATGTATGAATGAAGGTTGTGTAAATAAGTTATAAGAAATTTTATTTATTTTCTCAAAAGCAATTTTTTTTAAAATGTAAAATTGATGCCAAAGGTTACGATTTTTTGAGAGTACATGTTTCAGACTCTTTGTAAATTACAATAAAACTTTAAAAATCAGATATAAATAATAAATGGACTTCCTAAATCGCCTCATATTTTCCAACCTCTAGTATTTTACAATTCCAAATATGTGGAAATCAATAACTATATTTTATAAATCAAAATGCACTTGCAGAAAATTATAATGATTTAACTTCTATTTTACAAAGTCACCGATTTTTAAGCACAATGATATTTAAAATATGATAAAAATTGTAAATGAATGTCGGAAGAAAAAACGCACGTGGGAAGGCTTCTGCTCCATCTTCAGTCTGGGAAATTCAAAGGCAAGAAAAATTATCCAGTTACACACATCAGAAACAAAGTATTGCAAAGAGTTACGATGTAGATTGCAAAATTTTAAAAATACAGTAAAACCCCGGTTAACCGAAACCCGGGTTATCCGAAACGTCTCCGAAAATCGCAAATCCAAACAATAATACTGTACTGCACGGAAATAATTCGAGGGCAAGAGTGTGCTGGGCTATGGCTAGCGAATGAGTAATTCATATGCTACAAACTATTAAGTAAGCTTACGGAATACTGTATATTGATGTAGCCTGCTGTAATCCTAATAATGTAATTTTAACTTTAATAAAGAACATGAGCGTAGCACACAATGATATTTTTGAATTCGTTTGACCTTCAAAACCTTTCAAAAATACGTACTGTAATTACAATACAAAATACTGTATTAGATGTTCATGGCTTAACCGAAAAGATTGTTATCCGAAACGGCTTCCCCCCCCCCTTTAGTTCGGTTAACCGGGGTTTTACTGTATGTGGATTTATTTGTATGTAACCTGAATTTAAGAAGGATTTTGAAATAAGTTTATTGCATTTGCCTATTCAGAATTGTAACAAATTTTTGTCATTACAGTTAAAACGTAAAGAAATTGTATAAAAAGTTATAAGGAGTGTCTATAAGTTCGTTGTAGAATGAAATTGAATTGAATTTTTCAAAGAAATAAATTTTCCGTATAGTTACATCCAGGACAGATTTCCTCACGTCATTCGTATTTTGAAAAAAAAAAAAGAAGTTGAAAACATATGAAATCTTCAGTATTCAGATTTGCCGAAAAAAAAATGTAACAACGTTAAACTATATGATTTCACATTTTCATATCGTAATTATCGAATATCGATATTCCAATAATCTGTTTGTTATTGGAAATTTATTTTTCTGCAAAACATTTAACCTTTCCTGCTCCTCCCAAAACCTGAGGCTACAACCCATTTGGTCCCTGAAGAGATACTTTCATCAAACTTCATAAAATCCGTCAACAATTGAATAGCAAGTGTTGAAAGTAGTCGCCATTAGTATCAAGGCATGCCTTCACAGACCTCTACATGTTACGGAAGATATTCACCAACATATCGAGAGTCATAGCCTCAATTTCCCGTCGAATGTTTTCTTGCATTTCCATATGAGTTCGTAGCTTGTTGTGATACAATTTGTTGTTCAGCAAGCCCCATAGAAAGAAATCCGGTGGGGTAAGGTCAGACGACCTTGGTGGCCAAAGTCCTTTCGAAATGACCCGATGTTCAAAGAAGGAAACAATTTCAGCCATACTGACATTGGAGGTGTGGCAGGTGGCCCCCATGCTGCCAAAAATAGCCCTACGGAGTTTATATGCATCACAACAAATGCAAAGGACAGTGAAAACGTAATCCGCCATCACTTCGCGCAAGAGCGGAAATCGGCCTAGACAATAGCGTCACCACTCATGTCCTTCCGTTACCATGCTTCTCCTAAACCAAGGTATGTCCGCTTCAACGTTCTCTGCATTACTTCCATTAGTTAGAAAATTATAAGGGAAAATCAGGCTTCGGTAGTAAGTGAAACACCCTCTATTAGTTGCCGTTCCGGCGTAGTCTAGTGATCTAGGCGGCGGCTTCCCTCTCGATAGAAGTGTTGGAACCCGGGTTCGATCCCGGCACTGATATCGATGTTTTCAATTTTCTTCCTGTGCTTATCAGCCTCTTCACTTTCTCTTCTGGTCTGAAGAAGGCAGCGGAAAAAAACCACCACAGTATTTTTCCCCGGAAATTCTATACATTTACCACAGAATTACTATCTTAGAATTACCCATACATAAAAAAATATATATATTAGTCATCGATTATTTTATAAGTAAGTACAGTACAACCTGGATAATTCGTGGTTAATTCGAAATTCAACTTCCTTAATTCGAAGTTTTTTATAAAAAATTTCGAACCATAACGACTTTTCGGCGTTTCATCGTTAAGAAATTCGACACATCACAACTGAAATCCCTTTCCCGCCACCGTTCGACACTTGACGCTTCAGACGCCATTCGAGCTTCATGCTGTCAGTGTCACCATGTCTTTCAGTAAACCACGCGTGTACAAGAATTTAATGTTCGCTGAAAAGGTCGCCGTCATTCGCGAGGTGGAAAAGGGTGTGAAGAAGAAATGCCAAATCGCCAACGAGTACGGGATAGCGCCGAATTTCGTCGGTACATTGAAGGACAAACCAACGTAAGTGAAGCTGTTTTCCGTTCACTGAACATGCTTGATGATTTTGCTAACCTTAAGCGACTGAATTCTACAAAACAATCAGACATTGCACAATTTTTTGAAAAACTATAATTTTCTGTATTGAATGTAATAAGTACTATAGTTTACGTAATATAAATCTTATTTTTTTTACGTACATATAGTGTTTAAGTCATTCATATTTACTTATTGACAGAATAATGTTTTCAAGCATTCAGTGAAACCTGAAATTAAAGTTAAAAGATGTAACTTGTTTAATTCGAAGTCTTGGATAATTCGAAGTTTTGTAGTGGTCCCTTCAGCTTCGAATTATCCAAGTTGCACTGTATAGCAAACCTACTGTACTATATTAATTCTTGATATCACAGGGACTAATTAATGTTTGTTGTTAGGGTCTTCATACATTGATACATTACAATGTGAAATTTCCTTTGCTTCTTCAGTTATCTGAATTTTTAACGGAGGCATCAGGAAATGGATTAATAGAGAAGACGGACTTACGATTAATCTAAAATTAAGAGAAAAGGAATTTGTAAAATAATTAAGCTTACAGAGGGTTTTTATGTAATTAATTAATTCGTAAAATTAACATTCTAAATTGAATAGCAAGAAGATTAATTTCTTGGATCATCATTCAAATTTTTTCAAAAAAAGTAAATAAAAAAAATTCCTGTCGAGTTGCTTGAGAGAGTTGTTGGTAATTTTAGCTGAAGAGATATTAACCCCTAAATGTCTTGAGCAATTCATCGTTGTTAGGGCAATGATTCATTTGCCTTCATATTTATGAGCTTCTCCCTGGAATTCCCTTAATTAATCCCGAAATACGAACTGAACAGCGGCAATCGGGTTCGCTTGAGGGTGGTCGCAGTGTTTTGGAAAAGCGGGTCATGTGATTGCCAAAGCTTAGGTCAAATTGAAATGGGGAAAGACTCGGTCAAGTGCATAATTAACTGTAATTGGATTTCACTGAGAATACCAGAGGAGAAAACGGGGGAGTTCCTTGAGGAAAGGAAAAAAAAAGTAAGCAATATAAGAAACGAACTTGAAGAAGTGTTTTGGGATGGAGGTGGAGGGAATAACAAGTTTCATGAGTTTTTCATGTGCATGGAAGTTGATTTTTAATGCTTGGAATAAAAGTTCTTTTAGCCTAATTCCCAATAGAAACGGGAGCTTTTCGAATCATCATCATCATGACCATTTTCAATCCGTAGCGGAATGAAGGTTTCTCCCAAATTTTTTTTAACAAAGCTTTTAATTTCATCCACCCATCTACGTTGTGGACGCTTTCTTCGCCTCCTTTTATTCCTCGGAATCCAATTTAGAATTTCCGTTGATCAGTTGTCTTGCTACATGGCCAGCCCAGTTCCTTGAGCTTTCTTTATACTGATAATGTGTGTGTTTGTGTCCCTAATAACTTGTGAACCGTTGGGTGGAGCTTCTTCAAACTTGACATGCTTATTTAAAAGCAATTACTGATGTAACTTTTATACTTGAAATGTTTTCCCGCGTGGGTCTTTGTCGAGAAATAAGCGCGTGAAGGTGAAGCAAATTTCCTTAGACAAGCGTTGGAATTGAAATATTGGATTTCCATCGATATCTTAAACAATGGACATTAATCCGCCTTTTTAATCTTCTTAATAATCTTAGATCAGATTAATTTTAATTATGTTAAAGTTAAGTAAAGCGTGGGAATTTAATTTAAAAAATGGAAAAAAAAAAAAAAAAGATTACTGTTTATATTCAGCGGATATTATAATTTTAAAATAAAAATAAACGGAGAAATATCGTGTGTAATATTTTCATGATTTAAAAAAGAATCCAAGAAGATTTAAGAAATTAGGTTTCAAGTTCTTTTACGAAACGAATATTCCATTTTTTTTTTTTGTCTGCTCCTAATAAGGCTAAAGTATGGTTTGTAACTTGCATTACATGATGTCAACATAAGCGGTGATTTCGTAAATAGAATTTGAAACAAAATTAGAAATATAAACATTTACTTATTTTAGAATTTATAATGATGCAATTATATATCCGACTTTTAATTTAGAGTAACTTCTCATTGACCGTGTAATTGCCCAGAAAAATCCCCTAACGACTAATTGTCTTAAATTGCTTAATTGCTAATGAGCATGACCAATGGCCTGTTTCTTGTCCTTATTTTTATAATTTTCCATTCGCTCATCTTCACACTACTTATGCTTACAAGATTCGAGTTAGATTTGAAAGATCAGGAAGAGTTGCCGGAAATCTACGGTAACTGACCCGAAGAGTCAATTTGAGAATAAATCAAGAAAAGCTGATTTTTTTTTTTTTTTTGGATAACGTCAAAAAAAATCCTAAATAAGAAAATTTACTTTATTTTTATTTTTATTGTTATTTTAATTTAAAAGAAAAACAAATCGAGACAATTGTAATACCAATTACACTTATGTATTTCTTATTATTCAGTTCTAACACACAAATAATGTACTGAACAAAAATAATCACTAGTTTTTATAATATTGAAATAAATGCTTTATAATATATATATTTTTTTAAAAAAATAAGGAATTCTTAATTTATAAATTACTCAAAGAGTGAGAGACTTTACTAAAAACCTTTTAATATATGATTTCATGTTTGAATAATATTTGTTAATAAAAAAAGTTATTTATTTTTATTCACCAAGTGAGTTATTAAATACTGATGCGATAATTTTCTATTTTTCATATGATGTTCTATATAATATCATTAAATTAGATCCAAATAGCTTTGATATCTAGTTTGCGATTAAACCATTATTAATAGATTGTGGATTAAAACGACATCTTTGTATCACTCGGTAAATAATTTAACAATATTAAAATTTTAATAATAAATACTATGGTAGGACATCAGTGATATGATAAGAAAATTGACTTACAATAAAAATTTTATCTTTATGTTTAGTTCATCAGTAAATACTGCATGATTGTAATAATTTTTTATTTTATTGTTAATAGAATTGATTTTCAATATAATCACTGATTTTTAAAATATAATTTATGAATTTAGTTCGTAACTAATTCCTATTATGAGGATGGTTGTTTAGGAAAGTTGGTATTTTTTTTTTCTTCAAAACAATGTTGTTACTTTTGGTATTGTTACATTCCTCAGAAAATAGTTGATCAAATCTTCAATATCATGTTTAATAATGTTGTATAATTTAACTATTGTTTAATTTCATACAATACTTTTCTGTATTTCCGGTTCCTCTTTTTTCCTCTCTTCTTTCATTTGTTTTCGATCAAACTGCTTGTGTTCTGAGTAAAAGCGCCATTTGTGCTGCAGCGTTGCGAGACTCGTAGACTTTTAGGGTTAAGTGAAGAGGCGAACTGAGAACCTTTTCAGTAGCTTATTTCTTTAAACTGGAGAACCAGGAGGCAGGGAAAATTGCCGTCCTGCATCTGTGCCGCTACCTTCAGCACAATAATTGCGTTCCATATGGAAACGATTCGAGCCCTTTCGATATTTCATTCCTTTTTTTTTTTTTACGTCGCTTAAGGCAGAGACTCTCGCAGCTGCCGACGTCTTGCGGAACTCAGCGGCGTCAGTTGACGAATTCCAACCGGAGACAAACACGGTCGCGGGTTTTACAAGCAATTGCACTCTTTCTGCGAGTGACAAATGGTTTCGAAGGATGGAATTATGACTCAGAACGACTTTCCATCAACTGAAAGGAATATAGGCCCAAAGACACTTCTCCATCAACCGGAATTTATGAAAGCCTTTACTGTCATCATAAACTACCCTTTTCGGTCTATTTCCTTTCGCCATTGTGTAATGCTACAACCCTTTTCCTTTTACTGTTATTTTACCGTTATTGATATAAGTTTAAAGCGTTTGGTAGAAATTAAAACTAGGTATACGCTTAAGTTATCGGTCGCATAATGGGAAATGAACGTGCTACTATGGCAGAGGGCAGGGGTCGATTGAAGTAATATTTTCATACTTTAAGATTGATGGTATAGAAATATCATATGAAATTTAGCAAAAGTCAATCTAGCCATTTTACCGAAGGATTTCCGCGATCATTTTTAACGAATAGGATGGGTGGAGATTAAATAAAGATGCCTATGTTTCAAGTTCCATAAGTTAGCATAAATTTCAAGAAAATCCGACCATCTCCTTTACCGTAACATGCGTGCAAAGGGATCAATAGAGAAAAAAATGTTAAAAGTGAACAGTAACACTTCACATTCTCAAGGCAGACGTTTTATTAATCAAGTATCCTATTTACTTATTAAAAATAAGCTTAACGTGCCGTGAAATAAGTTATAAAGAAAAAGAAAAACAGCACCTGAATAAGAAATTAAGAAGAGATTGCCTTTCTGATTTTAGATTATGGGGAGGAGTTGGGAACGGCCGTTTCGTCCTTCAACGGACTCATCAGCCCAACCCAGCCTCAACCC
>JAFIDM010002131.1:29889969-29969556 GCA_023159025.1 Thereuonema tuberculata
AATAATATTAAAAATAAGCTTAACGTGCCGTGAAATAAGTTATAAAGGGTTAGGGTTGAGGCTGGGTTGGGCTGATGAGTCCGTTGAAGGACGAAACGGCCTTTCCCAACTCCTCCCCATTATCTAAAATCAGAAAGGCAATCTCTTCTTAATTTCTTATTCAAGTGCTGTTTTCTTTTCCTTTATATCCTATTTACTTGTTTCCTATAAAAAATTTTATTAATTACAATCTTTTAGCTTATATCGTACAATGTTTATTATTACTTTCCTTTTCAATTCATTTATATATTTATATTTCTTTTCTTCTTGTATGCCTTTTGAGTTTTTGCTTATTGAATAGCCCTGGTTGATGAGGGCCTAATAACCGCGAAACAGCTGTCCCAGGGTTTCAGCTTGACTCAGAAGGCATTATCACTTTATTATGATTTGTTTCTCTTCTTTTCACCCATTATTAGATGTTTTTTTTATTTACTATAATTATTATTGTTCTTTGTGATCAGATATCTTTTGTGAGGGGTTAACTACCCAGGGACTTGATTTCCACAACTTATTATTGTTTATTTTGTTGTCTTTAGTTTCTCACTTATCATCGTAAGAATATTATCTTTCCGTTCTTGAAATACTTTTTCTCGAATTGTTCTCAACTTTTTGAATTTTTTCCATGACTTTTATTTATGTTTCATTTATTTACTTATTTTAGAATCATTTAATGAAAGCTTTACGTTTGTTTACAGAAGTGCTGTAACCCTTCGTGCCCCACTGAGACGTTAGTGAGAGCAATGGAAGCGCAAAATGTCCAATCAGCAGGAGCCCACCTCCACACGGTCTGGTGCTGACAGGCCCACCTACCTAGGGGTCAGTCAGGTAAGAGAAACCATTGCATTAATCAAATGGAATCTTATTCCAAAGCTCTCAGTTGAAAATATGTAAATGTATTCTGTAGCAATAATCCAAAGATCCCAATGTACGAGCATGAGTAATACGAATATATTCACACAGGGTATTTCAGGAGAAAAGGTCAATATTCTGGGAGATCATTGTAAGAAAAAAAGAGTTTGTGTATTCATTTTGAATGGTTTCTGAGATAGAGCTATTTTGAATGGACAGTATTTTGTCGTCCTCTCCCGCAGGAATGCGCCACTGTCACGTATTTGAGTTGAATTAAAGTGCATTGATATTGACGGTAGAATTCTTATTGTAAAACTAAAAGGAATATAAGCTGACCCGCCCCCCCCCCTTTGTGCTTACGTAAGTTTTGTCAAATCATTAACAGTAAATAGGACTAAACAATAAATTAAAACAGTCAAAATTACATGATATTCACTCCTGAATTAAAATATAGCAAAGTAAATACAAAAAGTACACATGAAATACTGAGGAAAAAATCTTTTCTCGCGCAGCGTGCACTCTCCCGTGCATGTTTGTCTGTCTGACGTAAACATTGCTTTAATCCCCCCCCCTCCCCTTGTCAGCAAAAATAAGCAAAGCTTGATCACCCCCCCCCCCTCGAATGCTTACTTTTTATTTAATTGCCCCTAACAAAGCGCGGGTAAATCCTTTTCCGAAGTAAAATGGATCAATATTCATTAAATTTAGATTCTAATGTATTTCTAGGGAAATGTCACTTTCTCGAATTGATTTATCAACAAGAACCCATACCGGGAATATTACAAATAGAATTTTATTTATTACAAATACAGTAGTTAGATCATCTCTCGTCGTTGAAGATGCATACCAAGTATGAAGAAAATCGATCCAGAAGATTCCAAAGATGCCAGCACACACACACAGACTGAATGATTTGATGAGCCAACTCCAACTCCAACCACTCCAACTCCAACCACCCACACAACACTAGCACCCCCTGAAAAAAAAAAAAAGATTTCAAATCAAACCGAGTGATAAATTACATGTCGGTGTCCGAAAATAACATTCTAGAGCATTCTATGAATTGCTATCGCGTTCTCCTTTAAAAATGCAATCAATCAACCGAACAACAAGCGCGGGATCAGAAATTAAAAAAAAAAAGAACCTTCTCTTTCATCCGCTTTTCGGTTCTCAAAAATCTGCCAACTGTCCAACTTGTAAATTGCCAATTCATGGTTTGCTTCGGAACTTTTCTCTTTCGGATGGAGGATCGTAAATGAAAAACCCCCACCTCCTCTCTGTTGATTCAGCAGCGTCTCCCTTTTATGGGTAGCTCGTGTGCTGCCTGGAGATAGCACTGTTCAAAAAGAACATCGTGTTACTCAGTGACTCTCTTTACCCATTCTTCAGTTTTTGTCTTTTTCTTTTTCTTTTTTTTTATGGCGAATTGTCGAATAAAGAAATAAAAAAAATAATATCGTCGTCAGCAGTTGTTTCATATTGATACAATAAGTGCAGAAGAAGATGGCGTTCGTAAGAAAAATACCCAATTCATATTAAGGTCCTGACAGAAGATCCTGACAGAATTTAAGGTCTATGTTCGTTAAAACCTACCGTTTAATTTGATTATTTTTGTTTTCAGTCATGACATTTTTTATCCGGATTGCTTTTTTTAATAAACCTCACCTTATTTATTTACTTTCACTTCCTAATGTGAACTGAGATTTCTTTGTTTAGCGACCATTCCCAAAGCATTCATTTCCTAAATCTATAACTATGGCCCTTACAACAAAGTGTCATAGAACATTTTCGACTCAAAATGATCTTTGGAACCCGTATTTCTTGGCTTTGTCTATCATTTCCGAAACACCCTATATATATATGTCTTGTCAGGATGTTTCAGTTGGAGGAAAGAAAAAAAAAATCACCATATCCTTAATTTACAGTGAATTGTTAAGTCAGCTAATCCAAAGTATTCCTTGTCTTGTCTCGTCTTGTCTTGAACATTTAAGGTTTAGACATGTTTGTCTGTTCCTAAACTCTGAAGATGATTTTGGTCTCTCCATCTTGTTCTTGGACGACCTTGGTCTCTTTTTCCTTTGGGTTTACATCTCAAAATTAAATTTGGAATCTTATCGTTGGACATTCTTTCTACATGGTTAAGCCAATTTATTTGATAATTTTGAATTTCTTGAATTATATTTGGAGTTTTAAGTTGTACTCTGATATCATTATTTTTCTTTTTGTCGAAACGTGTAAATCCTAATAAAAGTCTTAGAAATTTCATTTGTGCAGTTTCCAATCTTTGTTTGTTTCTTTGTTTCAATATCCAGGTTTCGCTCCCATATTTAATTGCTGCTTTGGCTGTAATGTTATGTAATCTTAGTAGTGTTTCTTTCGCCATTTGCTTTCCAAATCTTCTTCTAATTATTCCATTCATTCTGTTGTATGTCTGTACGTTTGATATTAGGTTTGCCTCATCGTTATAACATGAAATTATGTTTCCCAAATATTTAAACTCTGATACTTGTTCTATTATTTTCCCATTAATTACAAATTTTACTCTTTGTATTTGTTTTCCACACATTGCCATAGATTTTGTTTTTAATTCTGAAATTTTCATTTTATATTTTTTTGAGATGGTGTTTAGATGATTTGCTCCAATTTGAAGTTCATCTTCTGAATTTGCTATCAAAACTTGATCGTCAGCATACAGTAATGTCTTCAATTTTTTTTTCTTTTGTGATCTGGATACAATTTTTATATATTGATTTCCATTCTTTTAGAATTCTATTTATATATATGTTGAAAAGTATTGGGGAAAGTCCACATCCTTGTCTCACTCCTTTATTTATAGTTAATCCATTCAACTAAAAATAAACTAGAAAGTACAACATCGCATCCCGATAACAAACCAACATCCGGGGCACAACAGATCAATTATCGTTTCTTTGGCTGTCCTTAGCTTCGTGTACGGAGAATATGCCGAGAATATTGTATGGGACAGTTATCTTCTTCGATTGCCTCCTGCTCAAAGAATCCCGACTAGTTCGCCATCGGAACAAAACCTATCGATTTGATTTACCATAAGCCCTATCACACCCGTGCTTACAGTCTATTAAAGTCATTTACGGAGGAAAATATATCTAGACATTTTTCGTTTTGGAAAACGTTTTCCTCGCATTTCTGGAAATCACTGTCAAAACTTAACTGGCTAAAATTCCCTATTTTCCAAAGTTTAAATTTAAAAAAAAAAAAAAAAAAAAAGTGGAAATAAAAACTTGCTTTTCTCTCACAATTGAAGAAATATCCTAAATAAAAAAGATACGATCCTAACTGTTTCTTACATGCTATATAAGAAGAAAAAGAAAATTTAAAAATAAATTGGAAGACCGCTAAGTTTCTGTAATATCTTTTTTTTTTTTTTTCATCTTTTCCATTATTACTTTTTTTACATTTAAAAAACTTTTGCATTTCAGCAAACTTATTTCATTGAAATTTGTGTTTCGCATTTAAGAAGAAATGAAAAAAAGGCCCGGTTGTTTTACGTACCCTGTGTGCTTTAGTTCTGTCTGTGTAATCATAATCGCATTGTGTAGACTCGTAATTTTTATTTTTTTTAGTGCAACTGTCTCAGGAGAGAGTTAAGCGAATTAAGAATAGTGTAGATTGTACGAGTGTTTGTACAATCACCTGATTGCATTGCATACACTAGGGCCCTTCGTCGTCGTTTCTTATTATATTTTTCCCCTTCTACCTTAATTACGTTTGGAGGGGGAGGGGATTCAAGACGACATGTTAATGAATCACCCCACCTTGAATATTTACTTATTTGTGCTGAGAAGGTCATCACTTTTGCTATTACTTATGGCATGCTTTTAAAATAGTGTGTCCCGAGTGGCAGCCGTATGTCAACACATTACAATGGCCCATTATCTTCTTTCAATTCAGCGCTTAATCATAAAAGCGCTTTTCAGGGGAAACGCATACAAAAAAGAAAACTCAATTTTAACTGTTAAATTGTTGATTTTCCCTCCGAGCGTAGATCAGATACGTATCTACACGGAAGCCTTCGTAAAAATATGTATGTATGTAGCTAAATATCGGTACTGATGTATGAAATATTATCGTAAAAGATACATTCTCTGGCCACAATTACGGAAGTCTGAAAATCAAGAGAGTCGATGGTTGCAATCTTGAAAAATAGAGTTGAGTTATGGTCGCTTTACATGCTCTTGAAAACTTGCCTCAAACCGTTAAGTGGCTCGAAAAACTCCCACTTGCTCGAAAAATCTGCTAGTTGCTCTAAATAGAAACGGTTCTCAGTTCAGGCAAATAATTAGAAGCAAGTCGATATTAGCGCTCACAGCGGCGAGAAAATTTATTTAAAAACTGGAAAGCTTTAATTTCATCCTGAAATCTGGATATTCTTTGCTCGTGGTTTCAATCCACGGCTTCATTCACCACATTGTCTTCCTCTGGGATCTTTTTTACCCTTTTCTTTAACTCTGCTGTGAAATGAGTTGAGAATTATTAATAAAACAAAGCGGCGAAATCATCTTGCTTGTCGCTTCGGCGAAGGCAGTTGTTTTCGCGATCTCAACGAGAAACAAACAAGAATCTTGCCGTGTCAAGCGATACGACAAGCGGCCAGAGGCTTCTGTCAGCGGCAAGTCAGAGGCACGAGTGATCTCCATCGTCCACTTAGCACTCTAACCGAGATCTAAACATTAATAACTATGAAGGAGTTTAATGTGCACAAATTGAAATATGGTAACAGGGAAATACTGAGAATGAAAATTTGTGTTTAATAAATATATTTTTTCTTTTTATTTATTTATTTATTTATTTATTTATTTATTTATTTATTTATTTATTTATGTATTTTTGTTTAAAATTGATATGTATTACATATCTTGGCCTACTCGATCAGTTTAGTAGTATTGACCCTACCCGTACGGTAAATGGAATGACAAATAAATATAAAAGATAATTCGCAAATTGAAAACCTTTTACCAATGCTGTAGCATATGACGCAAACCCCATAACTTCCTATTAAATATTTGTTTTCTATTTCCCTGAAAATACTGTAAATTATTTTATCTTTATTTTATCTATATTATGGAGAGGTCGTTTCTATCCATAATCGACAAATATAAACCGTTACCGCACCTACAATCTTCTCAACCTTTTTGCTTCACGATGTACTTTTATATTTGCACAAATCCCGCATTACACCAAACTTTTTATTGTTTTTGTTATTGTAATAAAATCCTTTGAAAAAAAAAAAACGCCTTTGGTTTTCAAATAAATACAACAATCTATTGTAAACATTTAAAGATATCCTGAAACACATTTTAAATAAACCGACTTGAATGTAATTTACTAGTTTAATCTTTAAATGTTAAAACAAAAACAAAAATATAGTTCACATTATTATTTTTTTTTGTTCAGATTATTTAGCATCTAGACTTTGTTCTCGATACGAACATTTTGACTACTTTTAAGCGAAATGTTGATTACTGATGCACACTCAGGTTTTTCACACAGGACACCGATTGTGAAGCACTGCTCTAACATATTACAGCAGTTTGTATATAAATATTTTTCGAAATCATTTATTTATCTGTATTTTTGTAGAAATTATTTATCTGTAGTCATTTTTTATCCTTAACCGTTATTTATTCCTTTGTATTTTCTAATTACTGATGTTCTGTTAATTTTTAAATTCTTTTCGTTGCATCAGTTAATTACTTTAAGTTCGTTATGTTTTTATCCAATCATTCTGTATATTTTTAATTACTTAGCCAATCAAACCAAGCTTTGTAAATACCATAAAAATCGATGTTTTTCATGTAATAAATTAATTCAGTTCAGCTCTAGAACTTGACTCGTTGTCTTCAGATCTCTCCCACAAACACTAGTACAATGCGCCATGAAGTCGAATTCCATTGAAACGTAGAATGCTGAAGGACAGCTTTAGAACCGTGGATCTCCGTCGATGTCTAATCCCTTTAATATCTGCGCAAGCTTTAATAAAATTAAAATTAATCTTATGTAAATTTAAAGTTCAAATTTAAAATTTAAATTTAAATAATTTAAGTTAAATAAATGCGGATTTAATTATTTTTTTTCAGAAAATGGATTTTATTTTTTTTATCTACTGTGTTAAAAAATATATTACAACTTAAAAATGAGTGTGAGGATTCGTTGTTGCATTATTTTTATGATTAAAATACACACACATACATACCCAAACACTAACAAACCAACAAAGGAAATTAAATAAAATAAATAATCTCAAGAACTTTATGTTCTTTCAGGGACTTCTTACTTTACTTCAAATTCAGATATTTGAATTACCTCCTTTACTGAAAGATAATCATAGTATTTTTTAAATTCCAAGTATTCGTAATTTTCATAAAATATAAATTTGAAATTGTGTATTAAGATTTGTATAGTCTTATTTGTATAAGATAACGTTGCAGTTCTTAGCCTTCATCAGCTCTAGAACTGACAGTGCGAAGGCCAACAACCGCAACGTTTTCTTATACAGTCGGACCTCTATTTAACGAACCTCTATTTTGCGAACTTTTCTTTGGAACCAAGAACATTTTACTAATTTCTTCGTAAAATAGCCTCCAAATAGCGAAGTGCATTTTCTATTTAACGAACTTTTTCGAGGATACAGCTGAGGGAAAAAGAAGAAATTAACGATGATGTGCTGATTGATGATTATCTTTCATTTGATTTTGAAGTTGACCTCGGAAACACTAACTGAATCGAATATTTTGGACAGTGTGAAAAATAAAAACAATACAGCAATGAATTGCGATGAAGATAAAGATGATGAAAATGGAAATGACCATGATGAAGAAATCAAAAAACCGTGTGATGAAATGTTAAAATCATTTGAAACAATCCGACGCGGAGTATAATTTGAAGAAAATACTGAAGGGGTTTTTGGTGCATTGTAAAGATGCGAGACATACTATGAGCGAAAACACTTTTTAAAAAAACAAAACAAAAACAAAAAAAAAAAAAAAAACAGAATCAAAATTAACAGACTTTATTAGTAAAATTTAAGGTTTGCTTATGGTAATATATGCTTTAGATCATTAAAATTATTACTTTTTTAATAAATTTTATTGTTTATGTATTTTAAATCTGTTTTATGTAGGTTAAAGTAATTTCAAAAGGTGAATCTCTATTTAACGAAATTTCCCTATAACGAACTTTTTTTCGGGATTTAGCGACTTCGTTAAATAGAGGTCCGACTGTATTTATAATCCGACGCATTAAAAAGATTTTTTTTTTTTTTTTAATAAGTTTTAATATAACTGTGATTTTTTATTTCATTATTTTCTATTATTTTGCACACCGCTTATTGGATAATATATAAATTCTGTTTTTACTTCAGCATTAATTGATTCAGCAAAACACTATTAATTTATTACATTTCCCGTCGATTGGATAAACGGTTTGACGGAATTTCGTGGAATTTTAGCTTTAACGGAATCATGCTAAAACTATTGTCTTTTTTTTTTTTTTTTTTTCTCCCATGGACAATTAAGTTGTTTTGAAGTTTGATGTTCGTTTCCTGTTTCTTATTTTATTTATTGTTTTTTTTAATAATTTATTTTTTGATGTCAAGTTTATCTTTTGTTCTGGTGGAACTATATTGGTTATTTAACATTATTCCATGGGTAGTGATCCGGAAAATAAAATACACTGGAAAAAATATATGAGTAATTACTTTACCTTGTCCTACTTCCATTGAACGGTATTTTTAATGTTTGGAAATGAACTGTGAAAATGTACACAACAAAAACTGAAAACTTCCCAATTGTACAAGAGGCTGAAATGAATGAAACGGAAGAGTTTGTGACAGTTGGTAATGTACACAGAATTTAAATATTAAATTCTAAAAATTAAGTATTTTAATTTAAAAGTAAATTTGTATTGGAATAAATCAAAGCCTAATTTGTTAGTAATTGCTATATAACTGATCTGTTTCTTAAATTATTATTTTATTTGTTTTTCACAGTTTATCTGCATACATTCATGGTGTGGATTATTACGATCAAAACATCATAATACAACCTATTAGAGCTTTAATCAACTTTCAGGGCTATTAAGTACTTTTCGAAATATATGATATATTTCGAGGATTACATTCTTCTGTAAATGTTTGAGATGATGTGGGATTAACCCATTTGTGGAGATCACAATTGGAACAGTCATAACTGCTTTAGCTTCATTATTATTATTTATCTAATAAACTGGTATTTCAATAAATATAGGAATTCTTTCTCAAGTGGTTTATACATTTACTTATCGTCACATGTTTCACAAAGAATTGAAACAGTGTGGCTTGTGTCAAATATTATAGATTTCTCTTCAGTTAATCTGATGGAGCTTAATCCTAGTAATGAATTTTGTAGTTTTATTTAAAAAAAAAAGCAATCTCTTTATTGGGGATCTGAATATTTAACGATTTAACATCAACAAATCTTCTACAATTCTGTTTTGATTCTAGAATAGAAATAAACTAAATTCTGATTTTTGAATATTGACCAAACGAATTAATCTCAATAAGGACGATTGAAATAGCCACAAATGCTCATTAGTGCCTTAAATAAACACATACGGAGACAGAAACTCACACCACAGATTCAATGAACGATACATGCACTAGCGTGAGACTGAATCAACTAATCCTTTATTACAGGGATATTTCAATGAACATTATTGTAATTGCAGTGGAAAATACATTTCAATCTCCACATTCTCTAAATGTTATTTCTTAAGAAAATTCAATGATTTTTTTTTCTTTTCTCTCCCCCCCCCCCCCTTTTTGTTTTTGACTGAACTAATACAGTAACTTCTTTCATACAGTTGAGCTTTTACATTCTATCTTACAAGGGAGTCTTTTTCATGGATTACTAAATTATCCTATTGATTATCTGATTTAACAGCTGCTTTTGGAGCTGTAAGTGTTTACCCTTTGTACAAGAGCATTTACAAGGCCTATTTACAAGAAATTTGCAATAACTGACAATTTTAATTGAGTCGTCTTAAGTATACTGTTCACCCCTGCCTCTCGAATTACATCATATCTCTTAAAACGCCATTGATTAAAAAAAATGTAGGATTTTTTTCGTTGGTCGATGCAAGGGATAGTTTTTTTTTTTCTTTTGATTGACTTATAGTGGATAATAGAGCTTTTGGATTTTGTTGAATAAAAAATGTTCAATTGAAATGAGGCTTCGCCTGCTCTTAATTACAGATTAGTATTGAAATAAATACAGGTAGGTTTTTTTTTAATTAATATTTAGTTTTTGATTAATCCACATCGATTGCATTTATGGAGATGTTTGTGTATCTAAGAGTCAACCTAGGCTGCTCTGAATTGAGTCAACCCAGTCGCTGGCTTCGGCATCGTTCGTCGGTGAGTAAGAGTTGCAGCGGATTGCTCAGTTGTTAAACCCAGTGCTAGTTAAACATAACGACGTCCACGTACAAAAGGAAGAGCGCGCTTTTACGAGTTTATGCTGTTGAGGTTGACTGTTTGGAATGTAATCACCTCTTAGCTAATGAAATTTATGCTAATGTAATCCCTGCATTAATTGTCATCTGTAAAGCGAAACAGATTAGAAGCATATTTACACTGTTTTACAAATGAAATTTTAATTTTCATTCCTTTCATATCTGATGCAAGAAACGAACGGTGACGCTCTATCAAAGTAAATGAGCCTAAACGGTCTGATATATATTTACTGAAGCATATTTTCATAGTAAGATTTTATCAAACAAGAATTACTTTAATCGTACTTAATAAGGTGCTTAAATCGAATAGTAGGTCTTTTACTTTAGCATCTTTTGAAAATTGTATTTACCATTCTATTAAAAAATCAAAAATAAAATTTGGAAATTTGAGGAATTTCATGTTAGTTTAGTGCCAGAAAACAACTAGCAAACAACCAGTTAAGAAATGACGGCAAAATAAAAATAATATATGTGATCAGAAACTGAAAGAGAAAACAAAAGCCATAAATTAATTCTTTGTTCGCTCGGTAGATCGCGCCACTGTACCTAGTAACTGTATTGCATGGAAACTATGTTGATTATTAAGAACAAGAGAATACGTAAATTAATGATCTGTGAATTGTATCGCAGTAGCGCCTAAATATTTTAAACTCCAAATTGAGTAAATTTATTAATATCTTCGTTAATTGTAAAACGCAAATTATTGTTGTATTGGAGTGGTATTAAGCTGAAGTAAGAAAAGATATCTATGGCGGTATGTGAAAGAAAAAATCTGATTAAATTAATTGATAAAATATTTGATAGATTGTTTTTTTATTTGCAAAAAAAAAATAATAATTATAACTGGCGCTATCTTTGTTTATTTAATTTTTTTATATGATACGAAATAAGTATTTGTAAAATTAAAACTTAATGTTTAATTAGTAAAAACTTATTAAGCTTTAAATGTTCTAAACTTAGCAAATACTTGGTCTCACCCATTGTTGTTTATTAATAATTCAATGCGCAAATTGAATTTTCTATGCAATAAAAAAATTCATTGAGACCGACGGACTGCTAACACATGAATTTTCTCACTAATATTTTAGTAGTGACTTTTTTATTGTTGTTTTTTGCTTTTGAGGCGCCACTGCGATTCCGATGATTATCCAGTATACAACTCGTACATAATAATAATAATTTATTTGCCTTACAAAAGTTTGATAATACATAATAGTTATGAGTGTGACGTCCCTGTGCCTTAAGGGTAGTCCCGTCGAGAAGGCAGGCAGGGAGTCAATCACAGGCAAGAAAAAATAAAATAAAATGAAATACAAAAAGCATTACTGGTTACATATAATGGAGAAAACAAAACAGAGCATAACACAAAAACATTGAAACAAATAAATATAATGGGGATAAAAGGAACAGTTAATCTGTAATGAAAATGTGAAAACGAATTACACAATTGTGGAGTTTAGATCTGGTGATATATACAATCTACGTAAAATGATAATGAAATATATAATTAAAAATGTCATATAATTCGTGAACAGAAATTTTCGGATAAGGGGTCAAGCCTAGCCCAAATAGATAGAAAGTAAAGAGAATAGAAACAGAAATAGCGAAATAAGGAGGAGGAGAGGAGAGGTTGGAAGATATCTGATGAAGGTAGACGTTTGCGACTTGACAACGGATAGATTAGGAATTAACTTATGGATTGGAGAGAAGAGAAGGTAAGAATGATAATTGTAAATTTGTGAAAGGTTATGTTAGTGTAGGCAGATGATGTTTTAGTTTACTTTTGAACTGTTTTAAATTGGGACTTTCACGAATATTGGGGGGAATTTTATTCCACAGAGAAGGAGCAGAGTAGCTAACAGCTCTTTTTTGATAATTTGATGCGATTCTTGGAGTAAATAGAGTTGAGGAGGTTCTTGTATTGTAAAGATGTGACTGGGGCTTAGTAGGTAGTGTGATAGAAGAAGAGATATTTTTATTAAGTAATTTATAGGTGAAGAGAGCTAACTGTAGGTTATAGAGGTCATGGAAGGAGATAACTTTATATTTGTGCCAAAGAGATTTAGTCGAGTATTGCATTGGCTTTCCGTCCAAAAATCTCAGGAAGTGTTTTTGTGCCTTAAGAATCATGTTTTGATAAAATTTAGAGGCGGTGCCCCATATTGCAATACCGTAGCATATGTTGGAGTGGATTAAGGACCAATATAGATTTAGAAGTATTTGTGTCGGTAGAAAGTTTAGTAGAAGTAGTACATTGTAGTACATTGTAGTACATTGTAGTACATAGTAGTACATTGTAGTAGTTTAGTAGTTGTACATTGCCGTAGAAATTTTATCTGCGATTGAATATTTTGGAATTATGCACCAATAACTTTGATTATACGTAGATACAGATAATTTACAGTCTAACAGATGGATGTTGACGATCTCGTTTGCGTGAGAATTACGGAAAACACGAGATCTGGCCATTAGCCTCTTCAGCAGGTCTCAAGGAATTTAGTATTTTGAATGTCTGTCACTAGAAAAATGCTACCTAATGAATTTATTGTTTGTTTATTGGCTGTTTTCAATTTATGTAAACTGTATTAAAATGTCGTAAAAGTCTCATGCATTTTCCCGTATTATAAATCATTTAAATATTTCAATGAAATGTAAACAAAAATATATATGACATGGATAGAGGCTATTCTCGCGTAAATTACGTGAAATCACGAAAATACGAGATCGTCAACATCCATCTGTTAGACTGTATATTTGAGGGTCTGCGAACAAAAAAAAACAGAGTTGAATACCACTGCATTATTGTATGTTAAAATTGGTTAAGTAAATTTTGAATTTAATTATTTTTGTTGTTATCTTTGTAATTCAGAAGAGTTTTCAAATCTTATTTATTTCTATATCGATCAATATAAATAAAGCATCTTTGTTGTGTTGTTTTGTAAATAATCTGTAATTATTTACAAGCTTAAAATAACTAATGGTAATCTATTTTCGGATTGATTTTAATCAATATCAGTATCAGTGTTTCATTCGTGGTCCATAAATATACGCACAAATCAGATAATGAGAAATAGTCAACATCCAGATCAGTTTCACTTTCATCTGAGGATCCTTTGATAATGTTTTGCAATAGAACCCCTGAGTCACGTCTCCGGAGAAGGTCAAAAACAGAATTGGACTTTGTAGGGAATTTTTGCAGGGAAGGAGAAAGAATTTACTAAGTGACAAGTGAATGAACCGTAACTTTGTTGGAACCATTGCTGTTATAGTAGGTTTTTTTTTTTTTTTACTTTATATTATTATAAAAGGCTAGGGTAATCGTGAGCGGCGGTTCAGGGTATCCTTGGACAACATCGGAAAAGAAGGGTACATAACAGGATGAAGATGATATATGCAGGGTCATGTTAACGCATGGGTACGCCGGGCAGTTGCTCGGGGACCCCATTAACACAGGGGCCCCATGCTAATCTATGTATGTTGCGACTTGTTGTCAATAAATAAATAAATACTATACTATATATATTTGTTACTGGGAAATGCTATTTAGCATGTGTTTTAATATAAATAGAATGAAAAGGTGTTAGTAGTTGTGTAGGTAGGGGTCCTATTGCTTTCCCGGGGGTCTGTAATGCTGATAAGATGGTGCTGGGTAAATACTGAGCAATCAGGTTGTTAAAATTTGTCAGAAAGTGAAGACGAAACGAAATAACGTAAACTTAAAATAGGAACCCTCAAGGAGGAAAAGTAAGAAGAAACAGAATAATGGAGAGCAGCAAGAAACCGAGCTGAATTGTAAATCTTCAAAAAGGAGCGTGGAAGAAGGAAATGTAAAGAAGAATAAATGTAACGGAGGGAAACAAGGATTTAAAAAAAAAAAAAAAAAGCAAGAATTCGAGCTAAAATTTAGGCTAGAAATCAGAGGCTACCAGAAGAACAACGTGAGAAAGTAAAAAAAAAAAAAAAACATACTAAAAGACAGCATTAATAAGGAATAAGAAGAGTTTGGAACTAAAATTTTAGTTTGAAAGGGAGAATATATACAACAAAAGACAACGAAAGGAAAAAAGAAATCTATCAACTTCAACTCCAACATAACTTTTCTTATCGAAACAATAAGAACACATAATAAATTCTAAGAAGAATAACATGTTTTAAGAAGAAATCTACTTTCCTTAGAATTGATTCATATTCTTTTTATGTACTCTATTTTTTTTTTCTCTCTCTCTTTTCAAACGAAAACCCTGTATCTATTTTTAAATTCTAATATTTGCTGAATTCAAGAACAACAAATTTGTCCATTTTTTGAAGATAAAATAATAATTAAACCCTCCTTTATGAAGTCGATTAATTTTAAATAATAATATTATTTTATTATACAAAATTTTTGATAAGTGAAAAGGATTAATTCTTTATTTTCCAGTGCTTTTCTAAGGGAATTTATTTTCTAAATTCACTCGTTTGGAAAAGATTTCAAGTGAAAAGTTTAGATGCGTCTGTATTTTTTAAATCTGCTTCAAGAAGATCCAACCAGTACCGGTAGTTCAAAAGTTCAAATGAATGATAGGTGGCGCTGCTAAGCATAGCTCAAATGCAAGAAGTTTTGGAAGGATCTTAAAGCCTTCTTAAAAATATGTCTTTATTACATTGTGGTATTTTTTTATTAATTGTGAAAAACGATACAAACGAATAGTCTATATTTATGATTCCAATCTATTGTTATCTACATACGTATATAAAAGAAAAGTTCGATGTTTTTTTTTTCTGGCCGTCTCCTCCGAAACCATAAAACACAGAAATACAAATAAGGCGGCAATTGTTGGGTATCGTATTGGGGGTGCTCATATTTTCATTTTTGTCTACGTGCATCAACCAGAAGTCACGTGACTTACGATCAAACATGAGATCTCCGA
Organism: Thereuonema tuberculata; assembly: GCA_023159025.1. Taxonomy (NCBI): domain Eukaryota; kingdom Metazoa; phylum Arthropoda; class Chilopoda; order Scutigeromorpha; family Scutigeridae; genus Thereuonema; species Thereuonema tuberculata. Next base: position 29,905,296 of record JAFIDM010002131.1, read on the forward strand.
CGCGCGCTCGCGGATTGTGAGAAATATATGGACTGCTCAGAAGCCAATCAGATTAAGTCAATAAACCAAAAAATGAAATAGGTTTTTTAAAATTACGTTCCAAAAAAATAACAACGCTTGTAAATTTGAAGAATGAATTTTTTATTGAAAACATAACTATAAACTTGGAGGAGTGATTTGGGCACTTTGTCAACCGAAAGTATAAACATTAGAGTATGACTTACAGAAAAAATTTCAATTTAAAACAAAATGACTTAATCTGATTGGCTTCTGAGCAGTGCACATATTGAAAAAAAAACAAAGAAAAAAAAAACATGTTTTGCGAGTTATATGTATAAAAATAAAAGCATTGATTTATTTTGTATTTTTCTGCCTTCTGTATTTTTGTATTTTTTTCTCTGAAACTGTAAGACACAGAAATACAAATAAGGAGTCAAATGTTGAGGATGGCTACTTTTTACTGTTCATCGGTAACCGGAAGTCATGTGACTTAAGGTCAACTTCTAAACCGTTCATTTTAATGACCAAAATGTAAAGACAAGTTGTTCCTCTCATTGAGATCAACTTTTTACAGGTAGTCCAGTCGTGATCAAAGGTCCACATGACTGGGGGACGTCAGGTCACGTGATCACTCAAAATTTTAACTTGAAAGGTTTGCTAGTCGTTATTAACTATAATGCTGAAATTATGATATATTCACTTAAGCAGCGCAGATTTTATAGTTTGTGAATTAATTAGCGAACTAAATTAAAGATTTTAGATAATATCTAAACTATATATATCAAGATTCACCCAGCGATTCAAAGTTATTGAACGAAGTCTATATATATATATATACAAACAGACTGATTGATTTAATAAGCCTTACATTACTGGGAAAGCAGACTAAAAACAAATAATTGGGTTTCGGTTCACGAGCGGCATTTATTGATCCACTCAATTTCGTTCGCTTTGACAGGTTGTGATTTGAAACACGCCTTGATTTGCGAAGGAAGGAAAAAAAAAGTCCTAGTAGCTGCAGGCTGATTCAATGCAATTTCTAATATTAACTAAGTTGTAAATAATAAAAGAAGGATTTGAATTACAGAAACCGTTTGTAATTTTCAAAGTGGGGATTATTTGGCTCGGCTCCAAATCTCATTCATTTCAGGTGAATTGACGTCCTACAAGTTCTGCTTTGAACGTGTTCCATGACCCAATAGTTTATTAATAGAGAATTATTTGTACGAAGAAAAAGATTCAAAAGCAGCGACTTCCGCCGTTCTTTTGTTGGGTTCCAATTAGAAATGTATCTCATTACATCTCAACCCATTTGGCTCCGGAATAGCAGTAACGATTAAGTGAACGTAACTCGAGTAGATCGTAAAGTGAATTGAATTTTTAAAAAAAAGAAACTTAGAAAGGGAGCGTTAGGAATGCTGAATGTGCATGGAAAACAGTTCGTTTTCAGATTATTATCAGTGTAATATTCATGCGTCTTTGTTGGTGGGCCCGTTGAGGTAAGGATTCGGCTGTGGGCTGAAAGAGTCGTGTTCAATCCTCGGCAAGGTCAGACATTTTTTTTTTTTTTTAACCTAGGTTATTTCTCTTCCGTACAGGCCCTTGGATTCACCCATCCTTCTGTAAATTGCAAATCCGAATTTCTTTCTCGGAAGGCGGTTGAGCATTGGTCTGACCACCAAATCTCAAGTACTCCTGATTGTCTTTAAACTTTGGAGTCTACACCTTCGTTACCTCACGAAGGCTCTTATTGGGAAACGGCATTTCTATCTTAGGCTTGCATTACTTGGATATCATCATATAAATGTGGACCTTTCGCTTTTTAGGTCGTTTATGAATTTAAGCAAAAGAAAAAGTAAAATAAAAAGAAATTGTAAGGGCAGTACTTTAAGAAAAGCAGGCTTCAGAAATATCTTGTTGATTATTAGTTTTTCGACCGACGGCGTCCAGATGTAGTATTTCAAGAAGCTAAAACAGTTTTAATCATGTTTTCTTAAGAATGGTGGATTACTAAAAGAAATTCAATTTCCAATCAATAGTCAAGGTTTAATGAAATGGGTGAAGTAAAGGCTCCTGCGATCAGGGTTGAAGTGGAGGCCTACATCTGAGTCTTTTCATTAAATGTGTTCAATATCTTTGGCGTACGGAGGGAGTAGATTGGTAGGGGTGTAACCCCTACCTCTCCCATGGCATCCGAAAATGGAAGAAACGTAGCATTTGGGCTTTATTTTTTTTTTTGGTTGGAATCGTCTCGTTTAAATTCCCCCCCCAATATATATATACATACATACACACACACTTATCCGCCTCAAACGGAAAAGGAAACAATGTGTGTTTTTTGTTTTTTTTTTAGCTGGTTGAATAGCGAAGGCCATTCATTACAACCTTCCCATTCCAAATTTCTGGATAAACCGATTGACAGAATTACCAAAATTTATCAATCAAATTTCATGAAAATTAACGAAAATATAAAGGCGCTTTCTGTTCTTTTCAGAAAATCAAAGGAAAAAACAAATGGTTCGATTGAATAGTGCATATACAATAAACACCCCCAACTTCATTTTATCATTTTTAATTATGTGCGCGCGCATGTTTTTTTGTTGTTGTTCTAAATTCATCTTTTATAATTATTTATCGTGATAGATAGAATTTCATCTTACTTTTCTGTCTATCTATGACTATATAATTATTATAAAATATGTAAGTTAAAAATGTTGACTTTTACATTTATCAAAAGTTCGCTGACAGTAAAAAATCAACAGAAGGCGCAGTAGAGGGCGATTTTATTTATTTTTTCTTTTAATACCCCTTCCGAAGGCACTCCTTTAAGAGGGAATTGTCAAACAGATGATAAACGCATGTCTCTGTCTTAGTCAAATATAAAGCTATCTCTTAGTTTTCGAATTGGACGATTTGCTAATTTTTTCTGTGAATATTATTTTTTGTTTTCGCAATATCAGGATGTTGGGTTTGTTCGTTTCGTTGGAAAAAGGAGGTAACTCAGGTCATCCAACAGTCGCATTGAAATACGTGGACTCCCTAAATTGTGTAAGTTTTTAACGTTTTTTCAAGTGGAACGAAATGGATATTTTCATTTCCATTCTTTTACATCAACTATTTCAGTTGGATGTCTCTGTAAAAAATAAAAATTAATAGAGATTTAATGTTATACGAAAATTTCAGGCTCTATTCACGCTTTCAAATATTAATTGTAAACATCAAATCTCTATTAATCAGAGGATTTTAACAAAAGATCCTAAATTGCTAAATTGTTATTAGTATTTTTATATTATTATAAGATAGAAAACAAAATAATTATTTAAAAAAAAAAAAAAAAAAGATTTGGGAAAAAAGCAGTAAAACAAACAAATGACAAATGTTTAAATTTTTTTTTTTTTAATTATTAATTTTTATTTTATTGAAGTTGTTTAATAAGACAAGACAATGGACCGTCAGGGACAAATAAGTGTGTAGTTTATGATAAAATACTATACTTCTTACATAGATATTTGTTTATTTATTTATTTAATTTATTTTATTTTTGAAACGTAAGGCTGTCCGTCAATTTTGTTGTAACTTCAATATATAATTTTTTTCTCATGCATTTATTCTTAAAAATAAAATAATAATAATAAACAAATTGAAGTGAATTATTATACAGATTTCTTTATTAAATTCAAATTTATAACATAATTCTATAAGAAAAGTCTTTTTAATTGTACTGTAAAATTATAACTACTATTTTGAATGTAAAATAATCACATAATAATTAATATAAAAGTCGAGTAATAAATACATATTTAATTCGAAAACAATATTCTAAATAATCGTATTTTGCAATTGTAACAAAAATCCGTAGGAAATGTGAATTAATCCGAAAGGTTTTAAACTAAATTTTTCTGTTTAAATTCTTTAATTCTTTTAATTTCTTAATTAAAAAAAATTAGAAAATTAAGAAAGTATTTATATATCGTTAAAATTATCAAAAAGCATCACTGTTGAAATTCCTTTGACCTCCTTATTATTTTTTTCGATAATTTCCTCCTCAAACTTGTCTTGTTGCAAAATTACCTCTTTTTTGTTTAAGTCCACTTTTAGTACCAAAATAAAAAAAATATCGAAGTGGTGGCTAGATTTTTTTGGCAACAATTTTGGAGAGATTTCAACATAAATGAGGTTAAGTACGCCTTCAGGAATATTCTCTGTCTCTATAAACAGAAGGAAAAAAAAGAATTGAAAGATCTAACAGCAAAAAAAGAAAAGAAAATCTCGAAAAAAAAAAAAAAAAAAAGAAAAAAGGAAATCAAACAACAAAGTAGAAAAAGATCTGGATTCAGTGTATGATTGTCTTTAAATAAACGGAAGAAAAATTTATTTATTTATTTATTTATTTATTTATTTATTTATTTATTTATTTATTTATTTATTTAATAAAACTTATAAAATAAATAAATAAAAGATATCAGATTTGAATTATTGCAGCGAAGCTTCGATATATCTGACTTTTTTTTTAAATCACACTGAATCTCATAAGCGCTAAAAAAAGAACTAAACTTAATTTTAAAGAATTCAGCCCCGCGAGCCATTCTCTATCTCGTGGTATACCAGAAAGCACGTTCCTTGAAATTAACATAAATTTAGTTATGTTAGGAGGTGTGGCTCTAAATTGATTTTCTGAGTGCTTATCAAACCACTCAGTCTGTGTGTGTGCGCGTGATACTTTTGAGCCGCTGGCTGAATCTTGTTACTATAATTAATTAAGGATTGGAGATGATACTAACTGTCATATTTGAAATATTTTCCAAGTGAGATGTCCAAATTAGCGCGAGATTCGACGAAATTCCCACAGCAAAGCATTGGAATCTAAACAATGGATTTCTGTCCTGTTTCTTTTAGAGCTTCATTGTTTTAAACAATGAATTTTAATTTTTGCTAATTCATTAAATAGTGTGCAGTTTGATATTACATTGATTAACTTTAATTGTATCAAACTACACATAAGTAATAATTTTTTATTACTTATTACATCGATTAACTGTAATCGTAAGTAATAAGAATATAATTTTTTTCTTCTTCAGAAAGTTCAAAATTTATACTGTTTATAAAATAACAATGGACGAGACCAAATTATTCACAGGCACCACTGCGCTTCCGATGTATTATACTGTTTACATTTAGTAGATATTATAATTGTTATAATCTAAAAAAAAATCACATTTAAAAATAATAAAATAAATAAAAAAAATAAAAAAAACAAATAAAATTTTTAGAAATCATATTTATTGGAAAGTGGACTTAAAGTTCTTCATTCTTTTCCTTTTATTAGTTTTAATGCTCTTTAAGAAAACATTTCATCACGATAATTAAGCATTATGGTATTTTAATTTTAGATTAGGTCCCAAATTATTTTAGGAATTCCTTTATAGGACTGCCCAATTTTTAGTCTAAGAAAGGCTAATAATACAAAAGAGTTCAATTCTAATAGATAACTAAAAACTCTTTTAAACTGGCATATATTTTGAAGTGTTATTGTCCTATGTTTTGGTTCAGAAAAGTTGCTTTTTTGATCCTCTCGTTTATTTTATGACCTCGGCCCCCTTCATTGCTTACGTAAATGGAAGAAATCTAGAATTTTGGAGGGTTTTTTTTTTTTTGGTTGGAAAGTTAATCCATTTGTCTGTAATTCCCCCTTTTCCCCCATCCGGGAAAGAATACGACTTTTTTTTTGTTTGAATGACTACGTCCATCGTAACCCTCCCCTTCCAAAATCCTGGATAAGTCTAGAACGAGGCACTGAACCAAGATGGCGGGCGTACCCGTAGTTAAAAAGAAAAGGATACCGTAATGTTCGGATTCAAAAACGTACTTTTTTGGTATCTAAAGCTAGAAAAAAAAATTAAAGAAGCAGACCAGATCTTCTCTTGCAACCAGTAATGAAATCAATATAAAGTAGCTTTAATATATCTGAAATCTATTTTATCTATTGCTGGAAAACGTTACTCGTAACATAGCGAAAAAAACGTTAATGAATTTGTTTTGGAAGTACTACTGTAGTTACAGAAAACGTAATGAAACGAAGAAATAAATTTTATTTTATTTTTTTTTTTTCATTTAAAAAAAAGGATATATTATTTCTACTTTAATGAAATGCATTTTTAACATCTTCCGCGAAAATTACATTGTCGATTTTTCTCGTTTTTTAAAAATAAGGGTGAGTTGCTCGAATAAGAATACCGGTATACAAATAACTAAAAATAAAAAGACAATCAAGTGAATTTTTCGCAATAACAAATTTTTGAAAGCAAACGACAGTCCGTCTTTTATTCATACATTTGCACGCCAAGTTTCATGAAGATTTATTCAATGGTTCAAAAGTTTTTACGAAAAACAACCGCACACGCAGATTCAAACAAATTTACTGTATTAACCCGAATTTTCTCAGGAAACCTAGTAGGTTTTTGATAATCAGATTGTGTAATCCCTTCATTTTTAATTCAGGACAAATATTTCTGTGAAAATTCTAGAATATCTGCAGTGTTTTTTTAGGTCAACATTGACTTAACATAAAATTTATTCATCAACTTTCCTTTTTTTTTTTTTAAGTTACAGCCTATTTCCTCTAAATAAAATAAAATAAAAATAACGCAGATACTTCAATGTAAAAAAAAAAGAACTCTTTATCAATCGGTTTCAAAAGAAAATTTAATTAAGTAAAGAAACCAGCAGACTGGCGGTCCGTATAATTCTAGTGTTAATTCTGGAGCTGTTTCAACACGTTGCTTTTGGCCGTTGAACTGTGATTCATAGCAGGAAGAACGGGGTCGATAAAAAGCCCCTCAAAGAGCTTTGTTTACATTCGCAGATTACCTCAAGCTGAATGACAATCAGCTCTTCCATCAATATGCAAGCGAATCTATCCGTTTCATTTTTAATAAGGGCTTTAAAAATTGATCGAAGCTAAATGGGTGGAATTCGCTTGTTTTCCTGCTACTTTAGAAAAGCAAATTAATTATTTATTTCACGTAATCTTTAGTGCTTTTGAAGCCTTGAACAGAATTAAAAGGTGATTCTGCGAACGTGGATTCGTAATATTCATGGTTTAAGAGGAACTCGAAATGTTTATTATGCAGAATTTAGTTAGTTTTAGGAAGTTATAAGAATAATTAAGAAAACTAATATATAGTTATAAAAACTAATATGCTGTTTTAATATATTTACTGTAATTATTCAATGAAATAAATTTTTAAATTCTTCATATACTCAAGATCTATTTGGAATTTTTTATTTATTACGCAAAATTAAGTTATTTTTAGCAAAGTTATAAGACTAATTATAAAGATTAATATCGACTTGTAAAACTAATATGACATAGATATATATATAGTTGATATATTTACATTAACTACTTAATGAAATTAATTTTAAATTTTCACGATATTCATGAATGAAATGAAGAAAATTTATTTGGAAGTTTAAAACAATTTATTAAGCAAAATTTAATTATTTTTGTGAACTTACAAGAATAATTATGACGATTAATGTGACTAATAAACCTTTTTTAATATATTTACTGTAATGTTCTAATGAAATCAATTTTTAATTTAATAAATTACTTTTTTAAAAAGTTTTAAATTAATTCTCTCTGCAGTAATAAAAGATTTTCGGAAGTATTAAAAATTTTATTCAGCAAAATATAATTACAATTTAATATAAGTAAGTGTGTATATGTATATGAGTAAATATGACTAATATGTACTTAAATGATTAATATGTCCTTTATTGTATTTACTGCAACTTTATATTAATTTACAAAATTTCGCGCATATTTCTCGACAAGGACCTGCACATGAATAACTTCAAATATAAAAGTTAGAAAGTCTCATGCACGTAAATGGATATGCCGAGTTTCAAGAAGATGTAGCCAACGCAACGACTCAAAAGTTATTACGTAAGAATACACGTGCAGACAGACAGACTGATAAGCCTCAGTTCCTTAGCAAAGTAGACTAAAAAGTGACCAAAAAAAAAGGATTTGCAGATGAGACAGTACTTCAGGACAAAGGTAAATAAAAAAAATAAATAAACATATATGTAAATACGTTTGATCTTACTGTTTAATAAGAATGTAAAGGCTCGTGAAATCAGTCTACGTGTAATTACTTCTGAATCGCTGCACGGGTCTTCTTGAAGCTTGATATACACATTTGAGAACTAAGGTCAATCTAAGTTTTACTTATTTGAAATCTTTTCCGAGTGAGTCCTTGTGGACAAAATAAGCGCGCGAAGGCGACAAAAGATCATATGGAGAAGCATTGGAATCTAAAAAAAAAAAGTATTCATTTCATTTTTATTAAATATTTATATCCAAATATACATTCCTATTCTGTTATTGTAAACACTGAATATTAAATTCGTAATCTATTAATTTGCTTGTGTTTTGATAAAATTAATTGGGCAATTCAAGCAAATAACTCGGATTAATTATTTTTTTTTTTTTTCAGAAAATGATTTTTTTTTTGTGTTGCTTATATTCAGGATATATTAGGATTTGATTGCAGCTGACTGCTCTTTTTCTTTCGTTTAAATTTTAGTTCGTTTTTCTCCTTCTGATTGCGGGAGCCGTTTTTTGGGGCTCATCGAAACATGTCATTTTTATATTTTTATTATTAATGCCTAATGGTCCACTACCTAGTTATTATTAACAACCGCACATTAAATGTGTTCATTCCAATTATAAATATAGTAATTTCGATTTCGTCGTTTCCAGCACTTAAATAAAAAGAAAATTTTAAGAAACACAATTTTAGGAAAATAAGACTTCTTGTTTAGGGTTTCTTTTATTTCGCTACTTGATTAAATAATCCAACAGAGCGATAGTTTCAAGACACTAGATCAAGCTTTAAATACTTGTTTAAAAAATCAACACAATCGGAAACATCTTGTTGTTGCTGTTTTTCCAAAATGTGAAGTGGATTTCTTTCTCGTAAAAGGAAGCCCTTTGAACCAAGAATTACTTCCGCTTCCGCAGGGACATCCGTCCACTACGATATACTACGATTACACGAATTGGAAGAATTGCAGACTTAGTCGTCGTCAAGTTGAGATAATTTCTGCGGAATATTTATCTTCAGTAACGATGGAATTCGTCTACCAGGTAAAATTTATTCTGTCGAGTTACTGTTTAGTAATTTGTTTTTTTATCTCATCACTCAGTCCGAGGGTGTTTTTCTCTTTCCCCTATTAATGACTTTTGAACCGTTGGATGCGACCTTCTTGATATTTAGTGTGCGTATTTAAAGACTGCGGACGATGTAACCGTTCTGTTTCAAATCTTATCTGTTTGGGTTCTTATCGAATACACAGCGCGAGACGATGACAAAAATCTCCATTGAAAAGCATTGGAATCTAAACAACGGATTTCTATCCTGTTTTTTATTAATACTTTATTGTTTTAAACAATGAATTTTCGAATCACATTTTTGTGAATCCTTTAATTAGCACGGGGTTGAAATTAGTTTAAAGTTAATCGGATAAAATTCAGATTTTTTTTTAATGAAGTTTTTACTGCTTATATGTACTGCATTAGATTTTGAAAGTATATGTAAGCTTTAAATTTTTCGTCGCTTTGCAGGGACTGAACATGCAGGGCTGAGGGCTAATTTTGAGGATGGGATGAAACTAAAATAAAATGGTCATTTTTAATTGGGTTTAACATTACCGATTTCTGAAAAAAAAAGTCAGCCCAGACGTTCAGCGAGCTTTTGCGGAAATTTTTAATGGATAGGTAGATGGAGAGGAAGACAAATAGTTCTGGATCATAAAAAATAAGCTACTAATCAAATTTTGTGGAAATCTGTCCAGCAGTTTTAGCGTGAGGCGCTTAGAAACGTACAATCGTACAAAAACACAGACAGACACCAAACACACAAAAAAAGAAGTGGCGCAGAGACACACATATATCTACACATAGACTATTACTAACTAAATTAAAGAATATTTTTTTTCTCTCGTTGCTGAACAACGTATGTTTCTTATTTGAATTTCACTATTTTCTTACTCCAGGGCAGTTCCATCTTTAAGTGGAAAAGCATCTGCTACGTTCTTTAAGGTCATCCCAAAACCTTCTTTTCTTTCGAGTCGTTCGTTTCTATCCTTTTGATGCAGTTTCCTGAAGATGTGTCCAATCCAATTTGCTCTGCATTTTCGAACCGTCTCTATTACCGGTCTCTGTTCCAACCAACATCTTTATTTGTCCTAGTCTTAATTAATCTTTGTCAATCTTCTTTTACTTAAGAACATTCCCGAAAAATAAAGAGTTTCTTCTGCTTGAAGTGAACTAGTTGCTGCCGTCTTAGAACTTAACTTTTCCCCTTCAAGGATTTGTTGTCATTCTTTGTGAAGAGAAACTTGCTTGGTCCATAAACATTCGAATTTTATTTTCATTACTCACAATTGGTTGAATGTCGTAATGTCTCCATTCATCATTAATGCCTCGAATTAACAAATTTACAGTAAGATATGATATTTGTACAGTAAATTTTGTACATTTCGCGGAGGGGACGTAGGCCAAAATAATTGTGTTCGTATTGACGTTTGGACCATCAATTTACCAAATAAATCAATTTACCAAATCTTAAAGAAATCTTTTCAACCGTCTTATCAAAGGAATTCTGGAGTCATTTTCTGAGGGATGGAAAAGGTAGAGACCAAAAAAAAAATGAACCTAAGTTTTAAATTGGACTTTAAATGAATAACAAATTTCATGCAAATCTTATTGATACCCATAAAACAGACGCCTATCACTGGAATAGCACGACTCAGGGCCTGGTCAATTGCAGCAGTATTATAAATTATACGTCGCAGGCAAACAGCAGATAACTGTGACACATGTTTATGACTTTACAAAAATATATTTTACAATCTTTTACAATAAAATTTTACGGTAAAAGAAAAATATACGTATTTTACAGGAAAGTTTCTGAATAATCTTTTTCATTGATGTAAACATCGAAGACTTGGAAACGTGTATTCATGGCTTTACGGGATGTCCTGGCGAAATACTGTTGAATGTCAGTGGGAAACCTGAGAACAGTTGTCTTTCCGATGTTGCTAACATCTGCACGAAGATAAATCCTTAGTTCAATCCCTTCCTTTTCGGCAAATCCTCGAGCTCAGCGTTAATCCTGTCTGTGAGTGAGTCCATGCATGGCCAAGTCAATCACTGGCAGCCAATCGATACACAAGGACGGTTCCCCCTCTTATCTCCTGCAATTACCGACAGCAAACAACCGCCGTCCAAAGCGGAACCCATACTTATTCCGAGAGACGCCTTTCAGGGACTGCTTTTGAATTGATTCACAGATCTCATTACTCGGTGCTAACACAAGATCAACCAAAAACCTTCTTAGTCACGTTTACATCAAAATATTTAAACAAAATCCGTTTTAGTCTCACCAATAACAGCGGGCGAAAGTTTTAACGCTATTACAAAGCTTGAAGAATCCTATGGAATCTTTTCTGCGCAGACGTTTGGTAATTTCGCTTTCCTGTACAAAAAAAAAGTAATGATATATGACATCCACAACAGTTTCTAGCGAACAAGATATTAAAATTAACAAGTTAGGGCTCGAGACTAGTTTTCTGAGATTTTAAACTGTTTTAATATTTTTTTTAAATTTTTTTTTTGTTTGGGTTAAAAAATTTTACACACGTTAAACCGTTACTTTTTAAAATTAAGTTATTTTAAATTTAAAAGTTTGTGTGTGTGTGTTTGCGCAGCTCCCTTCACAGCCAAAACCGGGAGTCGGAGTCCCATGAGTCATACATCAGTGGACTCCCCATGACCTGGACGTTTGGGATAAAAATCCTAGCCACACTACTTTAGGTTTTAGGTGACCATTGACCGGAAAACAGAGAATAATCGGACAAAATTGGGGGTCTGACTTTACTGAATCGATTATGCTCAGAACGAATGAGTGATATCCTCGATCCAGTCTAATACTTTCGGTTCAAGGTAATTACTTGCAAGTAACTCAGAATGGTGTAAAAAATGGGGGAGGGGAGGCGGTCTAGGCTTATTGAAATCAGTTCAGCCAACTCTGGAAATAGTACTTAACGATTGAATTACAACGGTTTGAATAAATGAGTTTTGCGCGCCAATCAATAATAGCGTTATTTTAAAAAAAAAAAATTAAATAATTTGCAGGTGTTATAGATGTAAGCAAAATCATCGCCGCTTCGCTTCAGTTTGCCAGTACGATGACAACTGTCTTAATCTGTAATGTCGTACATTTCCTTCTGAAATACGAAAAGGTTGCGAAAGACATACCCTCCTTAATGGAAAGTCTTTCGCAAGCATTTCGTATTTCAGAAGGAAATGCACGACATTACTAATTTTTTTTTGAGATTTTATTTAGAAGAAGCGTCTTAATTGATGATTGGTTTTATTTGAATCAACTTATTAAACATAACGTTATGAAATAAACTTGTGAAAGATCCAATTTAGAGATTAATTAACTTTCAATTCACATGGAATTATACTCATTTTCTTCGTTTCAATAGATCAATAGATGTAGTCGTCTTCGCAATCTTCGGATGAATTGCTAATTACTGGAGGTAATTTTGGTAAAAACATTTCCTTGCCAGCGGGTAAATCGAACTCGCTGATGAAACTGTACGCCTGTCTTATCCACTACTGACCAACCACGCTGACATGCAGACCAAGCCACGCGGCTCTTGTAACAGAATGATGGCTGATTTACGGTCTCTGACGCTGCGCGATCTTATTTGCCCAGACGCGGTACGCACGAACCTAAGACACAGAATAGCTAATCATTTGTTCTGTATTTCCTAATGAAAATATATAAAAAATCAAAGTCATAGCTCGACTCTCTTCACATGTTCTGTTACAGTAATGTATATATATATTTTTACATAGAAATGAAAAACAGGTTATACGTCATACGAATTAATTAACAGTTTTAAGTTCAAAAATAAACAATGATTGAGATCAACTGTTTACTAAGTGACATCCCAGGACAGCTGTTTCTCGCTGGTCATCAGCTGGGAGTCAATCAATCAATCAATCATTTCCTTTCGCTGTTATCCAGAGCATAGGGCTTCGACGAAGTTCCGCCAGTGCACTCTATTTCGAGCGAGGACCTTCAACTCTGCAAACGTCTTTCCTTCCATCTTGGCCTCTTTCTCCACTGTCCTTCTCCATGATATCTTTGGTCTTCCACGTTTCCTTTTTCCCTGTGGATTCCAGAACAAAACTTGTCTCTCAACAGCATCCTGGCTTTTTCGGAGGGTATGACCAATCCACCTCCATTTCCACTCTCCATTTGAATGGAGATGGGCTCCTCTCTTGTTTGGTTCCAAAGATCTTCATTTGATATCACATCTGGCCAGATAGTCACCAGTAAACAACGAGATCTCAATATAGTAGTCAAGAGGAATAATCATCAAAAATAATTTGGCACCTCCAAAAATTAAAACCAAATACATAAGAAACATTCATTCATTTTAGAGACCATCTAAACTTTTACATTTTACATATTGTCCGTGTGTATCCTTGTCAAGAAATTAGCGCGTGAAAACAACTCCCGTAGAAACATATTAAAACTGAAACAATGCATTTCATTGACGTCTTAAACAAAGAATATTAATTCACTTAATAATCCCACATTGTTCAACTCTAATATCATTAAAGTTAATTGCATATAAATTAAGTAAGTGATCCGATTTAATTAATTTTTCTTAAAATAATGAAATCTCTACTCTTTGAATTCAGCAGAAATTATAATGAAAAAATAATCATTATCTTTAATAATAATATTTAATCTTTCATCTCATTCAACAGAATAATATTCTCGAATTCTGGCTCCAGTCTTTTTTTTATAAAAATTTATATTGTATATCTGTTTTATTTTACTTTATTTTTTTTTTTTTTTAAATCCTACTTCAAGATGAACACGCGAACAGTTAGAACGTTTCAAATTCCCAGGAAATAATCTTCCATTGTTCTGGGTCGAAAGAATTACAAGAAAAAAATTGGTTTCGCTCTGATCTACTTTTTAGTTATCGGAATTCTAAAACACCCACCTTGGAATAATTTTTTTAAGGATTCCATGAATGTCAACAAGCTTCGACTACATTCACCCGTTCAACCAAAAACAAAACACACATTAAACCTGCAAACGTTAGTAAAAAGAATTGAAATTTATTTTTATTTGACGTATTTGAATCTCGCTAATTCCCGCGATAATTCCAGATGGATCCAGGTGTTGATTTACTTTAAAAATTATAAGCAGGGCTTATAATCCAAAAGAAACTATTTGAGCGGTGGGCTGCAAGAGCCTGATTTAATTCCCGGCGGTGGTTTTTTTTTCTCTGAGTGTTTCTTCTAGGGTACATCCAATCTCAGAGCAGGAGTTAGAGGCGGAAGAGCGTGAGACTGACCACTACAGCAATTTCAACCTGATGGTCGTGGCATTGTTAGGGCTGGTATAGGAGTAGGAGACAATATACCTTCAACGCCCCCGAAGGGACCTTCAACACTGCCTGTGAAATGGAATTGTTTTTATTTCAAATAAACTGTTTATATTATCAAGCTAAATAAATCCCTATAGACAATACTATTAAAATAAAACTACAAAATATTCGTATGCTAGAAAAAAAAAAGTTAATGACAATTCCCTGAAGAATTTACTACAAAATGTGTTTATTACTTATAATTCGACTCCAAAAGGTAATTTTCTGAGTGTATTTATGCGTAAAACGTTTAATTTACATATTCTAAATTTTAAAAATTAATTATTTTTAAATTATGTTAAGTATTACATTTTTGAAGTTTTGGAATTGTGATATACTGTCAATCAAGGAAAATAACTAAGTATGAAGGAGATGTCGTAAACGACTGTTCAAGTGAAGCCTAAATTACCGAAATATAACCCTAAAATCTTCACAGAATTTTCAGCAAAATACGCACAGGCGTTGTCGGTCTACAGCCTTCAGTTAATCTTGGAAATGTATGTCATTACAAATATGGTTGTATGTGAGGCTATCCTTGTGCAAAATGGAGTCAAGATCGATGACGGGATCACGCTTTCTTTTTCCCTTCCTCCCTTTCGTCCTCGCAGGATTTCCCAACCACACCTGGCAAACAAACAGAAGCACATCACTTCCTGGACTGGTGCCAGAAATAACGAATAACTTTGCCAACCGCAAAAATCACCGGCTTCGGAAACAACGACTCAGTGGTAGAAGATAAATACGTTCTCTAAATGGAAGGATCAGTGTGCGTTCTCTAATTTCACTACATTAATGAAATAAAAAATATAAATAAATAAAATAATAATACAGTACTAGTCGGCTACCCGTCGCTTCGCTCCGGAAGCCTCGCGTATGTAACGGAAAACAATTTGTTATTTATTAAAAAAACACACACACAAATTACATCAAGTAAAATAAAACTAAAAATTTTTTAAAGTTTTTTTTATTTTAATTTTTGATGTATATATTCTCTCAATTCACGACTGCTTTTAGAATCAGCGTGTGAATCATATATCTGGGATATATTTTTATTTTTTGTAGAGATTAGAATGTAATCCTTGTGGTCTAATGCCTAAGACGTCTAACTTCGGAGCAGAAGGTTGCAGGTTGGATTCCAGTAGATAACTTGTAGAAATTATTTCTATTTTTGTAAATTACAATAATTGCACCAGACCGAAAGAGAAATAAAAGATTTTCGTAATATAGATACAATTTTCAGTCGCTTTTGAGCTACAAATAGTGAGCTTTCAGTATTCTACTTAATAGAAATAGTGCTTCTTTCTTTCTTGAGTCTCTTTTTTTTATTTCCATTGATACTTTACAGTGGTTTTTGAGTTAGAAATAGTGATTGTTTTTGAGTAACGAATAGCGATTTTTCAGTATTCTACCTAATAGAAATAGTGATTATTTTTTTTCTGTTCTTTTTTATCCAATTCCAATTGATACTTTTCAGTGGTTTTTGAGTTACAAATAGTGAAAATTATCTATATCTATTAGCTAGGCCATCAGATTGTTCGATATAGATATTTAAAGAAGAGATTTCAGATGGACGTTAGTTGATATAGATGATAAATGAAGATCATAGCTTGTATACGAAATTCTTCGCAACAAATTAATTGTGAGTATTCTTTAGAGTGAAGATAACCAAATTCTGTTGAATTGTGACTCAAAGACCTAAAGTTGTATGTGAGTTAAGACAACGTTTTCCAATTATATGGCAACTTTATTTAGAGTTTGTCCTTGAGCTTTATTGATAAATATCGCATAAGAAAGTCTGATCGGAAATTGTTTTCTTGTGAAAGTGAATGGAAGTAGATTACCGCATGGTTCCATAGACACCCTATGGATGAAAACAAAATCTCCTTTGTGAGTTCTGTTATAATTTCGGTTTCTATAAGATCATTATCGAATGAACAGCATTTAAGGTGAGTTCCATTGCAGTATGCAAACTTGGGATTGATGTTTCGCAACAATATTATTGGAGATCCAATCTTCAATGACAAACGATGTTGAGGAATTCCGCTGAGATTCAATGCGTTCAGACACTTGGGCATATGGAGATGTTCGTGTGATGGATTATCAGAAGTGTCAATTTTATTCGCACTTGTATTGTATGCTGTGTAGTCTCTCCTTGTATTCTTAGACTTATCATTCGATTGATGTTATCGACACTCTCGTTCATCTCGTTTATCCAATTCCAATTGATACTTTTCAGTGGTTTTTAAGTTACAAATACTGATTTCTCAGTATTCTACCTAATGACGTACTGCGTCTTTCTTTTTTGACTTTCTTTTTAATTACAATTGTTACTTTTCAGTCAAAGTCAGTTCAGTTTTGACAGATAAGTCAAAAAAGCAAAATGAAGAGAGTTGAAGTTCCCATGGCCTAATGGGTAAGATGTCTGACTTCGGATCAGAAGGTTGCAGGTTCGATTCCTGTCGCGGATGTTTCATTGAAAAAATTCTTTCTATTTTTCATTCTCACAGAAAACTGCGCCGGACAGACACACAGACAAATAAAATAAAAGATTTTAGTAATATAGATTATGCACTACTAAGATTTGCCTAAATTTACAAAAAAGAAATACATGGAATTTGTTAAAATTATAAATAAACTGTTCACAAATATCTGATACTAATGCAGTATATTGCACGTAAAACTAATAACTTCTGATGGATGGATCTTCTTGAAATTTGGTGTGCAAATTTAAGGACTACAGACG
The DNA here is from genome assembly GCA_023159025.1 of Thereuonema tuberculata. Taxonomy (NCBI): domain Eukaryota; kingdom Metazoa; phylum Arthropoda; class Chilopoda; order Scutigeromorpha; family Scutigeridae; genus Thereuonema; species Thereuonema tuberculata. The sequence continues at coordinate 29,922,571 of JAFIDM010002131.1, forward strand.
ATGTAACTTTTATATTTGAAATATTTTCCAGCTGGATCCTACTATCGAGAAATTAGTAATTTGATATAATTAAAATAATCAGTTTCAGACTATTAAAAAAGGAAGTAATTAAAATTTTATTTATTATTTATCTTTTATTTAGAAAATGAAAATTATACTGTTCATTTATTCAACCGATATTGTAATTTGATATTATAAGTAAATCTACTGAATTATGATAATTGTAATAATAATATTATAATATCGAATTATTATAATTCAGTAGATTTAATTTGGAAAATGAACGTAAGCTTTTCCATAATAATTTTAAGGAAAGTTTTCAGGAACTTATTTTAATAATCATCATCGAAAAATTTAAATTGAAGAACTGCACTCATAGAGTGAAAGGAAAACATTTTACTTTACTGCAAAATGCTTTAATAGATTGACTCAAATCAGTGGTTTTTCTATTTTCTCTTCAACAATGAAGAGTTCTAATTAAGTTAGGTTACTTTGATTGTTGCTTTAGGGACTGTGACAGACAAACCTAGGAAATTATGTATTTAGATTAGTTGTCACTTTTTATTTTTATATTAATTTCACTTATTAGGATTTATCCAGGGACTTGTCCTTAATAAATAGCTAAGCCATGCATATTTCAATCTTTTAGCATAGATTTCTCAGTATCGTAAGATTTAAATAAAGAGTTAGTGATTTTGAAATTAAGACGGATAATTTCTCAAAATGTAAAACAAATGAAAAGAAAACTGTAAATTTATATAAATTTGTACTTATTTTTTTATAAAATATAATTATGATACACAGCAATATATATATATATATATATATATATATATATATACACAATTATTTATGTTGTATTAAAATTGTTTTAAAAGTAATGATGATTTTTTTTTTGTCAGTTTTTAGATTAAACTGTCAATTCGTTTTAAGAAATAATAATTACTATAAGTAATAATAATAATAAAGTTTTATTTATACCTATCTGCCTTAATATCAAAAAGTATAGTATTGGGCAAAACAAATAATAGTGAAGATAGAAGGAGTGGGAGTAGTAAATATATTAAATATATTATATATTATATTATATATATATTATAAAGATATTAGTTAAATAGTACAGGAATACACTAACTAGCATTATCTATCCAAGATACAATGTGTTCTAAATGTTCACCGATATTGCGGTCACACAGCTCATGCCCTTCCTGTAAATTTTTTATCTTTCTTGTGAACTTCATGACATTGCCAGGAAAGTTTTCATGCAAACTATTGTATATGATAGGGTAAGCGCAGGATCCAACATATACTGGACTGTGATTCTCGTTTGTTGCTATATTTCGTGGCCGTCCCGTGCACCCTTTACGCTGTATCAAAACACTAACTCTCCATCAGAATCTACGGATGATGCCAAGAATCACGCGATCACTAAGACCCTGTTTCCGAAACATAAGCAAAACGCGTTCATTCACATAGGCATGGCTGGGTCCGTCTTTCCGTCCTAGACCGTCTGAACGGTTGGAATATTCGACTAAAAAAAATATCTTTTCTTCTCTGCTCAGAACCTCGACTGATTCAAAACCTAATATCAGTTACTAGGCAGTTTACATTCAAATAGACCGTGTCGTTCCTATTATCGCAAGGGGATGTGGAATGTTTCACTATTATTTGTTTGGTCCAATACTACATATGAAGGGCTGAGGACCATAGTGGGCCATCTCCGTCTACAAGGAAAAAGCAGTTAATGCCATCTATTGGTATATTTTATAGCTATGCGTCATATATTAAAGTGGTCCATCTCTACGATTTTTCATTTATGATTTAAAGAGCTTCAATTATCAAATCACATTGAATTTTCACTTCTGCTCAGAGCCACAATGGTCCAGATCCAAACAGCGAATGACGCTACGGTCTCAGTCACGTGACTAGTTGAAAACATGACAGACGTTTTGAGCGAGGTTGATGTAAACAAAGGTATAAATTCAAGGAAAGGAAGTATAAATTGTGAAAATTGGGGGGAAAATGTGCGAAAGAATTTTACAAAGGTTTAACAATAGAAGTGGAAGAATAAAATAATGCTGATTAAAAGCATTGTGTAATGAAAAATGGAGATGGCCCAGTCCAATATTTTCTATTTTTGTGTAACTACTTTAGAACCAAAATGGGCCATATCCATAAATATGAAAAATGTTAATACTCAACACTGTAAAGCCAGATAATTATTCTTTAGCATTTTCTAGAGATTAATTAATATGTTATTTACGATATGCCTGTGTCACATTATGTTAAATATTATTCAATAAATTATGAGATTAAATAAACTTTAGTCTTATTTTTCTCCATTTTTAAAAAATGGCACACGGCATACTATGGTTCTCAGCCCTTCATTTAAGATCGTCTTTTACGGCATCTGAATGATCATCTTAGTGTTGGAATCGATTAGACCTTTATCATATTTACTTTGTATAATAGAGATGATTCATTTCATTAAGAAAAGGAATTTTCTGTAATTTTAATTACGGTTATTGAAAACGAAAAAAGAAATTCACAAGTAAAAGCGAAAATAATTATTATTGTTCAAACGTAATTTCCGTAGAGCATCTACAGTTTGGGCTTCAATCTGTGAAAGCAAATTAATTCTGACATTTCTTACGCTACGTTTGCCTAATTTTGCTTTGGGCCACCGTTTGTGTAAATAGCCAAGAACAAATATCATTTACTTTCAAAAGGGAAATCAAATTTGTTGGGCAAACATCTATGTCGGGCAAATAGCTTGTCGTGGAAACGCAATTATCGGCCTTTATTGATTTCGGGCAGATATAGCTATCATGCAAATGAAGCCCGCTTGTCCCTTCTCGTCCTTTCTTTAAAGCAGATTTGTATTTCGATCCAAAAATGTATCCAAACAAGCCTTAATAATCCGGCTTTTATGAATTTGGAAAGATAAAATTGGCTAAGAATTATTATGAATTTATAAATTTAAATTCATAATAAATCATCAAGTAAACCTCTGTTTACTAACTGGCATCATAAAATAGCTGTTTTACGCTTTTTGGCGATCATCAGCCAGGAGGATTGTTGCTTTTTATAGTTTTGGAGATACCGAATTGATTCCCATGATTGTTTACTGGTGACTATTCCCAGCTGACAATGGATCCATTGGGTGGAGGGCGTCATATTCGTTGTGAGAATAGTCGATTCAGTGTGAACAGAGTCCAATATCTTCTTGATCCGGTCAGGGATCATCTAAAACCGGAAGTGGCCTGGACCAGAAGTCGGATCCCCCCCCCCCCCCAATCTCTAGGGTGAGGAGTTCAACTGCGATATAACTCATGGGGCTCAGTCTCCTGGTTTGGAGGGCGGTACACAGACACACGGACGTGGGAATCCTATCAGCTTCTCCGTAAAGGGTCATTAAAAAAATAGGAGTTAAAAAAATACGATTGAAGCATGTGTTGCTGATTCCCTTCAAATCATAAGATTCTGACAATAATTTAAGACAGGGGTTCCCAATCTTTTTTTTTTTTTTTTTACAGAATAATTGTCTCTTTGGGATTCGCAAACGAAATGGCAAACCCTACTTTAAGATAAACTACCTCCCCTTTTCCACGTCAACGTAATACAAGAAATTTGAATTTTTTTGTTCTTGAAATCCACAAAAAAGAAACTGTGCTGTTTTTTTTTTCTTTTTATTCTCATTTCCTATCGTGTTGTTCTACATTGTTAAAATTCTCTCTGGAATGATATTCCTAAATTCATTCAGCAAAATAAAAAAAAAATACTCATTACTCTGAAATATAAATCAGCTCTTTGGGAAAGGAGTAACGGACTTACAACATAGCATTCGTTTACTTAGCTATTCCCCGCCAAGCGAAAGAATGACTCTGACCTTGAACTACGCCCATGATCTCTTAATCATTCCAGGAATGAAGTTTGTCGAGATAAACTATTCACAATGGCGACTCTCAAGCGAGGCAAACCTATCAGAAGCCAAACACTTTCCCGCCATAAACACTGACATATACAATCGATTCAAATTTTACTATTGCGCCATCTGATGTCCACGGTCGTTTTTCTCTGGGAGGACTTTAGGTAGTTGGTAGCTATCATGTAAAATTTCTTTTATTCCATAATGTATTAACGTGCAACTGTAATAAATATGAAGAGACCGTTTGCACAAAAACGTTAGAAACAGATTACAGAGAAAATGTTACAAAAGTTACAAGTTTCGAAACCCTGTAGCGGTGTTCATCATCACACTACCAAAGAGTACCACAGAGTAATCTGATGTTGAAAACCGCTAAAGATTTTCGAAACTTGTAATTTATTTTATTTTTATTTTCTTATTAAATCTGTTTCTAATGTTTTTGTGCAAACGGTCGCTTCATATTAATTCTTTTATTTCAGTATATAATGTTAACATATTTTAGAATAAAAACAGATAAAAACCAGAAAATCAAAAATAAACTGAAAATTTGATTTTTTTTTTCTTCGAATTTACTTATTAATTTCCATGTTCTATACAGTTCATGTTCTCTTGTTATTATTCAATTTATCGTTTTTGGAAACGTTTTCATATTAATTTGCAATGTAATCCTTACGTAAGTTACAGAAAAAAATGCAGGTAAATTCCAGAACTTTTTTTTTCAAGAGGTTGTTTGGTATCTTATAAGATGATAGCTTAAAGTATATCTAAGTAAATTATTATTACTGATATTAATTTTACTAATCATAAAGAAAGAAAGAATTTTTTTTTTCAAGAGTCGATCTCAAATAAATCAATATCTATACCAAATTCTTCTACTATCTTCTTTCATCTCGTGTAATATATAAAAATGACTCCACAACCACTTTCAGAGTATTTAAAATAATTTATTTAAATACTAAAGCAGCGAATTTTCGGGAACATATTTTACGTCATGCTCTTCTTCGAGCAAATGAGGAACTGTTCCTTATTTGCTTGAAGAAGGGAATGATGTAAAATAGGTTCCCGAAAATTCGCTGCTTTGATATTTAAATAAATTATTTTAAATACTCTGAAAGTGGTTGTGAAGTCATTTTTATAAATCAATATTCATTGTTTTGTATTACAATCGGCTTACGTAATCTCTTCATCTGCGCAGTGCTTCGGAAATATTTGAAAATGACAGCTACTAGTTCAAGTTCCAGTTTCAAAGGAGGGAGGAAAAAAAAGGAGCTTCCTACTTCATCTATAAAGAAATTGAACATTTAACTTCTTTATTATAGCAAGCAAAAGATTACCATACGTAAATAAATACAAATTCCTTAATCTTTATCAAATTAATTGAAAAATATTTTAAATTTTCTAAGGAAATGTAAAAAAAAAAAAATCGTTCGTTCAGCTGAGATTCGAAAAAGAACTCTGATCTGCTAAATACTATAGTTCAGTTCATAAAAGAATACAAAAGGGACGTGGATTAACATTCGGATAAATCAGCGACCTCTGTTGTTGAAAACTGAACTTTGGTAAAGTTCTTGAAAAAAGTGACAATAATGTAACTTTATATATTATTGTATCTTGGTTGTGGTTATATATATCTTTATTGAGCATGGCTGTTATTACAAATTCAAATAATGACTTACTTTTTAATTGTCAGTTATTAATAAACTTAAGATTTGAATAGCTTGTGAAGTGGACTTCCAGAATGATTAAGAGATGTGGCCTTTTTTTTGTATACTACAATATAACAGAAATAATTGAATGGATTCAGAATTCATATCTAATGAAAACGCCGCCATAACTTCAATTTTCCCCTCAAGAAAAGAACACAGCACATGCGCGAAATTTTAAAATTTCCACATTGCGCAGTGAGATTATCGCGAGACTGTCAAAACACGGTGTAATACCGTTTTTCGCATTTAATGATTTAAGCCTTTTTTTCCGAGATCGGTAAATGGTAATTATGTGTTAAAAAAAACGGATAAATTTTTAGAATGTAAAAGCTAAATAATTCTGCTGTACCAAATAGATCATTGAAAATAATGCTTAATATCTTAGTAATCTGATAAAAGTGAGGAACGAATAAAACCGAGTGCATTGTTGTGAGGGTGGAAGGCTAACCTGTGGTGATCCGTGTTTCAGTTCCATGAACATGAGATTCGATTCGATTGAAATTCACTTTGGTTAGCTTGGCTTAATGCACGGCTTAATAGAAATCCATTTGTTTTAATCAGTATTAACAGCGGATTAATTGAAGAGCAGAAGTTATTGAATTACCCATGAAATCAATATCACGTGATTGAACGATTAAATTCCTGTTGACTCATTAGTTCAAAGTTGCAAAGTTTGCACCACCTCGCACGCGCAATTCGAAATTGGATAAAAACATTAGAAATTTACATTGTATTAGTATTTGCCTAGTTTTCATCAATATTCACTCGCTGATTAAGTATTTTCTTACAATTTTTCTTGAAATATCAGCCTTCAACAGCCAAGTAGATGAAATTGAAGGCATTATGCAGTATTAAATAATGCCTTTTATTTAGAACAAATGGAAATAAATTTATTACGTTTACTTTTAGTTTACTATGACTTTGAGGAAGCTTTTTCAGCAATATACTTTGTTGTTTTGACAATTAAATAACATCAAAGCTGGCCATTTCGAAATGGAAGTACTTTTTTCCGTCGTATTTCCAAACGAAATATCTTGGAAAGGATCTTACCTCAATTGACCTAACCTAGTGTTAATTAAAAGGAAAAGTTTTTTGTTTTTTTTTCCCAACGATATCAGGTAAAAAGTACCTATTTTTATTAAATATTTGGAGGAGTTAAAGGTTTAAAATGTACACCAGAAATCGATTAATGGGTCCTGATAGTATTTAAGTATCAATTTCAAATACAAAAGTTTGTGTCTCTCGTCCTTAATTATGCTTGCTAAATTTCAAGAAGATCTGTCCAACGATTTAAAAATTTATAAGTAACACACAGACACATTTGGTGAGCCTAACTTTTCTAGAGTGAAAAGTGTGAGAGATTAAGAAAAAAGAAGCTAAAAAAGAAATTATGCCTAATTCCAAATTTATTAAAAACTAAATAAATAAATAAATAAATAAATAAAATGTAAGGTTTTAGCTTATAATAATAATAATTATAATAATAATCAATTGTAAGTTTTGAATTGGATATTTTTTTTAAAACATATACAAACGGATGTGTTTTTGTCTGTGAAACTTGAAGCCATTTTGAAGTGAAAGATTTTGAATTTCTTCTTTGTTCAAAGCTCTTTGCTTATATAATAGCAGTCTTTTCTTAATGAAGTATGAAAAACCTGTAAAACTGATTTAGTTTGCGAGTGAGGTTTAATTAGGCAGAACTAACGATCCACCAACGCAATGTTAAAAGTGTCTTAATACTCCAACAACTTCAGGTAACCGGAGGTAAAGATTTTCTCTTAAAGAGATTCTGAAGAAAAGTCACAAGTACGCAGTTAGACACAGAGAATAGAAGTAAAGAGTTTATTTTATAAGTTAAACTAAGAATACGCTCAGATACCCAGCGCTTAGTGGCGACTGAACACTTGAGGGGAAGGAAAAGATATGTAATAATTGCATTGAGATTAGATTTCAGTTTCAAAACAACAACTAATAAATAAAAGTTGTTTTTTTTTGTTTTGTTTTTTTTAATTTATGTATTTTTAATTTTTTATTTTTTTGAAGGATACTTAACACAAAAATTTAAAACTTGTTGAAAACATTCTACCCAGAATCCTTCGCGAAACAGGGTGCCTTTTGGCAATACCGAAAAACGCTATTTTAAACCATTAACAATAAATTGTGAAATATTCTCATTAAGTATTCATAACTGCTGGTCGGATTTCCATACAATTTGATAGGAAGCTTATTTGGCTCAACTTAAAAGTATTATTACATTTACTTTGTCCCTGCCAATGTTTCAAAATGAGCTCCGAAATCCTTCGCTAAAATGGATTGCCTGGTTTGTTTTTTCGAATTTGATACAATGTATATCAAAAATAGGAGCACTATTACTTTGATCTCCATCCCACTCGCTCCAATAATGGGGAATCTCCCCCGTGCTGCTAGCTTAGTCCCCACTATGCGATGGGATGCTAAGCTTAGACCTAATAACATTTTACTCAATAGATGGCGCTAGTCTGAGCGCCATGAGACACATCTGGCTTTGATAAACTATTTCGTTGAAGTGGTGACTTTTTGCAATCCCTCGAAACCCGTAATTACACGTGGTCCTTTTTAGGGACCAGCACTGCTGTGATTGTGCAAGCACTGGGATTTTAGAGAATTCATAATGTCCCACCAAAAGAGTTATTATTGAACTATCCCTCATTTTAATGGCTGATGTCCGGTACAAGTTGAAAAGGATAAATTTGCAAGCTAAGTCACCAAAAATTCTTAACAGTAGCTGAATCACTTGACTGAAAATCAAATGAATGGTGAATATTTTAATTTATAGTATATATATAAAATAAAATAAAAAAAAAAACCCTAACTGCACTACACTTAATGAATACTTTAAAATTTATTAACGTGCAACTGAAATGAACGTGACCCCTTTAATGAAGAGTAAATCCTTATACTTTTTATCCTTTATCTATACTTTTTTTTGATAAAACTGTGATAAAAATATTAAAGAGGCTGATGTTGTTCAAAATACAAAAGCGTTCCGTAGCCAAATTAGAAACAAAGAAGAAAAAAAAATGTTGAAGTGGAATATAAAGATCTAACGTGCTCAGTCATACGTTACATCGTCTCTTAAATGAGCATGCAAAATTTCAAGAAGATCAACCGCGGTTCAGAAGGTAATCTTTAAACTTACCTTTCAGTTCTGGAAATGAACTAAATTGGGATCATTAGATTAATGAAAGGAAACACGTGGAATCAATTATTTGGACGCCTGTATTGATTTCTGATTAGGCATCGGAATTGAAAAGCGGTCGCTTTAGAATTTCCAATATTTGTCCTCGAAATCGAGATAAGACATTTTAATTAAGATATAGAATGCAATGAAAAATGCACGTATTTAAAATAATGACTGGTATTCATTCATTATTTATCGAAATATTCCATTGATCGCATATTTCCAGGTACATGAACAAATTAAAAATGCAAGGGTTACAGTAGCTACACCCCCGTACTTTTAAAGGCGAAACCTGTGTACTTTTTAATATGTAAAAATTTTTAGTCTTTATTTTGTCCGTCGGCGTCTTTTTTAAATAAATAAACCATCTTATTAAAAAAAAATGTCTAATTGTATAATAATAATCTACTTGTATTGTTAATGTCAAATTTTCAGTAGACTGTCAGTAAAATCTGATAAGAACGTTTTTCTTATCAAAAAATTTGAATTATTATTACTACTAATCATAAAGTAAATTCTATTTTTAAAATTAATTTAATTTTACTAAAAGTAATTACTCCTTCTTATGTCTTATTCCTTAATCTTCGTGGGAAGAAAAATGCTTTAATTATTTTTTTAATTAACTTAAAGCTCGTAAAGTTTAAACTTTACAATCATTATTCAACGATATTACACCTAACCCCCGAAGAATTGGTTTCGTAATTCTTTGAAACCGTATTGTTCGAGACTACAAAAAACGAGATTCCGTTACAAGTGTAAAAATAAAAAAAAAAACCGTTACATTTTAATTTTTTTTATTATTAAATATAAAATTAAAAATTTGAAAAATTTAAAATACTTTTATGAATAACATTTATAATGTCAAAAGGGAAAAAATAATCAAAATAATGAAGAAATAACTAGATACAATTGGTTAAAAATCTTTCAAATCAATAAATTGAATAATAATTTTGGTTTCAGATAGGAAAACTACATAAAATATAAATTATTCAGTCAAATTAATTGGGAAAAATATAATTCTAAAACACTAAAAGTATTAAAAAGGTTAAAACTTCTTTAATCGCTGACGTAATTGATGAGAATATTACTCTAAATTTTGAACTACTGTAATTTTATATCAAATAATTTGTGTATTTTATTCTTTTTCAAAAGAATTACTCGAAAATCGTGTAGTTTGAAACCGTATAATTCGAAGGAAGGTATCCATGTTCTTCGAAACTCGTGTTCTTCAAGTACCGTGTTGTTCGGGGGTTACCTGTATTTTTACACTTTATTTTTAAACTTTTGCACCCCCCCCCCCCGTTTATTTTTACTGATTTTTCAAAATTTTAACTTCGAAAAAGGGTGTTTGCTTACATATTGTTTCTGGCTTTTTAAATATCTCTCTCGTAATTACTTCCAACTTTTTATTTACAATACTTCTGTAAAATATGAAAGGAAAATACTGAGCGGACGAGAGTCTCATAAGAAATGTCTTCTGCCTTCGAATCGGCGGCTTCCCAAAAAGATAGCAGATCAGAAACGCCAGCTTTCTTTTTAAAGACCGATATGCGGCATAAATAACCATCATCTTGTAGAATTGGACCACCTACGTTACATTTCGTTGATCTAAAGCCAAACAGAGAAGGAAAAAGAAAAAAGATTTTTATAGATGATTTATTTCAATGATATATTTTTATAATTTGCAGTTCAAAGTTCAATTACATTATTATCAAAAAAAAATATTGAAATTTTGACATTTTTATAACTCAGTTTTCCAGTTTGATTCCTCGTGCTTTGAAATATGACTAAAATTAAATTAGATTTAAATAATTGCAGTAAGCAGTGGGCATTTATTTATTTCTAGAAATAAAATTAAGAAATTGTTTGCATTTGTAGATATTACGATTGATAAGTACATGGAATTTTTTTCCTTTATAATATTTTCACAAAGAAAAAGAAAAAAAAAATGTAAAGAATAATTTTAATTTAAAAATTATAGGTTTTAATTTTTTTTTTTTTTTTAAGTACTTCTTGTGCCTTTATATTAGTTAAGATGATTTCATTTGAACAAGTGTACCCATTGTTTTTTGTTTTGTTTTTATTTTTGGTTGGAAGATGAAAAAAATTGTAACTTAGATCAGAAACAGACTTAACTTATAAAGTTATTTTATATTTTGAAAAGTAAAAATATTTAATGTTGCTCTCTATAAATATAGTTAAAACTGGTTTATACGTAGCCAAATTGTACGTAGATTGTGGCTTGTGCGTCATTGTTCGTAGATCTTCGCGAAAATTGTGTATAAATACATATAAATTATTTCTGAGATGTACGTAACTGAGTTAAACGTAATTCTCCTTTATAGATAGTATATTTTTGAAAACGATATTGAATTGAACGTATTTTCAACTATAGATATTATCCAGGTGCACCGATATACGTATCTCGGCGATCCGTATTATAATCATCGCGAGGTTTCTGGGCGGCGTTTAATCGAAGGTCGGTCAGAGACCAAAACTGTGGGAATCCAACTGAATGAATTTTGGAATTGATGAAACATGTGTTCCCTTCATTTACTTCAGTGTCTCTCTTGCAGCCTTGGATAATAGAAGGAATAAAAATTACTCTTTTAGAGGAAAAAGCGAGATTTATTCAAAAGCAGAAACAGCGAGTAGTTTAAATATAAGTTAACTACATTATGTGCAGTCGTTAGTTAGGAGTCAATTTCAGAAGAATGTTGAAGGTTAGGTTCAATATCTGTAAAACGCAGCCGTCAACAAAAAGGAAAATTGGCAGATTTGGAAAAGTGAGTGACAATGTGATGGAAAATTAGTGAAAATTTAGTGAGTCTTTGTTTTTCATTTACAGTAGAACCCCTCTCGTCCGCCCTCGGCTGGTCCGCCACTCCGGTTGATCCGACCGTATTCGAGCCGGCCGAACTTGTCCCCGACTCGTCGGTGACTCACCACCCGTCGCGCCATTGTATTGTTTACTTGCATATACAGTGACGGTAGATGGTGAAAACGCTCTTAAGAATCGCAAAACATTGAAAAAGCCTAAACTTGAACTGCTTGACAATGCAGTAAATACGTATTTTTTATTGTAAATCCGTATTTTTCTGTATTTTCTGATAATCCGACCTTTTTTGCGTTACGACCATACCCCCAGTCCCAAAGGTGACGGAATAGAGGGGTTCTACTGTATCTTACTTGTTAGAACTGTAATTGTGTAATGGGTATGTACAGTATTTTATTCAATCCCTTAGTTTCTTAAAACTCTATGAAAATGAATACACTATTTTTAAATTGACAGTTTTACAGTTATGCATATCATTTGTTGAAACATATGTACCTAATACACAAATGCTTATTACGAGTGTTCTTATTTAAGTTTAATTAAAAAATAAAGTTAAACCTGAGTTGTAAGTAATTCTCAGTTATGCGTAACTTAAAATTTTCCCCTTGAAATATGTATAAACCAGTTTTTACTGTAAATATTTTCCTGACTCGGTCAATTTAATTCAAAGTTTTCATTGTATTTCATTTTCAAAAAATAATGTTAGGCTTCTCTGTAGAGGTTCCTTGTCGTACAGAGAAGGCTTATCCAAAGAATAAAATTATCAGAAAATATAATTGTTTCTGGGATTAAAAAAAAAAAAAAGAAATTTGAAAAATACAAGGAAACCTAATGTAAGCGATCAACGAAATGCTAAATTATTACACTATTTCATTCCTTAAATTAGATTTATAAATTCCATTTTCCGATTAAATTAAGACTAGCTATTTTTTTTTTCTTCCGAGTTCTTTCAATTTTTTTTTGAAAACGTTAAAATTTGAAAGTTAATAATCAACACTTTATGAATACTACAAATATGTTTATGGATGTACGTACGTAATGTTTTAACGTAAATTCATAGGAAATCTTCTTGAAATTTGTTATATACAATTAAGGATAAAAGAATCATCCCACAAAAACAAGAGACAATCTATTTTTTTTTTAATTTAATTTCGTTTCCTGTGGAAATTCGAGTGAAAAGATGACAATAATTCCTACATGAACTCATTAGAACCCAAACAACGGATTTCTATTGATGTCTTAAACAAAGGATAGTAATCAGCTTAGTAGTAATCCTATTAATGTATGCGCGAGCTTAAATGTAATTAAAATTAATTGGATTCAGAGAATATAAGCAAGTACTGATAGATTTAAATTAATTTCATCTTTTTGTTGGAAGACAATGAATAAACAAATCTCTACTGATTATTTTTAACAGTTATTATAATGAAATAAAATAATATTAATTAGGAATTTTTCGCTTTTAGCGTTTTCACAATTTAAAAATAAAAGAAAGAAAAATAAAAAAGCATTATTTTTCAGGAAAGCAGAATTTAAGTTCTTTAGAAGCTTCGTATTTATTCTAATATTTAATCTTATTGATGAGGAAATCTGAAACGGAAATTTAGATACGTACAGTAATAATGTACGTTATGTACGTCACCCACACAGCGAACATTTTCAGTTATTTCACCTTTTAAAGTATAAATTAAATATACGAGTATTTATATACGAATCCCAGCAAGCAGTGAAAATCCGAGCCCTGCAGAGGGTGGGCACCTAATAAATCCTGTGGCCCAATTTGCAGTGGACGCAGCGTTTCATTAGCAAAGAGAGTTTGTATCAGAACCAACTAATTTACATCTTGCATTAATTGGGGATGAGTCAAAGGGCGGCTCCTCCCTTTTCGCTCTCAACTTATCAGTGTTTGGGTTGTAGCCAAGCTTGTTAATTATTTGTAGATTATTAAAATTTAAGCCACCAAGTCTCGGATACATTTCACAATTAACAATGCAGGGATCCAACACTCATGGGTTTCATTTTTATACTTTTCTTTTTTAAAGATGACTTCTTATTGGTACTTTAAATAAGACTTGATGTATACAGTTTTTTTAGATGAAACTACGCTTAATAATACTGGAAGGAAGGGGAAAGCTTACAAGTACCACATACATATCCCCCAAAAACTTTGAATCCTTGAACGGATCTCTTAATAAGTTGTCATGCATATTTATAGATTATTCCTTCTTTTTTGATCACATTCAGCTGATAAAGGCCATGTGCACAACAGGCCGAAACTGTCCTGTCATGTTTTTTTTTTTTTTTTTTTTAAATTAATTTTTTAAATGTAATATGTGTCCTGAAATTCTTTTTAGAATTAAAAAAAAGAAAAAAAGAAAAAAAAAAACTTTTTTATTATGGCGACAAAGAGTGATCCTGACAACATATCTTCAGTGATAATAAAAAACCTGAATTTCCTTAAATGATAGGTCGTTTCAAATTGTTTAATCTTGTACCCGAAGCACTTTTCTTTCACCCTAATTTTTTGAGGGGTAAAAAATAAAGAAAGACGCCATCTATTACTACTACTACTAATAATAATAGTGAATGATAATTTTAATTGTACTTTTAATTGGACTGAATTTTACTTTTTGTAGCAAATTGTTAATAATTGTTAAAAATAAATATATGTAGTAAAGTTATTCCAATGTATAATGTTATTTAATATTTTTTCATGCAAGGCTTAATTTAGGTAAATATTTTTAGTGAGTTATTACTGCATAATTCTTTACTGTTTGTTATTACAAAAATCTAAATAGAAATCGAAATTAGAACTGTAAATTCGTAATGCTGTAGCGCGAAAGTCCACGAATAAAGTACAGTTTTAAAAATTAATAGTTGAGGCAGAACGTGACGTGAAATTAAACTTCTTTCTGAGCATGATTTTTTTTGGGTATGCGGTTAAATGTAGCCTCCCATTTTTATAAAACTTTTGAATTAGTGGTGAAATCTTCTTGAAATTTATAACTGTACTCATACTGGTATATTATGTATATAATATATGAGTACAGTTATAAATTTCAAGAAGATTTCACCACTAATTCATTCGTAATATAAGAAATCATTAAAGTTTGTATGATATATTTCCTGTATTTTATTTATTTTATTAACTTACTTATTTTTCTATTCTAGGTAAGAAAACTTCCATGGCTTTTTATTCTACATTTTTGGAAGGAAATTCTTGTAAGTAAAAATGTAAATATATCTTAACACATTAATAGGATGAGACCAGTTTTTACAAGTGTCATCCCAAAACAGCTGTTTCTCGCTAAATTGACGATCATCAATTGGGAGTAGTCACTGTATAAACACCTACACATTGTTAAATTCAAAGTTGATTACATGGATTATTAACGATTTCCAGATGAGGAAGAGAAAAAGATTTTCCTGTCCTCACTTAGCCTGAAGAAGTTTTTTTTCATAAAGAAGTGAAATATTATATTAAAGAAAGTGTTTATTGGTTGAATGGCTATGTATGTATATCCTAATCGTCTTATTAGTCAATTGTGAAGGGGATTATTGACATCATCGTAATCGTTAGATTAAAATGAACTTCTTCCCTCCCCGCCCACCTCTACATTAATTTCTTTTCCTTTGAAAGTGATAAATTAATGATTTTAATGTAACTTTCCATCAATCTTGTATTATTATCTTTCACACTTTATTCACTAAATCCAGTCCAATTATTCCAATCGCAAGAGGAAGCTAAAAGAGTCTCAATGGAAGTTCTCGATTTTTCTAACCAAACACAATCTCGGTGCGTTGGCTTTCCACAACTGTTGGTTGGACCACATCCATTTGCAAGGGGGTGGGCATATTTCAATAGGGAAGCGATTGCAAAAATTCTTATTCCGCTAGAAACGTCGACTGAGTTTTTTTTTTCTCAACATTTAACTTGTTTTACATTTCTTATTTTTTTTTTCTTCTAAAAAACTGCTTATCATTTTTAGTTCACCAAAGAATTATTAGAAAATAAATTGCTTAAATTCCCTCTCTTTCGTCCTGGAAAACAGAACTATTTGTCTGCATTTGATTACTAGAATTTGAATTATAATAAATCTTATCGTTATTCAATTCCGTAATTACAGCCTCCATTTTCTGAAGATGTTTGGCAGCCATTTTTCTTTCTTATATTATACGTCGTTCCGTGAAAGACTTGCGAATTCATTACCCTCTGTATTGTCGCTACCCAAACAGTTTCAATTCAAATCTTATAGTAGAGATGTATATTTCAGATTCTGATATTCTGAATATTACGTTTGTTTTTACCTCAATCAGTGAATACCCATCTATTTATATTTAATCTTTATTATTCATTTTCTACCAATTATTTTTCACCAATCAGAGGGCAGGAATATTTACAACAATTAAATATAGAAGTTAGAAGGATACAAAACGTAGATCCTAGAATGAAACGAGACAATGTATTTACATCACCTTAAAATTTAACAACAAATTTTAATTACTTTTGTTCATTTTTGAGGTGGCCGATCGCATATAAGAACTCAGCTGTCAATCGCCAATGGGGACTGAACATGCAGCAGCTCTGGGTCCTCTTTGAGGATTGTGGGTGGTGCGGAGTTCAGCAGATGACACTCATAAATTTTTTGAAATTTGGCTATAAATAAACATTTTAGGAAATTTTAAAGAAATCGGCCTAGTCGTTTCAGCGACGGATTTCCGGTGGGCCCTTTTTTGAGTGATGAGCAGAGTGGAGACCGTCAACAAATATGCTTAAGTTTTAAGATGAACTATCAATTAGGTAGTTTTCAAATTTTCTGAAAATCCGTTCATCGTTTCAGCACATTGTTGAATGGAATACTGGAATTCTATTTTAAGTTACTAATCCTTTCCATCAACATCAATTTTTTTTTCTATTTTATTTATTTGCAACCATCTTATCTTGTAAAAAGTTAAGATAGTTTTATTTTTGGAACACAAACGTTTCAGTTACTTTGATTAAAAAAAAAATGATCTCACACTAGAGCAGAGCTTATGTAAAAACGTACAGAAAAAAACAAAACAAAAGGATCTCTGCATTGTAAGTAAGTGATTGGCGCGCGCAAAACTCATTTATTCATGCATTATAATTAATTCAGGTACAATTTCAAGTCTTGCGAGAATTCATTTAGCATATTTAGACCATCATTCTGCAACATTTGGGCGACCTCAAGAGGCCACATTGGGTCGAGGTTTGTAACATTCATTCTCAACTTAGTCGATTCGTTACAGATAGACCTCCCCCCTCCCCCCAATTTTGTCCAATTATCATAATTTTCCTGACCGGATCAGCGGTCGCGTAAAATGGGAACTAACCTGGATCGGAAGTAGGATTTCCTCCTCCCCAAACCTCCTGGCCATGGGGAGTCTTACGAAGTATGACTTATGAGGCTCAGATGTTGATGTTTAGGTTACAAATCAACACACACAGACACGGGAATCCTAATAGATCCTCCCTACGCTAACGAAAAATAACAATCAATATTGTAATGATTTATTTTATATTTATTTATTTAATTATTTATTTATTTATATTGTATTTTTAACTAAATTCTATTCTCTTATTTTTCCGTTGAAAGTAACCGTTTTTAGTTTTATGTTGGCTCAGGTCAACGACCTTAACCACGCCCCTTCACCTTTAACCCTTTGTCTCTTTTTTTTAACCCTTCCCTTTTGTTTTTCAAAACCCACCAATCGCAGGTGATTTCTTTGTTTCCAACTATTATTTTTTGTATAAAAACCCCTGTTTTAAAATAAAGATAGAGAACTTCCTAAACCTCCATTCAGTCTGATTTGCCGTCCTTTGAACCCACAAACAAAACATTACAATATTTACTATTGAAAGCAATATCTAATTACAATTGTATAACAGATATCGTCCAAAAATTTTCGTAGAATTTCGATGAAATAAAAATAATTATTTAAAAAAAAAATATATTAAAAAAAACGTTCAGATCTCACTCCGTTTTTGATTTGTGCCTTTTTTTGTGAGATTTATTATTTATGAGTGAGTTGCTTGCTTTGTTGGAATTTATTCATGGCAGTTTAAATAGTTTTAATGTGGAATTTGCGCGAGGAACTGTTCGTGCTTTACTGTCATCATCAACTGTTATCCTAATAGTTCTTTGTCACGAATAATTTAAAAAAAAAAATACATATGTAGATGTTTGGAATGCCTACGAAGTGAGTGAGCGTATTGATCGGTTTTACAATTTATGATTTAATCTAGAGTAAAATCCACGCTGTTAGTATTTGAAACGGTTCGATTACTGATAACTGAAGGTAAGTTACGGAATGCTGACATGTAATTGCAAAATATGGTTAATTTCACATTGTAAGAATAATACTGTTTATTTTGGTCTTAGTTTTGAATAGTTGTAAATCTAAGTTAGATATCTGTTAAATTCTGCATTAGTTAATAATGAGTACCTAATACTTGTTAATCGAAGGGATGACCAACCTATGGCGCGCTGGATGATTGGAAGTGGCGCATTGCATCTCCGGTGAGATTAATATAAAGAAAAGTAAGCCTACTAATAAAGCAATAAGCAAAATTGATGTTGAGAGATAAATAAAGAACATGAATTCACGTTTAATGAGTCAAACTAGTAAAGAAGAACGTTTATTCGTTCCATAACTATTCAATACATGTTTAATACTTGTTTGATTTAGTTTCTGTTTCAAGCTATCAAGAAAAATAATACTATATCTTTAGTAACATGTTTTATACAAGAATTGAATAGTGGTACTAAAGTTGGACGGCTAATCTGAACTCATGCGTGAAAAAATCCGGCGCATGGAATGAAAATGGTTGGCTACCCGAGACTTAGATACTAAAAATGTGTGTATTTTTTTTTTTTTTAATTACGGATTTTCTTTTTATTAAATTCAATATTAGCAGTGTTTTGTTCTTTTTTTTTTTTTAATGATCATTCGAAATTTCTATATTCCACTTGAATATTTTTGTTCTGTGTTTGTCCCTTTGTCTTTTTGTTTGTAGTAGAATGGATTTTCATTAAATTTAATACGTAGCTTATTTACTGTCCGACTTAAAACGTAGCCCCGTTTGTTTTGGTCTCTACTCCTCTCATCCCTCAAAAGTGACCCTTGAAATCTCTCGAACAAACAGCTATACGATTTCTTTAAAATTTGATGCCATGCCTATTTATTTACGCATTACGTCACATTTCTATAATCGAACAATATAAAGTTATACGGCCTAATATTTGAAAATCAATGAACACAATATCAAATTATCGAAATTGGTTGAGTGTTGGCCCCCAAACCCATACATATTTTTGAAAGTAAAACATATGTACTTTTATCTCACAAAAGGTATTGAATTTCGCGGTATACAGTGTGTTCTGTCTCCTTGTAAGTAGAGATTTACGGGTTTAATTCTTTTCTTTTATTTTCTTTAGAAAATGAAAAACCGAAATCCCTGTTGTTTGTACAGGAATTATAATTTAACCGAAATAAACGGAGATTTTTTGTTTTATTTCACAACTTAAAGAAAACAAAATTTTAGTGAAAGTAGGCTTCAGGTTTTTTTTCCAGATAGTTTATTTTTCTCTGAAAATCAGTTTAATAGATAATTACATTTGCTGATATTTTTTTTTCTTTTTGATTAATGACACACAAGGCAAATTGAATCGATTTAGTCAATGATTAATTATAGTTAGGAGGTAAGGCTGGGGGAAAATCGTTTCATTCTGGTGAGGCTTGCGAAAAAAGGACCCTGCCGGGGGGATGGGGGGGGGGATTCCATCAGTCAGCCTCTTCCGACTGCAGGAACTTAATACTTAGTCCGCGTAGCGACGTAATGAGCTGTCCAGGCTTACGAGACCCACTTTTATGACGGGAAGAACCAAATTGGATTTGAAGAGGCCTGGGTAAGTTGTTCGTAACACGTACGAAGGATGGTAGCTGTATTTTTAAAT
The DNA here is from genome assembly GCA_023159025.1 of Thereuonema tuberculata. NCBI lineage: Eukaryota > Metazoa > Arthropoda > Chilopoda > Scutigeromorpha > Scutigeridae > Thereuonema > Thereuonema tuberculata. Next base: position 29,942,240 of record JAFIDM010002131.1, read on the forward strand.
ACTTCTATATCTTTATGAATACATATGTTAACAGTGGTTTTACAAATATTTCTTCCAATTTGTTTGATGAGAAAATGATGTTGATGTGAAAATCAAACAATCATTAGAAAATCCCATTAACAAATGAGAAAATATATTTAAACCAATAACCATTAAAAAAGTCATTAACTTTAAAAAAATGTTGTAAATGAGATGAAATCGCATTCATCCAAACAATTAGATCCATATTAAAACATCAAATCAACTGTAAAAAAAAAATAAAGCTAATTTTAAGTTAAAACAATAAATTAAAAATTAAAATGGGTAAGTACGAAAATAGAAATAAAAATTGTATCAACGAAACATGAATTTTTAAAAAAATAAATTTTAACAAAACAGCCATAAAAATAGAAACTAAAAATTATAAAACAATTAATTGTAATGTAGTGTATACAAGGATTACAAATCTCGGATGAATGCTGAAATGTAAGCAATTCTTTGTACTAATTTAAATTTTCATGTTTTATTGTGTGTGTGTGTGTGTGTGTGTGTTTTTAACTTATTTTCAAATTTATATTGTATTGATATGAAGCTTATTTTTATGTTGGTTCTTATTTTTATTTATCTGTTTAACTAGTTTTATTTTTAATTTTTTGTTGTAATTTAAATTCAATTTAAAAATTTGTTTTTAATTTAATTTCATGTTTAATTCGGTTTAGTTATTGGGGTGAATGTCATTTCATCTAATTTATTATATTTGTTATTGTGTTAATTGCATTTGTGTTTATTTGTTTAATTAATTTAGGTTGGTTTCAAGTGAAAAAAAAAAAACGCGTTTAATTTTTGTCGTATTCTTAAGCAAAATCTTCAATACTTTTGAACGGTTCTCTGATATCCCTGACTTGGCTCTTGCAGTCATAAAACCCCTAAGCCTTCGTTACATCGTTATTCGGACGAATTATTTAGTTCCTGTAGCTCGGGGAAGCTTCCCTTTTCCCTGTGTCAGTCCTCATAGCGAGTTAATTCGGCAATAAAATTTGAGAGCCGTCCTGTCTGGGTTTTGAACTGTCCAGGATTGGAGGATGTTCTTCCACTAGCTTTCTAGTGTCTCAGTCAGTATAAACATGGCGGACTGATGGTGACTGATAGGTGGGTTGTAGGACGTTGAAATGCACTGGACTTAACAATCTAATGGAATGAACACACGAGGCATGCGAAGTGTCACTCTCCCACTGGTACATTTCTGTTCTGTTAGTCCTGCCCATCATGCTAAAACACCTGGACAGATTTCTATTTTTTTTTTTCCCCATTACGGTCACTGTAATTTATTTACCGTGTAAAATAAAAACTTGTGAACACATATATCACATCTTATATTTTAATTAACATTAGCAGAAAATTATAGAAAATTTAGATAATTATCTAAATCACTATTGACTGAATATCCGAAGTTACACTAATCCACTTAAACGTTTGTTGGGTATTTTGACAAAGCATATCATGTGAAAAAGGTTAAACTTATTTCCATAAAATAAGGTTTATTTAAAACATGGCTCAGTTCTCACCATTGTTGAATTTACACCTTAGTTACTTACAGTCTTTTTCTATTATTTTCTTTCAATATATTCAGATTATAAATTTCAACTTATAAAATCATTATTAATATTTTATATTTATTTTGTATTAGCTTAAAGTACCCGATGTTTCCCGGGGGAGGGGGTAGTGAAGGGGTGAGTTCTCCCCTTCTCCACAACCCTATCATATCAAACCTTTCCCAACTGTTCCAGAAAAATATTTGTCTAGTTCCCATTGTCACCACCAGTTCCATTACGTGGCACTGTTTCAGATATTTCACCCCTTTTCATCCTCTTAACCAGGTTCCAAGATAGCCTCTATTTTCCGCAGAGTGGTAGGGAATACCTATGGAAATTTGGTTCTGATCAGTCAAACGGTGTAAAACTGTGCAGAGAACATACAAACATACTAACTGTTACTTTTGTAGATATGTATAGATTTTTGAATTTACTGTATGAACGTTTTGTTCTTCATCAAGTGACTGTAATGAGCATCAACCAGCTTGAAACATTGATAATCCAATATCTCTATTTGTCTTATTTCTAGTACTGCTTCACAAAGTTATAAATGAAGACATTTTTACGACAAAAGTTACTACATTATTATCTGTTTTGAGAAATTTATTCTAAATAAATAATGCGTTGTTTTTTCGTTATTTTTTTAAAAAAAATTGATCGTTTCTTCCTTTAATTTTAATCAAACCGGAGATTATTTTCTTTTTAAACATTTAAAAAATATTTCAAAGCATTTAATTACTTTCTTAATAAATTTTTAACCAAAATATATTCTTGGGAAGTTAATTTCTGATTTACGTGTATATATAAATATAAGTATATATCATACTTAGGGGAAGAGTGTGTTAATATTAACTCGCCTTATTATCCGCCTTTTTTATCACCCTCCTTCCTCACTTTATTATCCCCTTCCCCACTTTATTATCCCCCTCCTCGTTCTCAAAAAGATACAGTCAAAATTAGTACGAATCTTAATATTCATTTTATCGAAATCAGCTCCGTCTGTTGTCTTAGCTTCCTTTGGTGTTTGTTGAATCGGTTCCTCAAGTGTCTGAACCCACCCCCACTATCTCGGAAGGGACGCGAGGCCACTCGAAGGTGACAACGGCAGACTCCCAGTCTCTTTTAAGAGATGTTTACATTATTTTTATCATCGACCCCTGCGTCGACCCAAATCTCCAAAGCAGTCAAGAAATAACTGATTACGGACCCTTTACGACCGCGTAACAACCTAGTTGTTACACAGTATTAAGAAATACTTCAGATTGAAAGATTAATAAAAACATTAAGGATTGAAATTAACATGTTTGTTTTTATTACTTTAATTGATATGACAATGAGAAAATAACAACCTCTTAAAGATTTTGAAAGAAATTATCATTTTTTTTAAAGTAATCTACTATTGAGCACAAAGAGAAGAATTGTATTTTATTTAAATTTTATTTATTGTAGTAAATAGTTAAAATTTTATTGAGTGAACATAGGAAGCCATTCTATTCCAACTGAGCATTTTTCTTCACTGTCTGTAAGAGACTCACGCTAAAACGCCTGGTCGAATTTCCTTAAAACATTTTACGTTACTTCCTGATGACCTAACTTAAAATTGAGCAGGATTATTTTGTTCTACTTTCCCAATAGTTTATCCTTACTTTGCAATTAATTTATTTAATTAAAAAAATATTATTATAAAATAATATTAGAATTACAGTAAAACTTCTGAAGTCCGGCCCTCGGTAATCCGGCCCCCACAGTTCTCCGGCCTGGTCCTGAGTAATTTTTTTTTTTTAATGACTAAATTCGTTTCCCTTCTTTGTTTCCCTATCCGCGCGTATTCATTATGAGTGAAAACAGAAAGAAAAACTTTCACTATGGAACAGAAGCTTAATGCGTTAAGGAGATTGGATGCAGGAAATCTGCAAAACAAATATCACTAGAGTTTGGTGTCGGAAAAAGCACATTTGTATTGTTTTTAATAAACATTTGAGTGCAAAATTACGAAAATGGGGTCTAATTAATTAAACCTGGCATTATGTCTTCAAAAAAATTGAGCTATTGAGTTACTTTAAGAAAACTCTCGGTAGTCCGGCTTTTCTGTAATCCGGCCTACTGGGCGCTACATTAGGCCGGATTTGAGAGATTTTACTTTACTTTGAAGAGAATTAAGAAAAAATAAAATCTATAAATAAGCTTTTTTTTCTTTCTAAGTCCGTAAAAAAAAAAATTGGATTAAAAATGAAAGCCGCCGGAAGCGAATCAGATATTCCACGTACAGGTGCAATTATTGATAAATTCTTAGAATACATTGTAAAAAAATCATGACCAAAGCTAAAAGTTGAAGGATGTGACAGTTAATAGAATGAAAAAATAAAACTGCATTCTCAGTTTATTATTATTATTATCTCATGTAGAAAAATTGCACAGACGGACTATAAGACGCGGCATAATGCAGTTGCAAAGATATTATTATTATTATTATTATTATTATTATATAGTTGTTATTTTGTAAATTAGATTTGCTAAGGGATTGAGCAATGAGTAGTCCAATTCCATAAAAAAATAATCTTGAAGCACTTACTTCCTTATTTGCATACATTTCTTTTATTTTTCATGATTTTGTTATGAAATGAAATAATTTATTTCGAGCTTCAGAATAGAATAGTTATAGGAAATCAAACAGGACGAAAACGCTTATTAATATTTATTAAAATTCATCATTTAAATTTCCGATTTTGATTTCACGATATGGAACCATGCGATTCTTGTGAAACTTCACTGTTATGTCAATACGAGGCCAGCTTCCTGTTTGCACATTCGAAGAACCGGAATGAAACTGAGTTTGTAACAGTCGTTTTTGGATCTAGGACTGCCATTACTGTCAAATCTCGTGTGCTGGGGGTGATTAGTCTGATTGGTTGTTGTGGACGCGACCTCCAAAGGGCACCAGAGAATTTCCGATTGCGTCTGTTATCACTAATAGCATTTTAAATCAGTGATCCTATTTCGATGAAGAGCTGGAGGCTGGATCAATGAATTGTGCATTCTGGGAAAAATCCGCCTTTAATTTCACACCCTCGTCATTGTGAATTCAACGCTACATGCAATGTTATTAGATAATAATTATTGATTCAAATGCATCTTGGAGAAACGCCAAGGTTATAAGATTTATTAACATCTCGTCTTTTTTTTCTTTATCTATTTAAAAAAATAATTATTACTAATAATTTTAATAAAGTTTGCATCGAAATTAAAATAACTGAACTATATTTACTGAATGATTCTTATCGTTATTTTATGTTATAATACTTTTACAGCATTATAACTCAGTATATATTAGTTATATTACAGCATTATAGTTATATTACAGCATTATAACTAATAACATTGTTGTAATTTTAGTTGGACAAATTATTTGTTTAATATTAACATTATTTTAACAATTTTTTCTGAATATTAATTTCCTTATTATTCTAATTAATTTATAATTTATGAATTCTTAATTAATAAGTATTAAAATGAATAATTTCTAATTTGCATTAAGATAATTTGCTCTCTCAATCAATTAAACAAATTAAATTATTTCTAAATACTAATTACCTATTAACTAAATTAACTACAGGTTTAAATTATTTATTAACTGTTGAATTATTCAATAACAATAATTATTATTATTGAATATTAACAATAATATTGAATATTGTTTTTCTTAGTATTAAATAATAGAATTTTATTTGTAAATTGCGCAAGAAAAGATTTGAAAAATTTTATTTTGAGTACAGCATTTAAATACGGGAAAGAATAGAATAAAACAGAAATCTCGAAGGTTTTCTGTTCAAATATAAAAGAAAAAGTAAACATTAATAACAACTTAGAAGAAGTCAGGGCTCCTCAAAAGCCAATTTCATTTCAGCAATCAATCACTCAAGAACGATCTCTTCTAGTAAATTGTTTACAAATTTCAAAATGGCCTGAAAACACGAGACTTCCTTCTTCAAATAGAAATCTTCTAAGTCTACGATATTCGAATAGTCCCTACTTTTCTAAAATTGCAGCCCCAAGCGTAGGTGCAAAGCCCAAACTGCCGAGAATAGTCTCAAGAACATATTACAAATTTGCCGAACAGGATCCGTTTTAAATAGCAATAAATACAGTAAAAGCAATTTCGAACATTTATTTTTTCTGACATTATTTTGTTATTGCTTTCTTAAGTATTTATTGTAAGATTTTCATTACAAAATCTTGTTTGTTTTCTGTAGTTTCGTTACTCCCATAATTCCCTTCCTGTATCGATCGTATACAGCATGGATTTCTGATTTGCAGTTTACATTCATAATGTTACGGCATTTCATCCTCAATCACCGTGTTTATCTTATCTTTGTTTTAAATTTTGTAACTCCAGAAATCTTGAACTTAACATTTTTATTAATAGTAATGTGATTTAAAATTATATATTTTAAGAATTTAGTTTTATTATGTAAATTCAGCATTTACGAGTTGTTTTCTGCCCTCCCCCCACAATAACTTTTGAACTGGACAACAAATCCTCTTAAAACTTAAAAAATAAAAAGATGACGTAGCTTATGTCCTAATTTTTCTTCTTCTTCCGTCTGGATCGCTGTCGAAAACTTGGCCATGAAGGTGATAAAAATTTCCACAGAAGATCTGTAGAAAACTTAACATAGAATTTCTATGTACTGTATATCTAGATACTAAACAATGCATATAATTCATTTAGAAATCCTCGTGCGCGTTTAATATGCATTGTTTTAATTTTAATCAACTTAATCAACTCTTGAGTTTATTAAAATTGATTTAGACAAATTAATTAGATAAAGCATCTAAACAATGATTTTTATTTTATATTAATATTTCATTGCCTTAAACAATTAATACTAAATTCTTAATTTATTGCTCGTGATTTGATATGATTAAAATGAATCTATTTAGACAGTTTTAAGTAAATAATAGTCGATTTAATTAATTTTCTTAAGAAAATAAAAATTTTCTACAATTTTGTTTTTCGAGAAAAATTATATTTAAAAAATAACAATAAGTCTTTTTCAGTATAATTTTCACGACTTAAAAAACAAAGGAAAATAAATAAATAAATAAATAAAAAGAAAAAGAAAAAAAAGACATCTTCGTTTCTCTCAAATTTTTCCGTACAGATTTTATACAAATATCGCATTATTAAAAATATTTTTAATACTATTGCAATAATTTGTTTTAAAAATATTTTCTGATATCTTTTTTATAAAGTAAAAAAAAAACAAAAAAAAAAACTAAATATTATTTTTTTACGGGTTTTGATATGTTCTCTTTATTTTTTTTAATCCTGTATCACTGCTTTTTGATGTATTCTCTTCCCTTATTAATAATATCTCACCTCGTCTGGAATCCCGTCTCGTGAGAGAATAGAACGAAATGGAAACTGTCGTGCTTCTAGAAGATTCCTCGCTTCTCAGTGGTGACAGTGCTATTATTCTGAAAAGACTTAGAAACAAACCACAAAGAGCCTTCCCTCTCTTTTCTTTCTTCCTTCTTCGTGTCGATCATCTTCTCTCTCCGGATTTCTTGATCTTTCTCTGGGAGACAATATTCGGCGCGAATTGAATTACGGAAACCTTGAATACATTGTTAAAGAACAATGGGAATCCACCCAATATCAAAGAGAGATTTAAGGTTCAGTTTTCATGGGAATAATTCAGAAAATAAGAAGATATTGAGAGAAATTGCAGCCTGATTTCCTTAAAAATCATCATCATCATCTTTTTTTTTAGCTTAATTTTAAATAGAAAGTAAAAGTTCATTAAATCCATCAGTGTAACTGTGTCTGTCCCGCTGTCTCCGCCTTCTAATAACTTTCGAACCGCTAGATGATCTTCTTTAAACTTGGTATGCCTATTCGAGGACTAGATGATTCAACTTTTTTATTTGAATTGTTTCCAAAGGGGTCCTTCTATTGATACGAGAAGGCGACAAAAATACTCATTGAAAAACGTTGAAATCAAATTCTAAACCACAATTCTAAACTAAAAACAATTATATACATTAAAAATAAAGAAAAAGAAAATTCATGTGCTGGCTTCAGTGAATTTGCTCATTGATTTAAATTTAAATAAATGAAAAGCGCCTAAAAATGCATAAACACATTAAAATTTGAGACCAATGATCATTCCTGACATCTCACGACTTCAATTCACTCCATTACGAGACCTGCTTGTTTATTCTGACTACTCTGAACTAATGATCGCCAAGTTAGCGTGAACAGGCTGTCTTGAGATGTCACTAATGAACACTGGTCTCAAATTATAACATGAAAATTACTTCTGTTTTATATTCAATAGAAATCATAATTTGAATATCAATACAAATACTTCGGTTTTTTTTTGTCGTTTTGATGACTTTAAAAAAGAAAAAGAAATAACATACTAAAGAAAGTAGGCATTACTTTCGTTTTGTTTTAATTTTCTATTTTTTTTTCTATTATCCTATTTACTACTACCAAAGTGAGGCTTATCAAATCAGTCAGTCTGTGTGTGTGTGTGTAAGAAATTTTATATTTAATTTTTTTTTCTTTTTGGACTCCTTGTTAAGAAATTAGCGCGTTTAGATGGTAAAAATTCCCATTAAAAAGCTTTAGAACCGAAACAGTGATGTCTATTATCCGTGCGGTCAAAGATGAACCTCCCAGAATGCAACGCAGCTTATAGATTGGCCTTTCCTGGCTTTTCGTTAACATTCAAATGGAAGAGAAAATGGCGGTCGCTACGGTGAAGAGAATTGTACAGTCGCTGTTGCTACGAACGCCAGGGAGAAAAAGGCCTCGTTTGGCTCCAAAGAGTTCGCCTGACGATTTTGATTGTTACGTCATTCGTCAAATTGTTGCTGATATGCATATCAAGAATGAATTGCCGACAATAAAAGTGAGGACGATTGTCGCCGAGCTAGGAAACGTATTCAATTTACAGGTCAGTCAACAAGTATGCGTCTGATTCTGAGGAAATTAGGATTTCGTTTCAAAAAAGTCAATCACCGATCTGTTTTGCTTGAACGAAGTGACATCGTTGCTGCCCGCTGCCTTTACTTGCGTTCAATAAGTCGTCGAAATGTTGAATGTGAACCACCAACCGCCATTTTCTTTTCCATTTGAATGTTACGAAAAGCCAGGAAAAGTCAATCTATAAGCTGCGTTGCATTCTGGGAGGTTCATCTTTGGCCGCACGGATAATAACACTGTATTAATTCTTTTAGTTAAATCAATTAATTCCGCGTGCTTTGTCATTATCGAAATTAATCTGATTTCAACGTCGTAAATGAATAATGCGAATTTAATGAATGAATTTCTTTTCAAAAAATGGACAATTTTTATATTAACAGATATCACAATTTACACTTTTTCGATTTTGTGGTTTTTCACGGCATTAAAAAAAAAAAAGAAAGAAAATTCAAACGAAGGAAGGAAAGTAGGCTGTAAGTTCTTTGAAGAACATCTTGATGGCCTTTCATTTATAATACATTTCCCCTTGCAAATGTAATAACGGAAAATTGTCATAACCATCTTTGTTCTTCAATTAAAGATAAAAAATTTTTTTAAGCGTTTTTAATTATTAAAGAATTATCCTACAAACAATTTCTGAATCCATTGGATTATTATTTAGGGGATTAATGAGATGGATTCCTTAAGTGTCGTCATCTCCAATTCACTGTGAACACCATTCAAACAAGACACTCATTACGTTAAAAGCTTCAAGCGGATAAATTCACTGAAAATGAAGTTTTTCTTTTTTTTTTTGCATGGTTTCATTAAATTAATAGGTTCATTAAAGAAAGTGTATTCATTTCAGGAGATTAGGCTTATTATAGCTAAAAAATAAAGAGCCGAGCACTTTTTAAAAAAATCGATGGATGTTAAAATGACAGCGAATATAGGTTGAAAGAGGAGACAATGATACTAGAAGTGGTGGTAGAGGGATATTGTCTACCTGTTTCACGGGGCACCGAAGGTTTAGGCTCTGAAGCTTACGTGAACATCGGGATTAATTGAATTGGTCAGTCAATGCTCACCCGACTTAACCCTCGAGACAGAAATACGGCTCCCATTTTGCAGAGGACTAAGGAGAAATGGTCTAGGAAAAATTTCCTGTCTTTCAGCGTAGCCGAATGGTCAAGGCGAAAGCCTGCCATGCTCTTTCTAGCCTGGGATCGAATCCCTGGGTTCGTGGACTCGGATGTTTCTTGTTCCTTTTGCGTGCGCTACTCTTTCTTTCAACGACTAGTTCTCAATTTCATACCTTTTTATCCATGGCACAGCTTAGCCTCAGTTGTAGTTGCCCTGTAAAAAACATTACATTATGCATGTGATCATAGAAATAAGCAAAGAATAGAAAAATCTCCGACTTTCCCAGAGGATTGAATCTAATTCCTCCAGCTCCTGTGATGTGACCCCTTTGGGCTCATCGGACAACACTACAGAAGTGCTGGATCAGATGATGATATATAAAAAATTTGCTAGGTTGAGGCAGTCAGTATCAGAGGCAATACGCTATCAGTAGTGAAGTACATGCGGTATTTAAATACAGTTTCATGCAGTTTTGAGTAACAGATCGTTAATGCAAGGTATTTAACTAAAAACTATTAAAATTACATTCGCCACCATTTCAATAAGAGTACATTTATATTTTTTAACTGTTTACTTACCATCACTTACATAGATGTATGTGATGATAATTTTGGAGAAGTATTGATACAGTTGAGGTGTTGGCGTATGAATATCTGTGCGTGCAAAAATAGTTTTTAAATGACGGAACAGTTTGTAATTTACAGAAACTGCAACAATTCAGAAACAGTTTTTAAGATATGGTTTTTAAGTGCTCTTTAATGTAAATGTATTAGTTCTTAAATGTAAGGTAGATTCGCTATTTACAGGTAGTCTCCGAATAACGAACATTCGCACTTTACGACCAAAATTTTCTAAGTATCAAAAAATCGAATATTTAAAAAAAAAAATGAAATGAATATTTTTTATGAAGAGAAACTTGGGCGTAAGTAGAGCATGCGTAATCCATATATCAGCAGTCTATACATATACTAGCAAAAATACCCGTGCTTCGCGCGGATTACAAAATAAGAGTTGTCCTGATGTGGATGATGAATTTGTAATTGTATGATCACTTTGAAACTTTTCCAATAGGTAAAAAATTGTACGTGGTAGTTACAAATTATGTTATAGACCTGACATAACGTCGCTTCGCTCCGGAAGCCTTGCATTCGTAACGTAAAATAACGCTTTAGTTCTTCAAAAAAAGCAAATTACATCAAGTAAACTTAACCTGAAACTTAGAATTAAGAACACACATGTCAAATTTCTTGTTTGCAACTCAAGCGGTTTCGGAGATACGCCTACCCTGCAGGAAAGTTTGCCCTCCCTTTTACATTCCTGGGGATCCGAATATCGAAAATTCATCGAATATGTATACATCGAATATGTGAACAAAATTTAACGTGTATGAAGTACTCAGATTGTAAATAAAAAGCCAACACTCAAATAATAAATGTCGTTTTTTAATGTATTAAATGTTATTTACATTTATTTGCTAATAATAATAATAAATAAATTAATAATTAATAACAAATAAATCCTATTATTTGTGTGCTGGCTTTTTATTTACGTATTTTTAAGATTTTGACAAAGAACACTCATGTGAAATTTCTTGTTTCCACTAAAGCGGTTCCACTAATGCATACCCTTCAAGATTTACACCCCTTAATCCGGATCCGGGTTTTTGTTGTTCATGCAATATTCTAAAGCTACCCGCACACGAGGGAGCTTTTTCTGTGCAACTCGAGGAAATTGAGGTGCACAGAAAAAGCTGCATGCGACTATCAGTGCGCAAACGATGCAACATTGTTAGCGCCGCCGTGCGGACAACAAACGAAGCACACTACGAATTTGAATGACATCACTGGACATGACGTCAAGGATACTGCTGTGATATCGTTCCAAAACTAAATATTTGTGATTTATTTTAAACATATGAGAAATATTTTTATAATATTATTAGCCGGTATGTAATCGCAGTTGATGGCAATAATGCGATTCACGAATAACAACGACCAACAGCCAATAATAATCCATTGCTCACTGAAACAATGACGTCACGTGGCAGTTTCCGGAAATGGTGAATGAGCGACAATCCGCTTGCGATGTGAAATATTCAAAAAATCTAGGTTTTTCAAACGCTATGCTACATTCTACCGCATTAAATTACTGCATTTACATATAAACTGTATTTATGTGTGAAAGAAACTCGAAATAATCTGATATTTTTGCTGTATTCGCGATTCGCCCATCTGAAGCGAAGGAAAAATGTTTCGACGCCATGTTTCTTCCTTGAGCATAACGTCACGCCTGACGTATAAAAATGCTGCACTGTGATTGGGTAATTCCATGCAACTTTCCGTGGTGCACCGCCGTTCTGTGAAGCTTTTTTTCCATGCAACTTCCATGCAACTTGGCCCATGCAGCTCAAAAAACCGCTCTAGGCATCAAGTTGCACATGCAACTCGGCCAAAAGCTCCCTCGTGTGCGGGCTACTTAAGCTGCATGTGAACCTCTGTGCCAAATTTGGTAAAGATCCGTTAAGAAATGGCGACAAACAAGCAAAAACTCGCGCTTTTACCGGTATGTAGATTTATAGATCGTTGTCGTAGTGCCAATATTCGTCCCCTCCACTTTTTCAGAACTGTTTAGGCAATATCTACTAGAACTAGATGGCGTTGGATTCATCGCTCTCTGTTCTCTTGGCAACGGTAGTAACTGTGTTATGTAAACAAAACAAAATAGCCCTAGCAATGTGTTCGTTTGAAAATATTTATTCAGTTTATTTTACATCTATGTACATAATATTTATTGCACCTATTTATATTTGTTCATTACGTGAGTTACCCGAGTCCTACACATATAATATATAGTTTTCCTTTTTTTCCGCAGTTTGGACTTAACGACCAAGCTAGCGGAACGGAACCCGTTTGTAGATTTTACAAATACCAAAATCAACAGCAAAATTCCTTTTGGTAACGTAAACCTATCAAGAAACATTCAACTTTAAAATTCGTTTACTATTACTTAAACAATGACAACCTCATCCCGTAACGAACAAACACAATTAGCAGGTTATTCTGGTTGAGGTGTTGCCTCATGAACTACCTGGTTTCTGATGTGAAAAATGTAGACTGAATTTGACAAATGGCTGAATGGAGAAACAGACAAGACAATGTTTCCATCACTGTTCTCACAATATAAGGAAAACAACAACAATAAGTGAATTCATCATTTTCGAAGTGACACAAAGAAAGCAGTTATGTGGAATTATTTTTCTCTTTTGTTGTGTCATTGGATGCTCTACCACTCATCCAAAAGATACACTTTTTCCAAGAAAGGTTGGTTGACCTTTTTAAAAGAGAAAAAGAAAAAGGAGAAATTTCCCTCTCAGTGAGAGACTTCCTATGATACGTTTTTCCTTTCTTTTCACTTATATAAGGAAATAGGCCTAACCATCAATGTATGTCATTCTCCCTCCGAATCTTCTGTGAAAATATGGAAAATAAAACATATGTTCAAAGTTGGAGAAGTTTAAGCTTTATTCCGTGCTAAAGGAATTTGGGAAGTTTTTAGGAAGACATTACAGTAAAACGTCGATTATCTGAAGAACCCACTGTCAATCATAACCCCCCCCCTCCCCCCTCCCCCACACACACACACACACTTTACTATGTTACAATGTTCTACGACTACGGTTGTTTAAGTTTGTGTCCTTACCATTAACCCTTTTACCACTTGATACTCTTTGGGTGTGTTCTGATACGTCAACTGCAGTTGACGGTAAATGGTTGATCTGCGAACGTGACAGTTGATACAACCTCAACTAAAGTATCCGAACTCTCCAGTTGACGCTCAAAATGGCCGCCGTTACCGTTGGATTGTGAATTTTCTTTGCAGTTTTAAGAAAAATTTAGAAATACGAAGAGAACGACAAACGATTCATATAAACACTAGACTACGCAAAAAATATTTATTGGACGATAATAGGCAATTGCGCAGTGAATTTAGTCCCACACAACATCATCAAAACAGCGAATCGAGAAACGCGCCCTCTCTTGAGTATCACGACAACTATAATATAAATATAAAGCATTTTAGAAATGACACAGAAATAAAAAAACCTCTCGCCGATGAAAGCTCATATACATTTTTATTTCTGTGCCATTTCTCTATGCTTTACATTAATTTCTGGCACATTAGATCTTTTGTTTACAATATAAATATACGCAGTCTTTACGTCGACATCTTGGTTGAAGGTTGAACTAGTTGATCAACCGACGCGTCGCGACGTCAACCGGCATATCCGAACACACCCTTTTATTTTTGTGTAATTTTATGTATTTTATATACAGTTATATTTAATTTTTTTCTTTATTAATTTTTACATTTTATTGTGTTTAATTTTTCCTGGCGCAGCATGGTCATAGCTGTTGTTGCGCTCCCCATCAACAACTCTTCCTCTCCCCCCCAAAAAAAATTACAGTATGTACTATTAATATACTGCTTATTATCACCTTAAAAATATTACTCTATCGTTTCATGTATTCGTTTGCAATTATTTATTTGAAGATATTTGCAAAATAGCATATTTAGTCCTTATTTATCATTACGGGATTTTAAAAATTATTTCCTAAGTCAAAGTCAATTATTTTATAATACTCTATGTTTCCAAATAATGTATAGTAAATAGCTATTATAACAACCTGAACATATTTAATTATATGCCTAATTATATTTTATTTTGTATAAACTAGATATTCTCATGGATGATTGATTATTCACATTATTTGTTTAACCGAATCTTGGTTCCAATTACAGTAAAACCTCGTTAAGTCGTCACTCAAGGGACCGAACATTTTTGACGACTTAAGCGGAGTGGGCATTTTTGAAAAAAAAAACAAAATAAAACACTGAAATTCAATATTTTTATGAATTACTGTAGGATTCGGTGAAGAAAACAAGATTTTCAGAAATCAATACATGCAAATGAATGAGTGGAAAATAAAAAAAAAAAAACATTTTATACTTACCACATTTTATTTTCTTTTACTGGCATTAAAATATTCCAACGGTGTTGATTGATGAAGGTGCTGATTACTGGTAACAATTCGAAACACTTTGTAATGAAATGGAACTCCAACTTTTGTGCACATAGTTAATCGTATCTAAAACCGAAACTTCTAGCTTTTTGTTCCTATCCAAGGCTTTTATCATGTCCTTTACAAGCATTTTTTTATACTTTCGTTTAAAGTCAAGAATTATCCCTTGATCTAAAGGCTGAAGAAGTGCAGTTACATTTGGAGGAAGAAAAACAATTTCCATCACTTTTAAATTTTCGGGGCTTACTCGCTATGAAATAAAATCACACTCAGTAGCGGTCAAGAAAAACGTCTACTCGAGAAGTGTGTAATTTCCCAAATGAATTTCCCACGTGAAAATTCCCCGTAAAGGCTAGGCTTTCTTAGAGTGAAGGGGCGGGGCTGAAAAGATAGCAGGCAAAATTGAGAATAAAGATGCTTTTCGCCATTTTTGAGAGTGACGAGTTATCCGGAGTAGAATTAAATTTGGTGACGAGTAAAAGAGGGTTATTTTACATTATTATCTATGAGACCTTGTCGGGACCAAAGGAAAACGACGACTTAAGCGGAGTGACGACTTATCCGGGTGACGACTTAACGAAGTTTTACTGTATTTCTGATAATCAAGACTTTTGTAATTTAAACATTGGAACATAATTTGCCAAGTAATTGCTGTCCTTTACATCAAATTTCTACTCCTTCCCCGCGTAAGAATTAGGTAGTGCTTCATTGTCGCCTCCCAGCAAACATAGCTTATAGAACATTACTGGCACTAATATCATACAATAAATAAAAAGCGAATGGAAAATTAGAAATTACGATCTCAAATAAAAAGCATTATCTGATGTATTTCGTATTTACAATGTACACATTTATTTTAAAGAAAAAATTTGTTGAAAATAAAAATGTGAAAGTCCCCAGGAGCTTTCGAAAATTCATTTCTCAGCGATTCATTCGTAGAAAACCTAAATATCTAATATTTCTTTCTTATTCTTGATGTCTCTGACCTTGGCCCACAAATAAAAGAAACCTTGCTTGTCTCGTTTTGGCTCACAGGCGTTTTCCGTTTTTTTCTCTTTCAAAACATTTTTCAAACTCTTTTCAAATATGTTTGACATTCATTCATATTCACCAAAGGGAACAAAAAAAATTATATGTATTCTTTTGTTGAAAGAGTATTTCATATAACGTGATGTTTTTATTTATGGTTCTGAGTAGGTCTCTTGATGAAGTCATCTTTTGTTGGTATTTTCTTTTAAATGGCTTATTGTTTTTGTAATTAACGAACCTTCATTGGAAATATTCAGTGTGTACAGTCTACACTTATGTATCCGCACGTAGCTCATTATCGTACGATGTGTTAGAATAGTTTGTAGCGTCTTCGTATGCATCGGACAGAGAAAGAGTAAAGAAATTTAAGTGTTTTTCAGCCGGATTGTCATCCATGCCGAGGTGGTAACAAAACCTAAACAATATAAATAGGATATATTTATGCTTCTATAAATATGAAACTAGTAAAAGACGCAGGTATTTGTAAGGAAAATTTCTTTCGCCTTCAGGCATAGGCCTGTGGTCAAGGCGACAGCCTACCATGAAACTGATTCATGTGAATCCGGGTTCAAATCCCGGCGTGGTGCTTGGATTTTTTTTTTTTTTTTTTAATATCGGTGTTTGTTTCTCTCCATAGGAGCAAAGTCTGACTGTCACCTTACAGGTGCGTCCTTTATAGTCTTAAGTATCCGAACGACAGCAGCATTAATTACCCCATCAATAAATAGAACTGGAAATCACTAATAATGAACTATTACTAGCCTAATAACTTTTTTTTGAGGATAATTCAAAACACAAGAAGCCCCAGAAAACAGACGGAGAGAATGATGAAGAATGATGGAAGTAAGGAAATGGGAGAACCCCGAGAAAACTGCCCAGCGCGGATCGTCCCCCATTAGAACCGAATCCCGGTACTCGGAGGTGAGATGTGCCGAAGCTGTAGGATACGCCAACCGCGGTGACTTCCGTTAATGTTTCGTTGACGAAAACAATAAGTAGTACGTCTTTTCGTTGACGAAAACAATAAATAGTAAGTCTTTAATCCATTCCGCGTGATTAAATGAATCAGATTTAACAGCGTAAGTAAATAATATTAATTTAATTAATTTTTTCAGTCAACTAATAGTAGATACATATTAAATCGATTTATAATTTTTTAAAAATATTGAGGCTTCTCGATTTATATTATTTTATATATAAAAACAAAAAAAGAAAACTAAATAAAAATGAAAAACAAGACTTTAAGGAAAGTAGACTTCAAGTTCTTCCAAGAAGAATAAACATTACAATTATCTTCCTGTTTTAATTGCGACCATGAGTTGGTTTTATTTAAATGTTGTGTTGGGCTGTGGATTGTAAAAGGGATGGCCAGTCTCAACCACATGCAATTTATTGTCTGTTCTGCGAACAAAATGATAACTCGAGAAACTGCTATGTGTTGTAACTATTGATTTCCTAAGGGAAGCAACGGTGTTCTGGTGGGTGGCAGCTGTTGCAACCCCAAAAGACCACAAAACGCTGGACCAGCTCTTTTTGCCCCAATGTCGATTTTTTTTCCTCGTCGGAATTCTCATTCCTTTGCTGGGGGATTTCACTGAATCACACCCCCTCCGGAACAAAAAAAATGATATCGACCTATCTCTCATCCCACTCCCAAGAGCAGGGTTGGGTTAATCGGTGTTCATTTCTGAGGGGTGAGTAATAAGTCTTCTGGCAGATATCACGTGGCCACCCCCTACTTCAGACTGCCCTATTATCTGATTCATCTATATTTAAAGAGGAACACGAAGATTGGTACAGCAGAACAGGACATTATTTAAGCAAGAGATTTGGGATTTTATGTCAACCCCTGTAATAAAAAGAAAGAAAAAAAAAATCACAGTACCATCATCATCTGGAAAAAACACCCCCAAAACTACATTACATACATTCTGATGATAATAACATGTCATTATCATTTCAAATAACACAAACTCAATTGTAATTATTATTTGGTAGGACTTTAATGTGTGTAGAATTAATATGAGAATCATGGACGGTAACACACATGATGACTATATAACATTTTGTATTCGTCATGTGTGTTATCGTCCATGATTCTTATGAATTTATTAATATTTTATTTTAAATTTTAACTACCGATTTTCAGTTCTACTTCAGACTGATTGACAAGCGTAAGAATTTATACGTTAATGTTTAAATTTATTTGTATAATTTTTTAGCACGTTATCCTAGGAAAGCGAGGCTGCTGAAATCAGTCAGTCAGTCTGTGTGTGCGTTTCTATGTCCCCTTTCTCTTAAGAGCTTCTGAACAGCTGAATAGGTCTTCATAAAAATTGAAGGTCTACAAGATGACTTAGTGTTTAGAAATAGTTCCCAAATGGGTTTGTTATTCAGCGGGAGAAGACGATAGAATGCCTACAGAAAATCGTAGTAGTATTTAAACAATGGATAAACATCCTCATCTTCAACAGTGGATAGTAATTCTTTGAGCGTAATTAATCGCATTCAAATCATGCGGAAATTAAAACATGCTAAGGAAAGTGGCTTCAAGTTCTTTTAGGAACCTCTCGTAATCTATGCAAATTAAATCTCGTCGAAGTTTATTAGTCTTCTGCACTTACCTGAATTGTAATTTTCCTCCCATCTACACTTTCGCTTGAGGCCAAAGAATTGTGCATTATGGAAATCAGTGATGGAATAGACTTTAGCTAAATGTTCATTTACAATTTCTTCCATTGGAAAAGAAAAAGCCTTCAATTCACTCGAAGCAATTAACGACGAAGAAGGAATTCAAATTTTGCTTTAACTCAAGAACAACTCACGTTCAATTTAATTTCAAAAAGAAATTAACATGAATAAATAGAATTTGTAGAGTTTGCTGAAATCCCCACGCATCTACATAATCATTAAAATTAAATTTACATGTTATTACTGAATTTATTAACTGATTTAAAGAAAATGTATTTTTTTTATTTTTAATTTATTTGCTAAATTAAATAAATGTTTTATTTATCAAATAAAATATTTAATAAATTTATTTTTTAATCGTTTTCAAATTTTCATATTTTACTTAATTGAATTCTAGAATTTTTATGTTTTTTTCCTTAAAAAAATTCTATTTATTTAATTAAATATAACTTTATTTATTTAATTATTATGATACTGTAAACTATACTAGTATAGTACAGTATATTACTATTAGATAGTTTTTAGTATATTACTGTTACGTACATTTAACATAATTATTAAATTCTTTTACATTAAATAAGGGTATTCTTATTATTCATTACATTTACAGGTATTCATTACATTTTACGATGCTATTTATAAATAAAGTATTTGTTAATTTAGTACATTAGTATTTGTTAATTTAATACATTCTATAATAATTCTCAATCGAAATTTTAATTTCCTTAAGTATAATTTGTTGCCTTGTTTCGATAAAAAAACAAAACAAAGGAAATTCGACTAAACCCAAAAACAATTTATCCTACGAAGCTGAAACTTTTCTAGGAGGTTCAGATTCTTACAAACGAAGACCTTTTTTCTTTCTTTTTGATAGATAGATAAGGACGAATAAGTAAAGGACTTATCAGAAGAGAAGAAACGCTAAAAAACGTTGACATTGAATTTCAATACAAGATAACAGGGGGAAAAAATAAAGGGACTTCCAAACCTGTAGTAGAGTCTCCTCTCAGTTGAACTTTTTGGATCATTTTCCAATAACAAATTCAGGTTCCTCAAATCAGACAGTCAGTAACCGTACGTGTGTTTCCCTAGTAACATTTGAACCACTGGATAGATCTTGTTGAAACTTAGTATGTATATTATTGGATTCTTTCAAAAGGGCCCTGGTCGAAAAATTAGCAAGAACAAAAATTCCCGTAGAACAGCAATTGAGATCCATCCTGTTTTTATTAATATCTCATTGTCTTAAGCGGTGAATTTTAAATCCTTAATCCAGTTTATTCGCGTATTCCGATACGATTAAAATTAATCTCATTTAGACAATTTATATTAAAGAAAAGGTGGATTTTAATTTACTTTTTTTTTTTTTTCAGAAAATACATTTTTTTATTGTTTATATGCAACTGAATATGAATGTAAGCTTTCCGTTTTTAACGTTTTTATAATTTAATACAGAAAAATAAAAGAAAAAATATTCTAAGGAAAGTGTGCTTTAAGTTCTTTCACGTTTTTCTCAGTTTTTTTTTTTTTTGTTTCTTCCAAGCTTTTTTATTTCTTAATTCCTGTATTTTTTATTTTTTTTTTTGAAAATTCTGTTTTTTTATGTACATCGCTACCTGAAGAGCTCTAAGCAGTCTAAAACAGCTATCTTGATATCTCTGCATTATCAAGATAGCTGAACGAGCATTGTTATAAACATCGAGTAAACTTAATAGAAAAGTATACAATGCTTCAAAATTAAAATTACATTTAATTTAGAGCAATCTCGTATTATTAAGTTCAATAACGAAAACTTTAATCTTTTTACATTTTTTCGGCAACTTGCATATTTCGAAGTGATCCGATGTCACGAAATTCCCATTAATCATTATAAATGATTCTAAATGAATCTCTTTATGCAGGTCTTGTGTTTATTTTATAGACAAGTTCATTAACATGATAGACATAGGAAAGAAAGAATTATTTATGAAGTTTAATGGAAGGAACTCGGCTGCATTTTTAAGAAGAGACCCTTATTTTTTTGTTTATTATTATTCTTTAAAGAGGAATTGATTTATGTTGCTCTTAGCATTGAAGTAAACATTAAAATATAAATTGTCACTAGGTCATATTAAAAATAAACTGGTTTCATAATGTGAAATATTAACATCCACAACCACTGACGTGCCGAAAGGGTAAGGGGTCTGGAAAGATAGGAGTTTCTAGTATTTCATTCGAAAAAGTTACAACAATTGAGATGATTATTATTATTTATTTTTTTTTTGGTTGGGGAGTCACTATTTCTTTTATACCTCTCCCTCCAATCGCAAAAAGCCATTTTTGTTTTGTTTTTATTGAGCGGCTAGGTACATCTTAACTCCAACCCATTATTCTTTTCTATTTTTTTTTTTACTGTAATGGGTGTACCCCCCAGTGGCCTTAGGCCTATTATATAACCCTAGAATTCAGGAAAATACCACAGACGGCGAAAGATAAATACAGGAAAGAAAGGAAAAAGAATCCATGCAGGTTCCGAGATTCGAACCGAGTTTCATACATCACTGTAGGCCAGCGCTTTGGCCACAAGTCTATGCCTGAACAGCTAAATTATAAGCTTGGTTGTAATACTTATTTATTTGCAATAGCACTATTTTTTATTTTGATAAACACGAAGTATTCTTTCACTTTTTTATAATTTATATACTGTTTTCTCTCGATTTTGTATTCCACTCGTACGACATAATATATCGTGTAACCTTCCTGCAGTCCAACTTCTCTGTTGTGGGTGTTCTAAGTTGACCCTAAACTTTATGACTTGGATGAATTATTTATTATTTTTTGTTTATTTATTTTTATTATTGTCCTTCACATAAAATTCACCGTTGTTAATTAGATCCATAAAGAAACGCATTTTATATGGAACAACGTAACCCATTACTTATAATTGTAACAGGACGCTGTTATATATTACCTATATTTCTCGATATACCTTGAAATCGATAAAATTAATAATTTATTTTAATAAATACAAAAAATATTAAAATTTAATTTTTAAAAAAAACTCATTTTTGATAATTTGAAATTAATATGTACATTATTCAGTGAATCGCCTTAGGAAAGTGTTTGTTTGTGTGTTTTTTTCTCTTTATTAACTTCTGAACCATTGAATGAAACCTATGGAAACTTGGTATCCATGTTGAAGGAGTAGAGACTTTTTATATTTGAAATCTTTTCCGATTGGGTTCTAATCGAAAAACTAGCGCGAGAAGGCGAACAAAGAAAAGACTAAAGAAGAAATTTCTGTTGTTATCTTAAACAAGGGATATTAATCCGCTTATTAATCTTCTAAATGTCTGTGCGATTAAAGTTAATTGGATTCAGACAGTTTAGCTAAGAATTGGCGGATTAAATTAACTTTTTTGAAAAAAACGAAAAGAAAAAAAAATCTATCCTTATTTACAGCAGATATTACAATTTAAAAAAAAGGATGGAGAGAGAGAAAGAATTTAGCGAAAGTGGGCTTCATATTCTTTCATTAACTACTGTTTCATATTTGTGATACATAATTTACTCCCAAATTTTCGAGGGAAAAAACCTGTCTAGCATTCTTATTCTCTTGTCTCTAGTAAAACTTTACAGTCAATGGTATCGATGGAAACGATCCGAATGAAATGCAAGTTAGTGTCAAATCCCCCAATTGGAGCTTGAATGTCACTGCGAGGTCGCGTGAATCTTGCAGCGAGGGTTACGTTAAATTACGTCGGGGGCGGAGGAGGGGTCAGTGACGGAGAAATTGCGGTTTTTCGTTGAAATGGAGGCGTCGTAATGAGCCTCTCTTGGATTTCCACAGAATGGCTTTGTCATATCATTTGTCGGTTATGACTTAGATATGGGATGAGATTTTGTCAAATCCTGCGAGATACAGCTTCCGAAATGCAATTTCGAAATTTTGAATAAACGTTCACTGGTAGATTGGGTAATAGGTTGTACTATATAACATTTAAAAAGTAATCAGAAACGATAGGGTTTATCAGAATTATTATTTACGTCTGAATTTATCCGCATCACAAAATTAATTATTTACTATTTAGCAAGCAAGAGTAACAGTAAGTTAAAAATTATACGTAACGTTGTTTATTTTCAGCTTTAATTTATGTTATTATAATGTCAAGTCCTCTTTTTCTTTTTCGTAAATTAGCAATATTTTAAGCTGGATTCAGAACAAAAAAAAACACTAATGACTGCTTTACACGCTCTTGAAAACTTGCCTCAAACTGTTAAGTGGCTCGAAAAACTCCCACTTGCTCGAAAAATCTGCTAGTTGCTCTAAATAGAAACGGTTCTCAGTTCAGGCAAATAATTAGAAGGAAGTCGACAACAGCGCTCATAGCGGCGAGAAAATTTATTTCAAAACTACGACAGTGTTAACTTCACGCTGAAATCTGGATATTTTTTGCTCGTGGTTGCAATCCACGGCTTTATTCGCAAATTCTCTTCCTCTGGGATTTATTTACCTTTTTCTTTATCTCTGCTGTGAAATGAGTTGAGAATTAAAGCTGCGAAATCATCTTGTTTGTCGCTTCGGCGAAGGCAGTTGTTCTCGCGATCTCAACGAGAACAAAATGAGACTTGAAGAATCTTGCCGTGTAAAGCGACATGACAAGCGGCAACTGGCAATTGGCAAGTATTTGAGCTGGTTTGAATCAAGTTTTCGGGAGCGTGAAAAGCAGTCATAAGAAAGCCCCCTCCCCTCTCCAAATAAAAAAAAATAGTAAATATATTACTATTATTTACTCAAATAAAATATATGTATACAGGTTGGCCGGGAAGTTTCCCTACCCCCTTTTAAGTTATTATTATATTAAGGGGTAAGGGAACTTCCCGGCCAACCTGTATACAAGATTGACTGAAAAGATATTTTAAGAAACATACATAAAAATCTTCAGATTGATAAAATACTTTTAATATTTTAAAAAAACGAAAAATTCAAATTATTCGTAAATCTAAAAATTGTCGCAAAAAAAAAAAAAGCTGAAAAATTATTTTTCTGTAAAATGGAAGTGACGTAATAAAAGATAGAACTTTGGGCGGGGGGGGGACTGAAAATTTATGAAAGCGCTTTTTTTTTCCCCAGCATTTTGAAGGACGTAAAGTTAATCTAACCTATCCTAAAGGCTTGTTCGCACTATAGCGTTTTGCTGCGTCAAACGTTAAGTTTATGTAAGATAATTGCTTTTGCGTCTCAGTTTAAGGCCAAACTTATATCTTGAAATCAGCGAACATCTGCGTCTCCTCCGACGTAAAGCCAGCCAATCAGATCTTGTGTGTGAGCAACATCCAATCACAGAGCACTGACGTATTCCTACAACTTTTGAAGATCGAAAGCAAGTTCTCTGACGCCATTTTCTTCACCGCTTCGTTGGGATCGAAGGTTATTACGAATTAAATATCACATTGAGGAGATTAATTTTCGAAAATAAACAATATTTTTACTGAAATAAATTAATGTTATGCGTCAGAATGTGCAGATCTCACCTTTATAAAGAGATTTTGCATATAAATCAACATCAAAGGTAGCGGTAGCCAATCGGAGTGTGTGTGTTAATCAACAGCCAATCCGAGGGCATTGATACAAATTTTGCCGGGAAAACGGAATATTAGCAATTGTGATCGCCAGCCAGTTACACTCGTTCTTCTCTCGTGTTTTTGTGTAAAATTATTTTCAATAATTTCACATCGTACTTTTTTTTCGACAACAACATGGATATGGATCTTCGATTAATTGAGGAGGTGGAGAAGTACCCCAATTTGTACGATTCTGCATCAAAATCGTACATGATGAAAACGAAAAAAGAGCAGTACTGGGAAATGATAGCCCACACATTGGAAATGCCTGGTAATAATCAATATTTACTATGTGAAGTATGTTTTGTCTGTGATTAATTACTTAAATTTAATTAAATTTAATTACTTAATTAAATGCATGGCCATGAAAACTCTCTGATCTTCGTGGAGATGCTGCATTTTGAACAATGGAAATGCCGCCATAATGACGTAGAAGCATTTCCGTTTCCTCTTTCGGTCTACTTCCGTTTCCGCTTGACGTTAACTTGCGAACGCAAGTTAAAGTTAAAGTGCGCTCTGATTTTGACGCTGACGGTTACAAGACGTTTACGCAAACACAACTTTGACGCTATAGTGCGAACAAGCCTTAATTTAAATAAAATTGACGTATCTACTTTGGTATATAAATGTTTAATCGTTTGATTAAAAAATAATGGCGTTTTGATTTCTGTGAGTTAGTAGGACCTTCATCAATAGCCAGAAAAACTGTGTATTTTTATGGAGGATATTTTACTACGTATAAAAACTAATAATGAAAGAGTCATTTATCACAAAATAGTCTGAATTAATCTTAAGTTTCTCCTAAAGGCTATTTGAAAAAAAATAACAGCTATTTCTAAATTACTAGAATTTCAGCACCAGAAGTTTGTAAAAATCGTCGAAGTTTCTCTTATAACTTTTGAACCGTTGATTGGATCGTCTTGAAACTATGAACAATGAAGACAATCTGATTTTTATTTGAAGATTTTTGCCTTCAAATTATCGCAAGAATGCGATAAAAAAATTCCAACAGAAAAACATTGGACTCAAACCGGTGGATTTTGAGTCCATATATTAAATAGTGATTACTATCCTTTTACCTAATGTAGTTAACGTAGTGGATATTTGATGTTACTAAAATTAATCGGCTTTAGACAACTTAAATACGTAATGCGGATTTCATTGTTTATTTATTTAATAGCATATAGGCCCCGTCAACAATGACGGGAGAAACAATGTGACGGCTTTTAGTTGAGGTAGTCTTTTGAGTAGAAGTTTTTTTCTGTGATATTATTTTTAATTTCTTTATTCATTTCGAGAAATGTCTCGACTCTTCAGTTCGTCGCTGAGGGCGAGATTCTGCATCTAATGCTCGTCTAACCTACTCTTGTAGTAGGCTAAAAAAAAATGAACATTGAAATTTAAATTTTAATCTAGTAGGCTAAAATTAAGGAGTTACTTTTTTTTTTTCCTCCGGCTCATTTTCCTCCGGTGTCACACACACAGAGAGTGATAAGAGATATTTAACAACAATAATTTGAATGTAATCCGCGTGGACTAATGGATACGACATCTGACTTCAGATCAGAAGGTTGCAGGTTCGATTCCTGTCGCAGACGTCTCACTGTAGAAATCATTTCTATTTTCACATGAAATTAATTTTTTTTTCCAAACAGAGAGCAAATACATTAGACACAGATAGATCTGGAAAACTACATAAGAGATTTATTTATTCATTTTTTCATCAGAAAATGAAAATTTGTATTCTTTGTATTTAGGAGAATAACAATTTCAAAATAAGCGTAGGTTCGTTCGTGTCGTTTTAATGACCTTACTTGAAAAAAATAACAAAAATAAATTGAAGATTAATATTGCACGAAAGCAGGCTCTAATTTCTTTCAGAAGCTCCTCGTTGAAGTAGGTATCGCATTCATTCTATGTCGTTTTAGGTCTACGACCTTTTTCTTTTCTGCATCTTGTTGAGCATTAAGAATTCCTTTGAGAGCTGGTTCTTTACTGTTACGCGGAATTTGAATGATATCTGAACCTGTTTCCACTCAATGTGACCCTCTACGATGTTTGCCTCTGACACAAGCAACCAGTGGTATTGTAGCATCACCCCTGCCCCGTCTGTTCACTGATGCGAAGTCCAAAGAGGCTCTTGGCATTCAAGCGGCGGTTGGAGGGCTCCTCCAAACGATAGTAAGGGGTGGGAGGAAGTGCCCTCATCATCATCGTTAATGTCTCTGCTGTCTGTTTTCCGTAAAAATCACACGCGGATAAAAACCACTTCGGTCAATAAAGCGGGGCATGACTGCGACCGCCATTATTGCGCTCAGCACTTACATTCAAATCAATGGTCACAAGTGGAAAAGGCCTTTTTTTGTGTGTGTATATTTCGAAAATTCACTATTTCCGTAAAATCATATGCATAAACATGTGTACATTTTTTAATTTATTTTAAAATTATTTATATTCAGCTGTTAAGATACGGAAAAATAACTAGCAATTTTATTTTATCTAAATAAAGTTCTTTGTAATATCTCATTTCACAGATATAGAATTGTAGCAACTTCCTTACTTAGTTATTATTTTTTTTATTTTTTTTACTTAAATATTTATTTTAAAAGATAACAATGATCACCACAGAATGAGCATATTAATCACTTCGCACTATCTGACATCACTTGTGTTGCTTCTATAGAAGGCCTTGATAAGGTAGCTTCCTTGTTCAGGTTCCAAGATCCTTGATTTGTTGGATATTGGTCCTTCCATGATCTTCTGGCTGTTGTCCCAATGGAAAAAACTCCTTCCCCCCCCCCCCCCATGTTTTAGTTTTAACGTCATCTTTACATTATAGGATTCTCTCAAACTCCCAACCTGCTATCGTGCATCGTACAAAGTTTAACTTTGAAGAACAACTGGATAATATCTTTTCACATATCTTTTCTTTCACGAGTCATTATCCTATCCAATTGTTTCAGAATGGTACTGTCTAATCGTTTCGTTATTGAATGTCTAATTGTTTATGTTCAAAATCAATTCTCAGTTCTTTCATAATTTGTAATTAGGTTACTGAAGACTAAATTTCATCAGTAGGAATTTCAGATAGGATATTCACGCACTTAGGAGTTAAGAATTCAAGCACGTGACCTTAAAATAAAAAAAATCCCCAACCAACCAAACAGAAACGTGAGCGGTTCATATTTTCCAATCAATAAAAACAAAATGTACATAGAAAATATG